>CM042848.1:74276773-74742412 GCA_023653725.1 Bungarus multicinctus | reverse complement strand
CCGGATTTAGAACCAATAAACCGTAATATTGCAAATATTAACCAATCCAAAACACCCCTCCCTCCTTGGTCCAGTCTGACCAATCAGGAGCCGCGCCTATGTTACGTAATCACGTAGATAGGCGGGCTCCTGTGAGTCCGACTGGACCTGCGCGGCTCAGTTGCGTCGTTACCATCGCTGGTGCGGAGGGACCGGTTGCTCCTCTCGCCTCCGGCCCTGGAAACTTCGAGCAGGTCGAGCCGGCTGCGTCACAACCAACGGGCCTAACTGGGCTAGTTGACGTGGCCATGCCGCTCCCTGCTCGGCCTGGATTATCGACGACCCTGTCAGATGTTTCAGCGGGACGTTCTTCAGGATCAGGTGCGTAGCAGCGCGACCCGACCGGAGCTAGAGTTGAGGGTGTGTGTGTGTGAGTTAGGGTGTCATTGTCTGTTAGTGGGCTTTCCTTATCCAGACTGTTTTGGTGGATGTTCCCCTTCCCCCCCAGGAAAATCGCCAGGTCTGGGGTGGGTGCGAGTTCTAAGTTGGTCTATGTGTCGTTTCCAGCTTTGCCATCAGCGGTGGTAAGCCGTAAGAACGGGCCCGGTTAGATGTGTGATGGTGGCTGGCACCCATAAGGGTTGCCCTACCAGGTTTTTAGCGTAAACTAAATCCCCAATTCGGAATGTTCGGACTTTGGTTGAAGAATCTAGGGGTTTCTCTGGAGTGTAGGTGGGGTGTATCTATCGAGAGGGGAACGTAGCTTTCCTCCCCATAAGTAATTCGGCAGGGTGTTTTGTTAGTAGTGCTACTGGGGTGTAGTGTGTTGTAGGAACAATAGTTTGTCGATGCGTGTTTGTATAGGGCCCTGATCTAACTTAAGAAGGGTCTCCTTGGTAAACCGGACCATGCGTTTCGGCCCGTCCATATCGCTGCCGGATGTGCCGGCGCGGTTAAGGCATGGCGTATGCCCAAACTGGCTAGGTAGCCCTCAAATTCTGTAGCCGTGAATTGAGGGCCGTTGTCAGATACCAGGACGTCTGGTAACCGTGGGTGGCAAACCAGTGACTGAGCTGTCGGATGACAGCTTCAGAAGAGGTTGATTTCATGAGGCTCACTTCTAACCAGTTTGAATACGCGTCTACCAGAATCAAGAAGGTATGTCCCTTAGTCGGGCCTGCAAAATCTATGTGGACTCTAGACCAAGGGCCCCTAGGTAGATCCACTCAGTAGCTGGTGCCTTTGGGGGTGAGGGCCGGGAAGTCTGGCAGGGGCTGCAACCCGCGACCCAGTCGGTAACATCCTTGTCTAACCCCGGCCACCATACATAACTTCTAGCTAGACCTTTTCATCTTTACCACCCCGGGGGTCCCTCATGCAATAGTTTCAATATGGAATTTCGCAGTTTTTTTGGAATGACCACTCGATCCCCCCATAGTACACAGCCTTTTAGTACTGACAGTTCCATTTGTCTCTGTTTAAATGGTCTGTGCTGTTCTTGTAACTCAGAGTCAGGCCAACCCTTCATGATCCACCTACTCACGGTATGCAGTAGGTGGTCGTTAGAGGTTTCGTGCGCGATGTCTGCTGCTGTCATCGGGAGGTCGGGCAGGGTCTCAATCAAAAATGTTGAAGTGCTGGGTTTGGTTCAGGATCAGAGTCTGGTAACGGGCAACGACTTAAAGCATCGGCGTGCGTGATGGTTCGGACCCGGGCGGTACGACAGGGTGTAATTGTAAGCGAGCCAGGAATTCTGACCATCTTGTCATTCTGGGTGATAGAATGTGGGGAGTGGGTTTGTCACCCGCCAGGATACTAGTAGGGGTTTGTGATCGGTGATGATCGAAAAAGATCGGCCATACAGGTATTCATGAAAACGTTAATACCCGAAATTATGGCTAGTGCTTCCTTGTCCAGTTGACTGTAATTCCTTTGGCTTTGGGACAAGGTTTTTGAATAGAAGGCAATCGGAGCCTCTCTGCCGTTAGGTAGAAGGTGGCTCAGAACAGCTCCGATTCCAAAGGGGGAGGCATCGCAAGTTAGTAACAGTGGCAAAGTTTCATTATATTGAATTAACACTTGAGCTGAAGTGATCATGTCTTTAATTTTGTTAAATGCTGTTTCTTCCCGATGTCCCCACTTCCACGATGGTCTTTGTCCAAAAGCCTATGCAAGGGTTCCGCCACCAGTGGCTTCTGGGGCAAAAAGACATGATAAAAATTTATCAATCCTAGGAAAGCTTGTAGGTCAGCCTTGTTAGTTGGTGTGGGGGCATTTTTGATGGCACGGGTTTTTCCTGTTGTTGGATGGATGCCATTTCCATCTATTAGGTATCCTAAAAACTCTATTTTGTCTGTGATAAGGGTACATTTGTCTTTTTTGACTTTAAACCCAGCCTCAGTAAATTTGGTCAGCACTTTTCTTAGGCGGTCTCGCAGTTGCAATTTGTGTTTAGCTGCAATTAGGACGTCATCGAAATACGGGATGACTCCAGGAATTCCTTGAAGGAGGCGTTCCATAAGAGATTGAAAAATGCCTGGTGCCACGCTAACCGCCGAATTGTAGGCGATTACTCTTAAATGCACCCCGGTGGTCACAATAGTTTGGGCTTCAGCTGTTTTTTTGTCAACGGGCAGTTGCTGGTAAGCCTGAGCCAAATCGAGTTTAGCGAAAATCTTTCCGCCCTTGATAGAATGTAGCAAGTGTTGCACGACAGGCACGGGGTATGCGCTCTGTTGTAGTGCATGGTTGAGGGTCCGCCTTATAGTCCCCACAATACGAACCGACCCGTCTGCTTTTATAGGGGTCACTATAGGGGTCTCCCATTTAGCGTGGTCAACTGGCTCGAGGACCCCTTGCTTTACTAGTTTATCCAGTTGTTCTTCTATTTTGGCTTTAAGGCAAACGGTACCCTTCTAGCCTTTAGTCTAATTGGGGCTACCTTGGGGTCTATGTTAAACGAATCGGGTTACCCCGGTACTTGCCTAATTCTTCGCTGAACAGGTCCTGGAATTCTTGAATGAGATCTGCCTCCCAGTCAGCGTCTGTGATATGGTTGATACCGGTCATCCCTATTCCCAGCGGTTCGAACCATTCCAGTCCTAAGAGGCTGGGTCTGTTCCGGTCCACGATTGTTAGGGGAAGAATCTCAGTATGGTTGTTGAAGGTTACCTGGAAATGCCAATCCCTACTACCGGAATTCTGTTTCCCTGGTAGTCTTTGAGTGTTAATTTCTGTTTGTCTAGTTCGCTTCGCCGTATGTCTGGGATCAATTTCTTAATAGTGTCCCAGGAAACCATGGAAAGGAATGATCCCGAATCCACTTCCATTTCACAATTTTTTTCTTCAATTCTTACTTGCACGTGGACTTTTTAACGTTTTTTGTATTAGAGTGACCAATTATTATTGTTTGATGCGTTTCTTCCCTTCTTGTAAGATGATTCTTTAAACTTTCTATTCCTTCCTTCCTGGCTCCAACGGTTGTTTGTTTTCCTTTTCTCTCTCTCTTGGGGAGGGCTTTCTCTTCGCCTGGGGCTGTAGCTTGATCGGGCTCTGCATACCCTTGCGATGTGCCCTTTCTTTTCACACTTTCGGCATATTGCATCTATGAATCGGCACTCTGATCTGGGGTGGTTTCCACCACAACGGTTGCATTCAAAATCAAACCGCTGGTAGCCCGCTCTTTTTTTCCCTCTCGCGGCTTTTAGGTGGCAAACCTCGTCTTCTTCACTACTGGTCTCAGTTTCAATATCCTCGTAGTGAGTTGAGGTTTTTCCTTGTTCATCATCAGCTTTGGTGGTTTCTTTGGATTTGTGGTGTGCAGCTTGATTAATCTGTTTCATTCTTGCTGCCGATTTGTGAGCGGCTTCGGCTGCGGTGGCTTCTTCGATGGCCTCTGTGGCTGTTATCTTGGGTCGGTTTAGCAACTTACTCTGCAATATTGGATCTTTTAAGCCTAAGACGATCCGGTCTCTTAGCGCCTCATTGAAATCCGAGAATTCGCACTCTCCACCTATTTCTCTTAAATCGGCCACGAAATCGGCGATAGGTTCTCCTTCTTTTTGGTTCCGGAGGTAGAACTCATGGCGCTTTATCAGGCAGGAAACTGTGGGCGCGTAGTGTTTCCTCAGGATCTTCTCTAGTTCGGGCCAAGTTAGCGTTTTAACATCGATTGGAGACGCTAGTGCCTTTGCCATCCGAAATACGGCTTGGCCGCAGTGGGTCAAAAACACCGCTCTCTTTCGGTGATCCGACACCTCCGCTCAGATCGCTACTCTCCAAAAACATGAGGAATCGGTCCACATACGTCTGCCATTCTTCCTTGGCCGGGTTGAATTTTTCAGGCGGTGCGTTGCTTCGGACATGATGCCGCTCGCTCTCCGCCGCTATGCACTCTCTAAACGTGTTGCCTTGATCCCATCCTCGTCGCCAGTGTTTTGCGGCGGCAATGAAGAGGCACACACGTTTAGTGATTCAGTCTTTTTGTTTATTTCCAGGATGCCGACTGACTTGGTGGCGCGGCAGCCCTTCTTTTAAAGGACTCCCGCGCCTAAGTCAACCAATGACGGGGCGAGGATCTCCCGCCGGAATGTAGACCAATAAACAGTAAGTATTTCAAATATTAACCAATCCAGAACACAATCCATAACGTAATAGTTAACTACTCCTGCGATGTAGCCTGGGAAATTTGAAACGCTTCTGGAAAGTTTTACATCAAAATATATTTTATTCTTGATATGCCTTTCCCTCTTCCCTTAAATGATTAGCAGAATCCACAGTGGATTGAGAATCAGCACCTCTGCTAGATAATTGACAGTCAAACTGAAACTAAGTTAATCAAGTAAAAATAGCAGACAGGGGGAAACCCAGAATTGAACATTTTAGGTCAAATGATGTCCTCTTCAGGAGATGTGAAATAGGAAGTGAGAAAGAAAGAAAGAAAGAAAGAAAGAAAGAAAGAAAGAAAGAAAGAAAGAAAGAAAGAAAGAAAGAAAGAAAGAAAGAAAGAAAGAAAGAAAGAAAGAAAGAAAGAAAGAAAGAAAGAAAGAAAGAAAGAAAGAAGAAAAAGAGAGAGGGAGGGGGAGAGAAGAAGGAAGGAAGAAAAGAGAAAGAAAGTAAGAATATAATTTTCACCTTTGGACATCTTGTTAATGGGGTTGGCAATGAAACTATAACTATATTTGGATGAATATATTTAAAAATTGAATATTTAGCAAAAGACATTAAGCAAGAGAAAATGAACCAAAGTAAAGGACTAAACCTCCTTCATATGAAGGTTTTTTGAAGGATGCCTTTTAGTCAGTGTTGACACCTGGCAACTTTCTTGACAAGGGTTTTTTGGAAGTGGTTTGCAATTGCCTCCTTCCTTGGGCTGAAAGAGAGGGACTGGCCCAAAATCACCCATCTGTCTTTATACCTAAAACAGGACTAGAATTCACTGTCTCCTGGTTTCTTGCCTGGTGCCATTAACTACTACGTCACACTGACTCTCTATATCATCTATAGATGATATGTTTATAATCCCAACTATTTGCCCATTAATGCTTTCATTTAAAAACAATTACCTTGGGTGGAGCATTTGGTTCCATCTCAAATTTTTCAGGAAAAGTCCGACTCAAAGCTAAGTGTCTGGCATGCATATAATACTGTAAGAGAAAACAGAGAAATTTGCAAATTAAAAAAATCCAAATAATAATGGACTCTGAAATGCAAATCAAGAGAAAGTTTAATCGTTTTCTAATAACAGAGAGAGAGTAGCTATTAAATGTTAATATTTGCAATTTGCAAAATAAAAGATGTCTGCAAGGTATGGTTAAAAATAGTCAAAATACCAATCACAACTCAAAATGTGATTAAAGCTGCAAAATGCAGCTTAAACAACAAGCAAAGCTTTGATTGGGCTATAATTTTGACTTTTTGGATTACATTTTGCAGACACCCCTGACGGAAAATAATCAAAATCACTCTTGGCAACTTTAACAGCTGTGGACTTCAACTCCCAGAATTCCCCAGCCAGCTGGCTGAAGAATTCTGGGAGTTGAAGTCCACAAGTCTTAAAGTTGCCACAGTTGGAATTACCTGATCTAAACCAAGACTACATCAACCTTACTTACTCTCCCTAAATATCTCCAGTCCAGCAGATCTGAAAGCCTTTCTGTTCGGTTCCTCTGGACAATTCTTTGTCGCCGTGACTGTTGGCAGAATGCGTACAGGAACTGGGTCAGCTGATTGCAAGATTCATCCGGAGAACGGAATCGTCGGTCCACAATGTAAATGCCTGAGAAAGACAATTGGGGTTGATTAGACACTAGGCCATGTTGCTGTTTTTTGGATCTTTGAAAGTCTCTGTCCCATCAGTTATCTTCTATATCTGTGTGGTACACAGATGACTTACCCTCTAGAAACAAATACTGTGGGGGTAAGACACCCCTAACACCTCTCGGTGTGTGTGTGTGTGCCTTAAAATGGCTTCCACTGTACAGCATAGTGGACTTGCCATGGGTAACGGCTTCACAGTACTCCACAAGGGGGCTCTTTCTTGTGGAGGAATAGAAGAATTGCGACGCTGCGTGAGACATAGTACAACAGTATGAGTCCCGACTACAGGATTTTCCTGTCTAATACAGGATTGGGATAAATAAATACCCAGACAACGTCGGGTTATCGGCTAGTTATACATAATAATGGCAACTTCTCCACAATTCATTCTGTCATAAAACAGGGGCATTCAACTTTTGTTCAGCCAAATTGCATTCTCCTTCTCTTTCTCCTCTTTTTAATTTTTGTTTCCCAACTGAATATGGGACATAGAATAACAGAGTTGGAAGGGACCTTCGAGATCTTCTAGTCCAACCCCCTGCTCAAGCAGGAGACCCTATACCATTTCAGACAAAATATTGTCCAATCTCTTCTTAAAAGCCTCCAGTGATGGAGCAGTTACAATTTCTGGAGGCAAGTCATTCCATTGATTAATTGTTCTAACTGTCAGGAAATTCCTCCTTAGTTCTAGGTTGGATCTCTCCTTGATTAGTTCCTATCTATTCTTTCTTGTCCTGCCTTCAGGTGCTTTGGAGAATAAGTTGACCCTCTCTACTTTGGGGCAACCCCTCAAATATTGGAACACTGCTATCATGTCACCCTAGTCCTTCTTTTCATTGGACTAGAAGTCCGCAGGTCTTAACATTGTCAAAGTTGGACAGTTCTAATGTAGAGATAGACTTTGAAAGAACTGTGCTTTCTACCCTCCCAAATATGAACCGTCAGAGTTTGCTATATAGTTTATATATTTGTATTACAATATAGTAACAGCATCCTAATGTACTGTGGGGTTTTTTTTGCCGAAAAATGTACAAGCCACAAACTCTTTGACTTCCACTAACCTCAAGATATTCAACAATTGCTAAGCAAGATGCAACCCTAATCTTTAATATCATCTTCTACATCTCTATCATGTCACCCTAATCCTTTCATTTCATATGATTAGACTATTCAAACATGATAAGCTTATGTTCTGCCAACCTAAAATAATGCCTGCATTAAAATTGTCAACACAAGAGCATTTTCCAACCTTGGTATTGAAATAGGGCTGGACAGCAATTATTATGCTGATATACTTATCTAGGAGTTCACATACTGGATGGTTGCACTTGAGTGACATCATCTGGTTGTAGCCCGAGTCTTCTTACCATAAGCAGCCGGGTCAGCCACATGTTCCTGCATGAAGCAGCCAAATCCCGACAGGTTCGTGGTAACACTGGGGATGCCCATGACGGTACATTCAGCTGCGAAAAGCGGAACAGAATTTCACATCAGCAATATAATCTGCACTGTCTCATCAGAAGTAGGAGTTGCTGGGCCTCAAAGTGTGCGCCAGGCATTTGTTTTTTAAAAAATTCAAATTGGCACCACTAAAGATATTGACCTGTTGTAAGGAAACTGTGTTGAAAAAGCAGTATAAATTCAGATTTGCAAAGAAAATTTGGAAGGAATAGAGGGAGGGAGGAGGGGGTGGGAAGGAAGGAAGGAAGTAGGGAAGGGAGGAGGGGGGAAGGAAGGAAGGAAGGAAGGAAAGGAAGGAAGGAAGGAAGGAAGGAAGGATACTTTCTGACAATCATTAATAAGTGATATACGAAAACGATTCAACCTCCTCACCTGGAGTATACCCCCAGGGTTCATAATATGATGGAAAGACCCCAAGATGGCAGCCTCTGACAAACTCTTCATAGTCCATTGGTAATAATGGACTCGTAGAAGAAAGAAATTCGGGATGCAGGATTACCTGCAGAGAAGGAAGAAGAAGTTAAGAAAATCCATGTTACTTTCCCAGCAGGGATCTGGAGGACTGTCAAGCTGAGAATAGAGTAGCAGTTATCTTGATGAGGTGGGTTGGGTAGGGTGGACTGAAATATAGTCTTGGCCTCTTTAGTAGAATCCCACAATCTAAATTCCATAAAGGTGGCAGGACTGGAACAGAGAAGGAGATGCTTGAGAGACACCACAAAGCCAAACCAAGATCAATATTTAATATAGCAACTCCCCAGATATTTAATTATTTCTTTTCCATTACAATTTTGTTAGGGGCAACAGGTTCTTGGGTTAGCATTTGCTGTTCGGCTAATTTTCATATCCCAGAAAGTAAGAACAGAAATTAATGCGATGGACTTTTGGCTCTGGATTACAGGCAACTTCTAATGAAATAATTTCTTTCACAGTGAAACAGATGACCTTGGAAAAGGAGTAAAAGAGTTGGAAGGGACTTTGGAGGTCTTCTAGTCCAACACCCTGACTCTATACTATTCCAGACAAATGATTGTCCAATCTCTTCTTAAAAACATCCAGTGTTGGTGCATTTTTGAGGGCTGGAAAGACAAATGGAAGTGGGTTGGTCATCTCTGGGACAGGCAGACTAAGAGTAAAATTCAGACTAAGTCAACCATGTATGTTTTTTCTGTCAAATATGTCAATGATTCTCAATCTTCTATTTATTTATTTATTTATTTATTTATTTATTTATTTATTTATTTATTTATTTATATTCCTCCTTTATCATTGTAACAAAGAACCTAAGGCTGTGAACATATCCAATGCATCTTCCTCCTATTTTCTCCACAACAACAACTCCTGTGAGCTGTTGGGCTATGAGAGAGAGGAACTAGCCCAAAGCCGCCCAGCCATCTTTCATGCCTAAGGCAAGACTAGAACTCACAGTCTCCTGGTGATTGGCCCCAAATCACTTAGCTGACTTTCATGCCTAAGGTGGGACTAGAACTCTCAGTCTCCTGGTGATTGGCCCAAAGTCACCCCACTGTCTTTCATGCCTAAGGTGGGACTAGAACTCTCAATCTCCTGGTGATTGGCCCAAAGTCATCCAGTTGTCTTTCATGCCTGAGGGGGGACTAGAACTCAGTCTCCCGATGATTGGCCCAAAATCACTTAGCTGGCTTTCATGCCTAAGGTGGGACTAGAACCTATAGTCTCCCAATGATTGGCCCAAAGTCACGCCACTGTCTTTCATGCCTAACTCACAGCCTACCATTTTCTAACCTGATTCTTTAACCATTAGACCAATTTGTCTCCACAATGAGTGACTGAAGCTCCATCCCATTTTTACATGTGTTGCATTGCACATTAAAAAAAATGGGGTCCCCCTTCTAACATGAGCTTGCAGCTGCCATCTTGATTTTTACCATTTGTGCCCCCCTCACACAGATAACCTTGAGTTTCACCAGAGAGCCAGTTTGACCAGGGGGGTCTTTCCTGATCTGGGCAGGGGAATCCTGCTGTCTTTTGGGCCTTGTCTTATCAGATTCAGGTGGCATCATAAGACTACGACTATTCCAAGAAGCAGGGAGAGATAAGGAGCTGGTCTTAATACCTTAATCCGATCCGTTCGATTATTGAACAAACCAATGCGTCTGATGGTGCTCAGGATGGGGTCGCCAGAGTCATCAATCATGTTGTGTGTTGTCACAGGTGGGAGGCTTTGCCGCTGCAATAAAATGAAAGAAGCATATTTTACAGGCCCCAAAGTGCATTAAAGAAGCAAAATGATGCTTGGGTTGAAGTCCTTCAAACTGGAGGCAGACTTGTGTGGGTTGAGTTTTGTAGAAGCTACCCATCAGCCCATCAGAAGAGACGGAAAAATATGCTGGGAATCTTTTCTGTGGCCTAATAGTTTTTAGTGCAGAAGGAATATTCCCTCATGGGAACCAGCTGTGGCTGATTTAGTATCTAGATCAAGTTAAATCCAAAAACGCTAGAGAATTTCTGGAATCCTGGCGCTGTGACAAATAAGCCATCAACAGGCACATAGAAATAAACCGCAACTACAGACCATTCAAAAGAGAGATACATAAAGCAAAAGACCACAAAACTTCTTTGCCAGCGATCACCACCAAGATTAATAGTAGATCAACAAGCAAGCATTAAACAATACTCCAATCAAAGAACTACCAATTCATAACAACAATCAAACTCTAAACACACAGCCTAAGCAAGGAAACACCAAGAACGCCCGCACCAACACTTACAAGACAAGCCAGTAGTATATAAACAGAGAGCAAACCCAACTCCCTTCTAGTATTGATGATGTTACTTAGTTTGGTAATGAAATGTCTGCAAGAAAACAATCAAGTTCAGAGAGGACCAAGGACTCCGTACAGTGGTGGTATTCAATTTTTTTTTACTACCGGTTCTGTGGGCCTGTCTTGGTGGGCGTGGTATGGCTTGGTGGGTGTGGTGTGGCTTGGTGGGTGTGGCTTGGCTTGGTGGGTGTGGCTTGGCTTGGTGGGTGTGGCTTGGCTTGGTGGGTGTGGCTTGGTGGGCATGGCAGTGGGAAGGATAGTGTAAAATCTCCATTTCCACCCCACTCCTGGGGAAGAATATACTGTAAAATCCCCATTCCCTCCATACTCCACTAACCTGCTTTTCAGCTCTGTTCTACTGTGCAGAGCAACCAAAGAAGACCCAACCAATCAGCTGGGACTCGGGAGGCAGAGGATAGATGGGGCGGGGCCAGTCAGAGGTGGGATTTACCGGTTCTCCGAACTACTCAAAATTTCCGCTACTGGTTCTCCAGAACTGGTCAGAACCTGCTGAATAGCACCTCTGACTCCACAGTTCAACCCTGAGCTATGCATATTCTCTTCTCTCGGTGTAGTGTAGCTGAGACAATAATACATACCTTCTTGCTCAAACAACAGTCATCAATTTCAAAAAGTATTGCAGAAAAAGCACACCTGGGTGGAATAGATGGCTCGCTTCATAATAGTGAGGTCATCACGATCTATGATCTTGTTCATATCAGGAATTTCTCCTCTGTGGATATGAAAAAATTAATTCCTTAGCAAAAAAGGGAGAAGTGGTGTTTCCCATCTCCTGCAAATCTTTGATATTAACTTCTGGGATTAATAGTGTACAGTAATCTGATGGCTGCCTGTGCTAATCCAAACCTCATGAAGCTCAGCGGAACTTATTTCAAAGCAACTGTAAAGCATTTTTAAAGAGGTAATCCCTGGTGCATTTATTAAGATTTCTTTGCCTGGGAATAATAGCAACAGCACTGAGATTTATATAACACTTCACAGGGCTTTACAGCCCTCTCTAAGCATTTTACAAAGTCAGCATATTGTCCCCCAACAATCTGGGTCCTCATTTTATCCACCTTGGAAAGATGGAAGGCTGAGTCAACTTTGAGCAGGTCAGGATCGAACTGCTGGCAGTGGGTAGAATTAGCCTGCAATACTGCAATTCTAACCACTGTGCCACCATGACTCTTCTGATAGGTGTACATTAATAATATTTTTGTCTAATAATGGGTGTATATTCGGTGCTAAGTAGAGGTAGTCCTTGACTTACGACCACAATGGAGCCCAACATTTCTCTCACTCAGTGAATTTTGCTCCCATTTTACGACCTTTCTTGCCATTTTTGCTAAGTGAATCACTGCAGCTGTTAAATTAGTATCACGATTGTGAAGTGAATCTGGCTTCCCTATTGAGTTTGCCTGTCGGAAGGTCACAAAAGGGGATCATGTGACTCCCACTGGACACTGCAATTGTCATGAATATGAGTCAGTTACTAAGCCTCAGAATTTTGATCACACGACCACCAGGATGCTGCAATGGTCATAAGTGTGAAAAGCACTTTTTTCAGTGCCGTTGTGACTTCAAACAGTGACTAAATGTATTTAGTATTTAGTCTTTATTTGATTTGTCAGTCACTTACAAGATACAGGTATAAGAATAAATATAGTTTTGAATACATGAGATAGATACTTATAAGAACAATAAAAGAAACAATAGGACAGGGACAGTAGGCACGATTGGTGCACTTATGCACGCCCTCTACAGGCCTCTTAGGAAGGGGGTGAGGTCAATAGTAGACAGTCTAAGGTTAAAGTTTTTGGGGTTTGGGGAAGAGATCACAGAGTCAGGTAGAGTATTCCAAACATTGACCACTCTGTTGCTGAAGTCGTATTTTCTGCAATCAAGTTTGATGCAGTTAACCTTGAGTTTGTATCTATTGTGTGCTCTTGTATTGTTATGATTAAAGCTGAAGTATTCATTTGCAGGTAGGACATTGCAATATATGATTTTATATACTATATTTAGATTGGACCGGACGCAGCTAGTTCTAGGTTTTCTAGGTCTAGAGTTTCAAGTCTGGTGGCATAAGGTATTCTGTAATGAGTAGAGAAGTGGAGAACTCTTCTTGTGTAATATTTCTGGACTTTTTCAATTGTGTTAATATCAGATACATGATATGGGTTCCAGACTGATGAGCTGTATTCAAGTATAGGTCTAGCAAATGTTTTGTATGCTCTAGTTAGTAGTGTGATATTACCAGAGAAGAAGCTACGTAGGATTAGATTAACAACTCTTAATGCCTTTTTGGCTATGTAGTTACAGTGGGCTCTAGCACTTAGATCATTTGAGATGAGTACTCCAAGGTCCTTGAAATGTCACTGTTGTAAATCAAGGATTACCAGTAACAGCGGTTTTGCAGAGTTGCATGAAAGATGTTTCTTTAGCACAGGGGCAGAAGTGGTATTCAGCCAATTTGGGCCAGTTCTGACATAGAAGTAGCAGAAATTTTTAGTAGTTTGGAGAACTGGCAAATACCACCTTTGACTGGCCCTGCCCACCCACCCCCACCCATTCCTGTATTGTTTCCTGTCAAAAAACAATTCCCTTGTTTTTTTTAGCTCAGCTGATCCACGTGGCAGAGAAGATTGCCGCGCCTCAGCTGAGGTAAAAAACAGCTCACCTCACTAGAAGTGATGTAGAAGGTGGTTTTTGAGTGTTACGCGCATGCGCGAAGCCCACTCTCATAGAACCAATACGAAAAAATGTGGAATTCCACCACTGCAAAGGGGTGTCAAACTCAAGGCCCATCGGCTGGATCTGGCCTGCAGGGTGCTTAGATCCACTTAGCAGGTATCATGCCCTTGTTGGAGTATGATTCTGAGGGGGAGATTGAACAGCTGACAGGGAGTGGGAGTATGGCTCTGGTGGCTGTGGAAGAAATGGGGGAAGGGCACAGTCCGGCTGGGCATTCAGAGGAAGACAGGGCCACCCCCTCTTCATACTAGGGGAAGAACGGAGAGGGAACAACGTGGCTTACGAGAGAGAAAAAGGCCCTAATCCCTTTCATTAGTTGAAGCTGGAAGAACAGGATATAAGTGGGGCATTTGCACACGGCTCCTTGCTGGAAACAAAGCATGCATTATCTTTGTCACGGCTTATCTGGATTTTGGCGTCCTCCCAACTGTGGGTGCTGCGTTATCCTTTGAAAGTCTGCAATTTATCATCCTGGCCTGCTGTGTTAATTACTTAAGTGTGGTTTGTGTTGGTTTTTTTTATTTCTAATTATCTTTACTTTGGGTTCGGACTGCCTTTCTGTCCTTCATAGACTGTTTTTTGAAGAGTTTGATATCCAGCCGAGGATAATTGGACGCTGGGGCCAAGTTAGAGGTATTAAAGGGAATTTATTCTACTTTGGCGACTTTGTTATTTTTTTGTCACACCCCAGGTCATCACAGCAGGGCTGCCTGAGAAACAGTGAAGGATCGCCCTGCAGTACCTCTGCTAGTGAAAATGGAATCTTGCGAGGACCATGCTCCTACCCCCCAGCTCCATTTTTGCTGGCAGAGGGTTGCAGGAAGCCATCGCAGTCGAAAACGGAGTTTGGGAGCACTGGTAGAGACCTTGGGCCACCACAGGCACTTGCAACACAAGTGACGTCGAGCTGGCCATGCCCACCCTGTCCACGCCTCTCCTTGAGGTCAAACACAACTCTGATGCGGCCCTCAATGAAATTGAGTTTGACACCCCTGCTCTAGCACGATGTAGAGACTGGATCTGGGAACATTGGAAAGCTAACGACAAATTCTAGCAAATAAGAAATAATAACTAAACACAACGTTGTGTGTAATCATGGCTCGATCGCCAGAACATGTTTGCAGTATTTACAGCGAATGACAACTTTGGCTATGTCTTCAGACATAAACATAGGCAGCTCATGTCTATGTTCATTATTAAATCAAACCATCTTCCATATATAAAACACGTACAGAATGAGGTCTCCCATCTTTGTTTCTCTGTATAAAAAGAAGAAGAAAGATCGCGCAGGTGCATCTTTCTGTTGAATTCTCACCTTAGAAGCGCTTCATAGAGTTTCTTACCAAATTTTTCCTTCACTGAATGTGCGGTGTCCCTACAAAAGAGTAAAACAGAATGTAAAGAACTCCCCATTTCATTCTCCATTTCCCACCAATCGGTCAGAACTGAAGCAGCTTCTTGGATGGGAAGTGAAACGTCTTCAAAAGAAGAAAACAAACCAGAAAGTCCAGTTGCCTCCTGAAAAAAAAGCACCTTTCGGACAACCATGACCTGGAGGACTGAGAATCTCTACAGATTTTTAGCTATACAATTTGGGGTGGACACCCTTGGAATGGTGTGGGAGTAGGAATGGATTTCTGGAGGGAAAAAATTGCACACTACAGGAACCATTTTCTCCCCTCAGGAGACCCTGAGGACAAAGATAAATCTCCAAGTGGCCTCAACGACTCTCTAAAAGGATGCAAATGACCAGTTCTGTCTGCAAGGAATATCAATTCTTTCATTTCCCACCATCCAGTCAGAGCTGAAGAAGCTTCTTGGATGGGAAGTGAAACGTCTTCGAAAGAAGAAAAAACCCAGAAAGTCCAGTTGCCTCCTGAAAAAAGGCACCTTTGGGACAACCACAACTGAGGGTTGATTGAGTGACTGAGAAGCTCTACAGACACGCATAAGGTACATTCTCCCTAACCCTGCATGGATGTTCTCCCTAACAAAGATGACAACTGGTCAATAGGCCAACCTTCCATACCAAGATCAAGAAGGAAGAGATTTACCATAGCTGTTTCCTGACCGCCTGGCCTTTCAAAGTCTCCACGTTGAAATTGTTGGTGTTTGCCGGCATGATAAAGAACACGATGACTGTGACGTCACTTCTGTGCACCTAAAAGAGGAAAGCACATTTTTTTTTAGCAGTGGTAAAGATATTTTCCTTCCCTTTCACTGCCTTTCCTGTTCCTCCCTTTTAGGCAGGGGTGGGATTTACCGGTTTGGCCCGGTTCTATAGAACCGGTAGCGCTGAAGAGCAGCTGACACCAAATTGGTTCACTGCTACGATCTGCTGGTCTTCTGTTTGGTCTGCCTGTCCGGACTCTAGGCCGTGCTTTATTCCCTGCTTTTTCCACCTCAGCTGTTTTGGGCAGCACAGCTGAATGCCACGCCTCAGCAGGAGAAGGTGAATGCTTGCAGGAGCCGGTGATTTGTAAACGGTGCACAAAGCGCGCTCACCGAACTGGTTGTTATGCTGGTAGGATCCCACCCCTGCTTTTAGGCTGTGTCCTAGCCACTGCACAAATGGTCCTTGACGATGTAGCACATAGGGGGTCTAACTCACGTCGTCACTGCAATGTCACGTGGTGTATTGGACTCCCCTCCCCCATTTTGCTAAAGCAGGGGTGGGCGTGGCCAGCGCATGACACATCCGGCCCGCGGGCTGGGAGTTTGACAGCCCTGATGTAGGAGGTGACCAGGCTGAGCCTGAGGGAGGGGTCAAACATGTTATCAGTTACAAGTCCCTTCGCACCTAAAAGAAATGTAAGTCCAGCCCACTGTGAATTCCTTATCTACCGCCAAATTGCTTTGACCGTTAGTAGTTCAGATTTTTGTAGAGGGCTTAAACTTACAGTAAATATTTATACCCATTTTGAACTGCCTGGATCTCTTAATTTCCTTGGCGCTTGACAGACAATATCATGTTTCTGCTGTGTATCATCCTCAGATCATGAGTGAGATAGGCTTAACTCACCCCTAGCTGTAGAGCATTCAGATACAGGCAGTCCTCAACTTACGTCCGCAACCAAGCCCAAAATTTCCGTTGCTAATCAAGCCAGTTGTGGGTTTTGCCCCATTTTGAGGCAAAAGAGGTTGCACAATCAGGCACAATTCACTTAACAACTGTCTTGTTTAGCAACAGAAAATCTGTGGTGGTAAACCGAGGACTACCTTCAAGATAAGGAAAAAGTCAACACAAGTCCCCTCTCATAACCAAATTCATTCATTCATTCATTCATTCATTCAATCAATCAATCAATCAAACTGATTGATTGGAGCTGGAAGGGATCTTGGAGGTCTTCTAGTCCAAACCCCTGCTCAAGTTAACTGCTCAGGTTAAGAGCAGTTCAACAGCAAAACCAATTAGTAATGGTTGTAGTAGTAATACATAGAATGTATGGAGTAGTACAGTGGAACCTCGGGTCACGAACGCTTCTGTTTGTAACCAAATTGGGTGGCAAACAAAAAAATCCATCTGATTTTTGTGTGTCACGATTCAAAAATCGGCTGGCGAACAAAATTGGCGCGGAAAGAGTCCCTTTCTATGCCAATTTCTCCTTCTGCGCCATTTTTGTGTGTGTCCACACATGTGCAGATGGCCGTGGTTCCGGCCACGACCAGTTGCAAGCGAAGTCCTGGAACGGATTACGGTCACGATTCGTGGTTCCACTGTAATTCCATAAAGTAATGGAACCCACTTTAATTCGAACTCTTCTGAACAGTGGGCTAGACTTGATGGCCTTAATGATCCTTCCAACTTTAGGATTTTAAGTTTCTATTTAACTCTCCGGTTTCATTGAAGGAGGCGGTGAGCCTTTCAATACTGACTGCTGAGGAATATCTACAGAAGGATTGTAATAGGCCAGGGAACTCCAACCTTGGCAACTTTGTGGACTTCAACTCCCAGAATTCCCCGGCCTGCGTGGATTTGAGGCCATGGAATTGAGTTTCCCAAAGATGTCGATCTGCTTGGCCATTTGGGGCATAAAATGCTGAATTTTGGTCTCATCCATCATCGCTCTCTCTATGTGGAGCTTCTGAGACGCCTGTCCTCTTTCTTACCCTCAGCAGGAAATTTAATCTTGATAAGGCCTCTAAAAACATGTCCACTCCTTTGTTTGAAAACTCGTATCTCCCGGCAATGAAGAAAAACAAAGTCTTTTCAAGGTTGAAGTCAAGATGGCTGAAAAGAGAGCAAACAAGGGCACAACACTGCAAACGGGTTGTTCAAACAAACACACACCATCGGGCGATGTTGGACAAAGGTCAGAGGTGCCTAATGACAACATTGGAAGCTGAGCATTGCTTTTGGCGATGTGCGCGCATCCTGAATAACAAAGGAACACCTGATTGCCCTATGGGCGGGGGTGGGGGTGGGGGGGCACTGATACAAAGCCGAAGGAATGCCTCAGAAGAACGAAATCCCCCAGAAAAGAACTTGTGAATACACACACGATATTGATTCAAGAATTCTACTAAAAAAATTCAGTTGAAAAACGTAACTCTTGAAACCCCGGCTCCTATTTCTGCAAGGAAACCATTTGCAGGACAGGGATTAAGAGATATATTAAACACGATCCCGTTTTGCTGCCACTGGTGGGGTTTTCACGTAACATGCTAAACCCAGGTTAACAAATCTCCGTGATTCCAAAGCATGCTAGGCCCAAATTACGCCTCAGCATGAGGGCATGGGTTCAGTGACATGCTAATACATTGATAAGGTCAGGGGTGTCCAACCTTGGCATCTTTAAGATTTATGGACTTCAACTCCCAGAATTCCCCAGCCAGAATTCTGGGAGTTGAAGTCCACAGGTCTTAAAGTTACAGAAGATTGGACACACCTAATTTTAGGTTATCTTAGCTTGCTATATTATTAACTAGCTCGATACCCGTGCTTTGCTACAAAAGTATGTGGTCGGGCTTAGCTTTTGGGGAGAAAAATAAGGGGTGGGGGGAATTCTGCCTCTGCCTACCAGCATTTATCGGTAGTCCTGTCAGTGTGTGAGAGAGTTGAGGGCTGTTTGGAAAGTGAAACAGTATTTGCTGTGTGAGCAAGAAGGAGACAGCAAGGAGCCTGGGCGTGGCTTAGCTCAACTGTTCTGTACTAAAGCTGCTTGGTGCTCTGAAACTGAAACTCCTCTCCTCTGCTGGTGTTTTGCATTTGGAACAGATTTCTTTTCAGGTGGGGAGGGGGAGTAGAACTCCTTAGCATCAGAGCGTGTTAATAATAATATACGAAATACTAATGCTCTGTTGGTCATTTCAAAAAGTCCTTTCTTAGTGAGCACCTAGAAGCCAAGAGGAACATACGTGCCAAGTTGCAAGTTTGTAGGCTTTATGGTTCTGGAGATTTTGTGATGATGAGTGAGTGGTATTTCACTTTTATATATACAGATTATCCAGTCCATATTAATCTTGTTAGCATGAACTGCAAAACTCAGCTCTTTGGGATTTTGGATTTGAAGAAGGGAAAGCAACTAGCAAAACAGGAGAATGATTAAACCATTTTGTTCTGTTTTCTGCTTTTACCAAATGCCCAGTAATTTTTACCTCTTTGCAATGGAGAAGGGTTAAAACAGCTTGGTGAATCTCCTAATCTGACATCGATAGCACAGGGTTTGTTACTGTAAAAGACTCTAATATTTTGGATGCTGAAGAAAAAAATGGGGAACATAACTGTAAACCAATCTGCAACAAGGCATACAGTTAGTCCTTAAGTTACAACTGTCCATGTAATCACTGCAAAGTTACAACACGGGAAAAGAAAATGACTTACAACCGGTCCTCACAGTTACATGATCAAAATTCAGGCGCTCGGCAATCTATTCACAACTGTTGCAAGGTTTACCATTTGCAACCTTCTCAGCTGGCTTTCAGAAATCAAAGCCAACGGGGAAAGCCAGACTCACATCACGACCATGTGATTCACTTAACAATCATGGCAAAAATAGTCGCAAAGTGATCCACAAGCCACCTTGCTTAGCAATGGAAATTCTGGTTCTAATTCTGATCGTAAGTCAAGGACTACAATGCAATTTTTTTCTTCTTTATCTGCTTGGTTGGAAAGAAAGCATATCTTGCTTGCTCCTAGATTTCGGAGTGATTCAAGAATCCTTTTTGAAAGGCAGATCCTACCCATAGAAGTGGCCTCGAACGAACTCTTGGATCCTGGCTTTATTGGTGGCATGCAAATTCTGAAATTCATGCATAGCTGAGAATTTCTTAATGTTGAGGCCATTGGGTGTGACAACATCTGGAAAAGAAAGACAATGAATTTAGAGGATTAATCACAGCTAAGATAAAGAGCTGATAAGTTGATCCTTCGGGAATTGGAATGTGAATGTATACAGTCACTCACACACACAAATATTGTTTTTCTAATTTTGATTTCACAATCCTAAAGAAGGAGATCCATAACTCTGTTTGGAAGCATGTGGTCTGCATGAAAAAGAAACCGAGTTCAATTCCTGCCAAGTTTAACGGGTCTAAGAAGAACCACACATAAAAGGTGGGAGTCCAGTGGTTAGTGCAGATGTGACACAATTTGATTTTGCGCACAACATCTTTCTATGGCTCTGGCTCTACCTGCTGAAAATTCACTATTTGCACCAACATTAAAGATAAGGACAGAAAGTAGCAAGGAAATGGATCGCCGGGAGAGAGGGGCTGCGTTCCAGAGGAATAAGAGGCAACTCGGCCCAGATATCCTGTGTGAGAGAAAGAGGATGAAGACAGCCCCTCCTTGGTAGTGCTCAGAGTATATTGTAGATGTAAATTCTACAAGGCACCAGGGGGCAGGACAAGAAACAATAGCTGGAAACTAACCAAAGAGAGAAGCAACCTGGAATTAAGGAGACAGTGTAGACAATTAACCAGTGGAACAGCTTGCCTTCAGAAATCGTGGGCACTCCATCACTGGAGGTTTTTAAGAAGAGGCTGGACAACCACTTCTCTGAAATAGTATAAGTTCTCCAGCTTGAGCAGGGAGAACCTCAAGGTCCTATTCCAACGGTGGTTAAACTTTTCGGCACCGAGTGCCAAAACTAGAGTGCACACACGCACGCTGAAAAAGCATCAAGTTCTATTCCATTCCATTCTAATATTCTATTCTATTTTATTCTGTTCTATGCTATGCTATGCTATGCTATGCCATGCCATGCCATGCCATGCCATGCTATGCTATTTAATTCCATTCCATTCTGTAGAATATTTGTAGCTCAAGATTGAACTGCCAAATTGCAGGCAGCTGATAGTCAGCAGAAGTGGCCTGCAGTACTGTACTCTAACCACTGCGCCGCCAAGAATGGAATAGGATAGCATAGGATCGGACAGAACAGAACAGAAAAGAAAAGAAGGAATGTGATGGAACAGAATAGAATAGACTAAATAACTCAGATGATGGTGAGACATCAATACACTCACATATAATTATTTGAATCAAATCGTTACTGGAACAGAGGTTCTGAAGGCAGCTCTACAATCAACCTTAATTATTAATCTAGACTGAAGCAGTGATTGAGAAAGCAATTATCTTCTACCCAAACATAGATACTCCACAGATTGTAAACTGTAGTGCAAACTGTAAACTGTTGGGCAAATGCCAGGCTTAATGATCTACTTCCTCAAGGATCAATGACCCTTTTTTTTTTTTTTTTTGAGCAACAGGCACATTTCACAACGTTGCAAATTGACACGTGCCAGTTTCTAATCATTCTTTACAAACACAGGTCCTGGAGAAGGCATCTCAACTCCAAATTTTCGTGAATAAAGCAGATTATTTAAAGACCTTGTCATCTGTAATTAAATCTTTATGCCCTTGATAGATGCCTTATTCAAAAAAAGGATAATATGTTCTATTGGACTTTTTGGTGACATTTCACATGATCTGCCAATAAATATAGCCTCCTGAGATGCTAATAGATATAGAGCTTGTAAACATTATTTGATGTGACTCAGTACTATTATCTTATAAACAATAGGGATCAAATTCTCATGATTTTACGACTCCTCAATATTTCATATTGTTCTTTATGCTCTTTGATGCAAGTGTGCTATGATGGGATTCATTAAAAACCTTAGGGTTTTATTTTACAAATTGATTGATACAATGACCAGCGCTATCACCTCCTTTTCACCTGAAGCTAAAGAAGCTGCAGAAATCCTAAAGTCTTTTTTTTATTGAAGGGTTGAAATGAGGGGTCCTTGGTGCTCTCCGAGGTTGGTTGATTTCTTGCAGAGTTTCATTACCTAAAGTAGGTGACATCATCAGTGCTGGAAGGGAGGAGAGGAGGAGGAGGAGGAAGATGACGATGACTGTGGATGCTTGATGCTTTCTGAGCTTGGTTGTTTTCTTGCAGACGTTTCATTACCCAAACTAGGTAACATCATCAGCACCGGGTAATGAAACATCTTCAAGAAAGCACCAAGAAATTCACATTAACAACAAGATTTCAACATATTACTCTGCCATGGTTAGGCTCTCCCTGTTCTCACTATTCATGAAACACCTTTGAGGATATCCTTCTGTACTGAATGCTATGAGGAAGATGGGTCTTACCAGTTGCTCTCTTCAACATGTGATCTGCTTCTATGGCCGTTATCTGAGAGACCGTGGTGAACACATGTGCACAATGCACTGAGGCCCGTTCCATGCAGTATCTGTGGTATATCTGCCTTTCTCCTGCTTCTTTATCTATATCAAACTGTTAAATGGAAGGGAAAAGTCACATATAAAGGAAGTTTTCAAACAGCACTCCTACGCTTGTAAGTAAGTATTAGAGTCGGTCACGGGAGTCAGGGCAAAATAATAGAATAACAGAGTTGGAAGGGACCTTGGAGGTCTTCTAGTCCAACCCCCTGCTCAAACAGAAAAACCTATACTACTTCAGACAAATGGCTGTCCAGTTTCTTCTTAAAAACTTCCAGTGCTGGAGCACCTACAACTTCTGGAGGCAAAGCTGTTCCACTGGTTAATTGTCCTCACTGTCAGGAAATTTCTCCTTATTTTTATTATTTGCTTCTCTCCTTGATTAGTTTTCATCCATTGCTTCTTGTTCTGCCCTCTGGTGCTTTGGAAAATAAGTTGACCCCCTCTTCTTTGTGGCAGCCCCTCAAATACTAGAATACTGATATCTTGTCACTCCTAGTCCTTCTTTTCTATAGACTAGCCAAACCCAAATGCTGCAACTATTCTTCATAGTCTCCAAGCCTTTTGTGGCTGCCCCTAAGATACTGCAGGGCAGGGAGAGGCGACAAAGAAATATCTGCCACAACATCATTATGTAAATACCGCTGTTAAGAACCTGCAACAGGTATCACGATGATGTCACCATATAGCGTTGCCATGTTGGCATGGTCTTGTTTGCTGATGGAAACTACTGGCATTGGTCTTGGGAATAGATGACTTTTTGTCCCATAGGTCAATGGGACATTAGCTTGCTGTAAAGCTGACATTCTTCCAAACAACAATAACCACAAGAATTTTATTAAACCTGTATAAGCTGCCTGACTCCAATGATTGGACAATTAAACACTAAAATTATTATGAAAGACCAAACTGCGACAGACCATATGCAATGGAGGAAGGAGTCCCATTCACCCTCGCCAAGACCCTGATCAAAACTTCATGGCTTAATTCTACTTTAAGGCTAAATTAACCAATTCTTACTGGCCTGAAAGTACAAATCTGGTGTTGTCACATTTACAGCTCCTTTCTGTCCCTCTTTCTCCCCCCATTATATAGCTGCAGACTAAGCCCTCTCTTATCTGACCATTAGAATGATCTTACCTGGTTGTATTTCCTGTCTTGTTTACCTGGAAAGGCTTACATCAATCTAGCAACTCTCTCACTGCCTCTTTTACAGTCCAAGAATTTAGTAATACCCCTTCTGAGCCTATTTTCCACTCATTGTGTGGCTGCAGGCTATGTCCCACCTTATCTGACAGTTCCTTAGGCAGCATCTCTGTCTGTCTCTCTTTCTCTCTCTCTCCCTCTTGCTCCTATCCCTGTCTTCCAAGATCATTTCCACATGTCATTATATTTGGAAGCAGAAGATGCTTGATTTTAAAGCTGATCTACGAAAACTGTATGATACATTCCAGTAAAAATGTAATGGCTAGGTTTACAAGACGTGCTTTGGTTGAAGCTTCCCTTCTAATCCAGCAGTGTTCCAATATCTCAGGGGCTGCCACAAAGAAGAGGGGGTCAACCTATTCTCCAAAGCACCTGAAAGCAGGACAAGAAGCAATGGATGGAAATGAATCAAGGAGAAAAGCAACCTAGGAGAAATTTCCGGACAGAACAATTAATCGGTGGAACGAGTTGCTTCTACATGTTGTGGCTGCTCCATCACTAGTGGATTTTAAAAAGAGATTGGACAGCCACTTGTCTGATATGGTATAGGGTCTCAGGCTAGAGCAAGGGGTTTGTTGTGGTTTGCTGGCAGCAAGTGAGGACGGCTGAGGTCTCGGAGAGTGAGGACTCGGATGAGGGGCCTGCATGGCCCCTCCTTTAAGAGATAAAAGTCAGCTGAGAAACCGGAGTTCTTTGCAGGAAGCAAAGAAGTTTTTGCACTCAAGCCTTGTGAATGTTTGGATTATCTTGGTTGGTGTTTGGAGACTCTTTGTGTTTGAAATATTTCTTGGCAACTTTATCTAGTGTTCTTGGCAGCCTCGTACAATCTTGGCAAGGCTCGTTCTTATCAGAGACAATTAGTTTGAAACAGCCTTTTAACCGTGAAAGAACGGAATTCATAAAGAATCATTAAAAGGTTTTGCTGTTATTTCTGTTTGGTATTTGTTTCCTTGGAACAAGGTTTGGGTCAGAACAGGGTTGGACTAGAAGACCTCCAAGATCCCTTCCAATCAGGGGTGAGATTCAAAAAAGTTTACTACCAGTTCTGTGGGCATGGTTTGGAGGGCATAGTGTGGTGGGCATGGCTTGGTGGGCATGGCAGGGTAAGGATACTGTAAAATTCCCATTTCCTCTCCCCCCTCCCGACTAATCTGCTTTCCAGCTCCGTTCTCCTGTTCAGGGCAACCAAAGAAGACCCAGCCAGTCAGCTGGGACTCAGGAAGCAGAGAATAGATGCGGACGGGGCCAGTCAGAGGTGGGATTTGCTGGTTCTCTGAACTATTCAAAATTTCCGCTACCGGTTCTCCAGAACCAGTCAGAACCTGCTGAATACCCACCTCTGCTTCCAACTCTGTTATTCTGTTATCTCTCAAGATCATTCCCACATGCCATGACATCAAAAAAGTTTGTAGAATCACACTGGCGAGAAGAGAGACAAAGACAAGCTGCATTTACTCACCTGATCCAAATGATTGTAGAAGTCTATGCTCGCTGCACAGAGGTACCTTCCTAACAGGGTCGCGTGAGTTGTGAAAATTGTTGCAACTGGAATCTTCCTGAACCGGCACAGAATGATGCCAGGGCCAGCTTGCCATTCATGGAAGTGAGCTACAACATTGGGCTTCTCTTCAAACTGACTGGCAAGCTGCAAAGGAAAGAGAGAGAAAAGGGAAAATGCATTATGTCACCTCCTAACTTTCACATCTCAGCAATCTCTAAATTGAAGGCGCGAAGAGAATAAAGAGGGAACAGCTGGGTACTTACAACATCAATAACCTTCAAAAAGACCTCGACTATGTATCAGAATGGTCAAACAAATGGCAACTTCAAATCTCAACAAATAAATGTTCTGTCTTACATATTGGCAAAAAAAAATCAGAAAATAAAATACAAACTGAATAGTCAAGACCTTGTTGATGATCCAAGCTCTGTCAAGGACCTTGGAATACTCATCTCTAATGATCTAAGTGCTAGAGCCCACTGTAACTACATAGGCAAAAAGGCATTAAGAGTTGTAAACCTAATCCTACATAGCTTTTTATCTGGTAATATCACACTACTAACTAGAGCATACAAAACATTTGCTAGACCAATACTTGAATACAGCTCATCAGTCTGGAACCCACATTACGTATCTGATATTAGCACAGTTGAGAAAGTCCAGAAATATTTCACAAGAAGAGTTCTCCACTCCTCTACTTGTTGCAGAAGACCTTATGACACCAGACTTGAAATTCTAGACCTAGACCACCTAGAACTACGCCGCCTTCGGTCCGATCTAAGTATAGTACATAAAATCATACATTGCAATGTCCTACCTGTCAATGAATACTTCAGCTTCAACCATAACAATACAAGAGCAAACAATAGATACAAACCCAAGGTTAATCGCATCAAACTTGATTGCAGGAAATACGACTTCAGCAACAGAGTGGTCAATACTCTACCTGACTCTGTGATCTCTTCCCCAAACCCCAAAAACTTTAACCTTACACTGTCTACTATTGACCTCACCCTTTTCTTAAGCGGTCTGTAGGGGGCATGCATAAGCGCACCAACATGCCTACTGTCCCTGTCCTATTGTTTCTTTTTATTTTTCTTATATGTATCCATTTCATGTATTCATAACTATGTTTATCCTTATACCTGTAATTTTATAATCACTTGACAAAATCAAATAAATAAAAAATAAAACCAAATCAGTTAAAAACCTAGCGGTACATTTGCTCAGTGGGTTAAAAGTATAGTAATTCATTATCAACTTTGTGTGTTGCGGGATGAAAATGGAATGATAGAGCTGGAAGGGACACCTAGAGGTCTTCTAGTCTAACCCCCCCCCCCCCACCGCTGGATGGGAAGAAAAGGCCTTAGAGGTTTGGGTGAATGTTGTGATTATTTAACGATTCAATTGACTCTGTGTGGGCAGTGTGCTTTCCAGAGATTGGGAATTTCATAAGCAGAGCAATGATTAGTGAAGCAGTTTTATGGATCTGGCCCGCGGGCCTTCAGTTTGACACCCCTGCATTATAAGGATAGCTAAAGCCTAGGATCTCATTAACTACATCACATTAACTACAAAAGATCCAAGATTATGTCCTCTCTCTCTCTCTCTCTCTCTCTCTCTGTGTGCATATACCCAGGAAGAAAGCCCAAAGGTGCTTTTCAAAAGGCAACTGGACTTTATTGCGGTTTTTTTCCTGGAAAAAGTTTCACTTCTCATCCAGGAAGGTACTTCAGTTCCATTATCAGTTCAGTTACATCAGTGCTAAGAATGGAAGAAGATTAAGGAATTAAGGAGAGATTTGAGCAGGAGGTCACCAAGTCAAGGAAGTGTGAGAAAGGAACTCAGAATAACCCTGTCTTAATTTCGTTTGTTCCTCATGCTTTCTTTTGTCTCTGGTTTATACAATTCATTATTGCCCAAAAGGCTTTAAGAGTTGTTAATTTTATTTTGAGAAGCTTCTTCTCCGGCAACACTGAATTGTTAACTAGGGCATACAAAACTTTTGCCAGACCGATTCTTGAATACAGCTCGTCCGCCTGGAACCCACATTGTATATCGGACATTAACACGATTGAGCGGGTTCAGAGATATTTCTTGAGAAGAGTTCTCCACTCCTCCACTCACAATAGAAATCAGCTATGTCTCCAGGCTCGAAATTTTGGGCCTGGAACAATCTAGAACTGCGCCACCTAAGGTCCCATCTAAGCATAGTTCACAAAATTGTCTGCTACAACATCTTGCCTGTCAATGACTTCTTCAGCTTCAACCACAATAATACACGGGCAAACAACCAATACAAACTCAAGGTAAACCGCTCCAAACTGATTTGCAGAAAATATGACTTCAGCCACAGAGTGGCCAATGCCTAGAACGCCCTACCCGACTCCATGGTTACAGCCTCAACCCCTCGGAGCTTCAACCTCAAACTGTCTACCGTGGACCTCACCCCATTCCTAAGGGGTCCTTAAAGGGGGCGTGCATAAGCGTACCAGCATGCCTTCCATCTCTGTCTTACTGTCCCGATTTATCTGTATTTACTTCCTTTGTTCTTGTTTATGTTCATATCTACATTTGTTATCTTGTACATGTTTGACAAATAAAGTAAAGTATTATCCAACTTGCTGCCTAATGGCTCTTTCCTATCTCCCCTCAAGGACAGTTCTGTGTTCATTCCTCTACTGATGCTGCCCAGGAAGAGGGGGGCAAAGTCCACCCCAGAGATTTTTCTGGATCCAGAAGGATTCAGGGGCTACTTGGGGATTTCCCCACTGATAAGGAATAATGGATGGAAACTGATCAAGGAGAGATTCAACCTAGAAATAAGGAGACGTTTTCTGACAGTGAGAGCAATCAAATTCTGAAGTTGCCTTCAGAAGTTATAGGAGCTTCATCACTGGAGGCTTTCAAGAAGAGATTGAACTGCCATCTATCAGAAATGGTGTAGGATCTCCTGCTTGGGCAGGGGGTTGGATTAGATGACCTACAAGGTCTTTTCCAGCTATTCTATTCTATCTCTGTCCATTGAGAAATACAGAGAGAGAGAAAACTAACAATAAGAACAATCAGAGGTTACGAGAGGAAACAAACGGAAAATAAACTGAATATTTGGCCACAACTGATCAACAGCAGCACTCTCTTCCTGAACCTCAATTGCACACACGGTTTGATAGCTCCCTCTGATCCTGAATACAGGAATTCCTAAGCAGGGGGTTGGACTAGAAGACCCCCAAGGTCCCTTCCAACTCTGTTATTCTATTCTATTCCATTTCATTTCATTCCATTTCAATATTCTATTCTATTCCATTCCATTCCATTCCATTCTGTAGAATATTTGTAGCACAAAATTAAATTATGGAGGTCCTTGGTACTTTCTGAACTTGATTGTTTTGTTGAAGACATTTCATGACCCAACTAGGTAACATCATCAGTGCTAGAAGGGGATTCTATTCTATTCTATTCCATTCTATTCTACTCTACTTTATATGGCAGGCTGAGTGCTCACTTGGCCACCAGCATCAGAGGCTACCAGAGCATTATAGGTGATGATCTACACAACTAGACCCTCCCAGGTAGAAAGGTAGATCAGGAGTCCAGCTCTAACACAGCACCTCTTTCAAAAACCAGGCAGTCAGTGATCCAAAGATGAGGGCATCATTTGCTTCTCGGTCATGGTAAGGAATTCCAATATGGCTGGCTTCCCAGAATTCCCCTTTCCATCTGTCCAGATTCCAAGCTGCCGAGGCGATATCGAACAACACCACATATGGGCTTCCTTCAATCAGCCACCTCCCAAAATGTACCTATTAAAGGGAGACGGAAGAGTTAGGGCAGACCATGGGATGTCGCTGTGCACATTGTTGGTCAAACAATATAGTTCGGGGAACATAATCGGTTCTTTAATCCAGTGAATTCATCTGTGCAATTAAGAATTTACTGAAGATTTGTAATGAACAAGCACTACCTTGAAGGGAGCCATTTTTAATTCTGTGTGGTATTTTTTAGAGAAGATACAGGAACAAATGGGGTCTATTAGATTTCTTCCTCCCTTAATATATTTTTTATATATAAGATTCTTCTCTCTCTCTCTCTCTCTTCCTGTCCCTCCCTCCCTCTCTCCCCCTCTTTCTCCCTCTTTCTCTCTCTCCCTCTCTCTCTTCCTCCCTCCCTGCCCCTCCCTTTCTCTTTCTCTTGTCTGTCTCTCCCTCCCTCCAATTCCTTCCCTCCCTCTCTCTCTCCCCCTCCTTCCCTGCCCCTCCCTCCTTCCCCCTCTCTTTTTCTCACTCTCTCTCCCCCCCTCTCTCTTTCTCTCCCTCCCTTCCTCCCTCTCTCTCTCTCTCTCCTTGACTTCTGATGACCTCATGGAGATATCCACCTAGTTTCCTTTGGCAACAGTATTTAAGTAGTTTGTGGGATCCTTGGTGCTCCCCGAGGTTGATTATTTTCTTGCAAACGTTTCACTACCAAACACTGATGATGTTACCTAGATGGGTAAGGAAATGTCTGCAAGCAAACAACCACGCCCAAGGAGTTCAAACCCTGAGCTGCAGATCTTCTTGTTCTCTCTTTCAATCATTTGACACTCATTTCTTTTGCCTTTTTTAAAAACTTCAACCCTGGGCTTTTGTGGCAGTCTGAAGGCTGTTGAGCTTATCCCTTTTTAAAAACATCAACCAAGTTATGATAGGTGTTGCAGTGAGATCAAAGACACACAGGTAGTCCTCTACTTATGACTGATCACTTAGCAACCATTCAAAGTTCCGATGGATCTACCTGGGAGGAAGGTTACTTACAACCCATTGATGTTATCCCTCGTGTTCACCTGATCGTACTTCAGGCACCCACCAACCATTTGCAGCATCCTGAGGTCACAGGGCCGTGTTCTACAACAATTTTGCCAAAAACTGGCAGTTACTTCTGGGGTTTTTTTTTTGGCAAATCCATGTCTATAGCGAACCCTCGATTTGCTTCACAATTGCAGCATTCACATAATGACCGTGGATTCACTTAACAACTTCAAGTGATTTGCATCACAGCTGCTATTTTTGGGATGTTTTTATTGTTTGGATGTCTTTTACATTAAAAAAAAAAAACTTATAAGGTACCCAGAGTCACTTGGTTGAGTTGGACAGCCATTTAAATTGAATAAATAAATACCACCAAAAAAGAAGGTAACAAAATCAGGCTAGTCACGTGATCACGAGTTACGACCATGATGGGCAGACTCCATTACAGCCCTAACTTGAGGATTATCTTCATTTTGGTTAACTCTTGAATATCCCCCAACTGCTGACCCAGTCATAATTGAGCCAGTCAATAACCTGAAAGTCCATTTATTTATCCTAAAAAAACAATTTTGGACCTCACAAATGAAGGCAAAATTTCTCCCAAAGAGTAGCCAAACATTCCAAATTGATTTGAATTATATTGGACCGGTACAAGCAGAAAGTAGTTTGCCATCTTTTACAAAATAATAATAATAATAATAATAATAATAATAATAATGAACAACAACAATAATAACAACAACTAAGATGCTGGCAGCAATCTGTATCAACCATCAGCACCAGTCAGTGATATTTGTGATACATTTTTACATGTTGAGTTGATTGAGTTTCTTATAATAATAATAATAATAATAATAATAATAATAATAATAATAATAATAATAATAATAATAGGTCAGCTGCAGAAGGCCACCTTATTGGGATCTGCTCACATAATCCGCCAATACATCACACAGTCCTAAACACTTGGGAAGTGTTCAACTAGTGATTTGTGATACAAAACCCAGCGTGATTATCCCGTTTGCTGTGTATGCTGTCATTTTTGTATATAATAATAATAATAATAATGAATAATAATAATAATAATAATAATAATAATTTCAATGTAAACAGAGGATAGGGACCTTATGAACCCAATAACTCTTCTCAGAATTTATTTTTACTTGTTTCTGGGTTCCAGGAGGAAATTCGTTTACCTGATACCCTTTGGCTTTTATCACATCCATAGCTTTCTTCACTGCTGCATTGGGAGGTTCACAGAGTTCCACTTGGGTTTTCACATTGTGCTCAAAATAAGGGCCAAGGAGAAAGTAATTTTCCCCCCATTCTTCTAAAGTGGTCTTGGCTTTTGTCTGGATCACTGTGCAGATGCCACCAACTGAAACAAAAGCAGGACAAATATGAATTCTTGTTGTGGTTCGCTGGCAGCAGATGCAGACGGCTGAGGTCTCGGAGAGCGAGGACTCGGATGAGGGGCCTGCATGTGATGCAGGGATGGGGCCAGAACCATCAGGGAGTGGAATGCTGCCTTCGGAGATTGTGGAGGCTGGCAGCAATGATGCAGAGGATCCCGAGGAGCCTGTGCTCAGTGCACATGCATGCAGGGCTGCTCGAAAGAAAGAGCAGCTGCAGCAGCACGGGTGACTCGGGAGTAAGGCTGCAAGGTAATGGGCCCTCCTTTAAGAGATAAAAGCCAGCTGAGAAACCGGAGTTCTTTGCAGGAAGCAAAGAAGATTTTGCACTCAAGCCTTGTAGACGTTCAGATTATCTTGGTTGGTGTATGGAGACTGTTTGTGTTTGAAATATTTCTTGGCAATTTTATCTAGTGTTCTTGGCAGCCTCGCACAACCTTGGCAAGGCTCGTTCTTATCAGAGACAATTAGTTTGAAACAACCTTTTAACCAGGAAGAAATGGAATTCATAAAGAATCACTAAAAGGTCTCTGTTTCGTGTTGGTTTCCTTGGAACAAGGTTTGGGTCAGAACAATTCTAAAACTACAAGCTTATTTCCTTCCTTCCTCCCTCCTTCTGTCCCTTCCCTCCTTCCTTCTTTCTTCTAACTTACTCCCCCTGTCCTTCCTTCCTTCCCTCACTCCCTTCCTCTTCTTCTTCCTTCCTCCTTCTCTCCCCTCCTTCCTTCTTTTTTCTAACCTACTCCTTCCCTCCCTCCTCTTCCTCCTTCTTCCTCCTCCTTCTCTTCCTCTCATTAGAAAAAAAGCAATAATACAAAGCTTTAATATAATTATATTACAGAATAACTCAATCAAACAACTTGGATTTTTTTTGCCATTTTTTGGAAGGAAAAAAAAACCCCAGTTCCTTCCAGCTGCAAAATTCTGGGAGTTGAAATCCACACATCTTAAAGTTACCAAAACACTGCTCTATATCATTCCATGTGATTGTTTCATTTCAAATCAAATCAAATCAAGCCTTTATTGTCAATGCACAAGATGTGTACAATGAAATTAAATTTAGACAATATGCTAAAATAACGGCTGGATTTTCCATAACCCCTTGTCCCCCCCCCCCCCACCTCCCCCCAAATCTCTCCAACCCCAATCTGGCTTGGTTTAGAGCGTGCAAACCCAGGGAAAATTAATATCTCTGCACAGGACAGGAATGGACCTGTTGAGACATTTGAAAAGTTGGCAGCGTACCAGGAAAAGGACACCTCTGGATAAGAAATGCCTTTTTTTTTTTTATTGCATAGTTTATGTTGGGTGTGGAGTGACAACTTAACCACCAAAGAGGTCCCCTGCCTGTTCTGTGATTTCACAGGAGGCCCTTGGCAAAACCTGCTTTGGAATATTTGCAAAAAGCACCTTACTTAAGAGCAAGTGAAATCCCAGTTTGGGGGCTGCAGTTATTTTCAATAAATCTGATTAATAGGACAATGGTATTTTCTTTATGGGCTCTTCTCCAGACTCCGTTCTGTAAATATCACCTCTCCTCTCTGTATAAAATATGGATAAATCTTCCATCCTGCATCTGATATGTGACTTTTTTTCTCCAAAAATTCTTGTTAAAATTATCATAACACACATATCCATGTGAAAATAAAGATGAGGGGAAAATGGAGAAAGGAAAGAAAGGGAGAAAAAATGTGTAGGTTTAAGGGGGAAAGGGGGAGAAAAACAGCATTGATTTTTGCAACTATTTTTCAGAGCAGTAAAGTAGAGAATAGAATTACAGCCTCATTTTTTTTTACTTTACCAATTTAGCAAATACTACTAGCCATTTCTATAACAATTAACTCCAGTAATTCGCAAAGCCCAATGCCAAGAGTTAATTTCTTATTTTTTTTATTTTCCTTTATTTTATTTATTTTTTTTCACCTTTCTTTTTTCTTTCTCCAAAATGAACTCTGATACTGTACAGCAGAGGTGGCATTCAGCAGGTTCTGACCAGCTCTGGAGAACCGGTAGTGGAAATTTTGAGTAGTTTGGAGAATCAGCAAATCCCACTCTGACTGGACATTTTACAGTATCCTTCCCCTCCACGCCCATCAAGCCACGCCCACAGAACCAGTAGGAAAAAAAATTGAATCCCACCACTGCTGTACAAGTAAGACTCGATTTACAACAGTTCATTGAGTGACCATACAAAATTACAACGGTACTGAATAAAGTGACTTACGACCATTTTTGGCATCTGATTCATACTTATGACCATTGCAGTATCCCAAAGGACATGTGATCCCCTTTTGCAACCTTCTGACAAGGGAAGCCAATGGAAAGACTCCACTTAACAACCGGGTTACTAACTTAATAACTTCCCTGATTCACTTAACAACCGTGGCAGGAAAAGCCACGCAAAATGGGGTCTTACTTAACGAATGTCTCATTTAGCAACAGAATTTTTGGGTACAATTGTGGTCAAGGATTACCTGTAATATGACCCATGGTGGCGCAGTGGTTAGAGTGCAGTACTTCAGGCTACTTCTGCTGACTGCCGGCTGCCTGCAATTTGGCAGTTTGAATCTCACCAGGCTCAAGGTTGACTCAGCCTTCCATCCTTCCAAGGTGGGTAAAATGAGGACCCAGATTGTTGGGAGCAATAGGCTGACTCTGTAAACCACTTCTTGTAAGAGGGCTGTAAAGCATACGAAGCGGTATATAGGTCTATAAGTTCTCCTCTCCTGACAGCTCTGTGTATACACGCATCTAGAACAGGCTCCAGCTGTTTTTCTTCCCCACTTATCTCCAACTGCAAAGGCAGCTGGGAAATGTTGGACGGCCCTGGCCCAGGGATGGGATCCGACCGATATAACTACCGGTTCTGTTGCTCTGCGTCACGTGAGTGCAATTTACAACCTGCTGAGCTGCCCGGACAGCTGAGCAGCGTTGCGTACGGGTGTGCAGCGGTTGGAAAAGCTCTTTTTTCCTGCTTTTTCAACCCCACCTGTGCCACACAAAGCAGCTGACGTTGAAAAAGCAGGAAATAAAGGACAGGTAAGAGCCTGGGCGGGCAGGTGGGCCAAAACAGCAACAGACATAGAACCGGTTCTATGTCTGCTGCTCTTCAGAGCAACTGGTTCTACAGAGGTGGACAGAACCGATAGAATCCCACCCCTGTCCTGGCCCCATCTCTGCCTCCGATGCAGAGCATCCATCAGACCCTTCCCTAGACTCCAGCACTGGCCCAAGTTCCTCCCCAACCTCCTCATTGTCTGAGTCTGCTGCCAACTCCGCTGGCAGCTGACGGACCACACTAATTTGTTAAGTGAGTTTTGGCCCATTTTACGACTTTTCTTGCCACATTTGGTAAGTGAATCACTGCGGTTGTTAACATCATCGTTAAGTGAATCTGTTTTCCCCATGGGCTTTACTGGTCAGAAGCAAAAGGGACACCACCACCCGGGACACCGCCACCATCATAAATATGAGTCAGTTGTCAAGCATCCAAATGTAAATCACGCATGGTTGGAAAAGATAGATAGATCATAGATAGACAGACAGACAGACAGACAGACAGACAGACAGACAGGATAGATAGATAGATAGATAGATAGATAGATAGATAGATAGATAGATAGATAGATAGATAGATAGATAGATAGATAGATAGATAGATAGATAGATAGATAGATGATAGATAGATAATAGATAGATAGATAGATAGATAGATAGATAGATAGATAGATAGATAGATAGATAGATAATAGGTAGGTAGGTAGATAGAATACTTTATTGGCAAAGTGTGATTGAACACACAAGGAATTTGTCTTGATATAAAGATGATAAAACAAGATATAGATTTAAAGCCTGAGATATTTCTATTGGGGATTTTACCCAAGAACTATAGTAAAGAAAAAAACATATTTAATTGTACATATAGTAACAGCAGCTAGAATTGTATTTGCTCAAAATTGGAAAAATGAAAAAGTTCCGATGGAGAAGGAGATGATTAAGAAAATATTGGAATGTGCAGAAATGAATAGATTAACATTGGCAATGAAGAACAAGAACAAAAGGAGCATTATATGATATGGGATTGATTTTATAAATGATAGCAATATAAAGTAAGAAATTAAATGATATTGTTATAATGATAAGATATATAGTGTTGAATAGAATGTAATTGTCAACTAAAAAATAATAATACTCCTTTGGTCTTCTAGTTGTCAGCAGAAAGGGTGGGGGGGGGGAAACAGTGCATTCTTCAAATGTCTCAGATAATCGTCTTGGCAGCCAAAGCTGTTGGCGCTCAAGAATATTACTTGGAGAGCATGATTGATAACTCCTGGCTATGGATGTGTCCCATTGGAGAATATACATCCAGGAGGTGGGGGGAAGACCAGGGTCAAGAGGGAAAAGTATGATGTATTTTAGTGTCGACTGCTGTTGTGGTTTCCGAAGAGCGAGGACTCAGATGAGCGGCCTGCGTGTGATGCAGGGATAGGGCCAGGACCATCAGGGAGTGGAATGCTGCCTTCAGAGATTGTGGAGGCTGGCAGCAGTGATGAAGAGGTCCCCGAGGAGCCTGCTGGAAGGAAAGAGCAGCAGCAGCAGCACGGGCGACTCAGGAGTTAGGCTGCAAGGTAGTGGCCCCTCCCTTAAGAGATAAAAGCCAGCTGAGAAACTGGAGTTCTTTGCAGGAAGCAAAGAAGTTTTTGCACTCAAGCCTTGTGGATGTTGAGACTCTCTTAAGTTTGTGTTTGGAGACTTTTTGTGTTTGAAATATTTCTTGGCAACTTTATCTAGTGTTCTTGGCAGCCTTGCATCACCTTGGCAAGGCTTGTTCCTATCAGAGACAATTAGTTTGAAACAGCCTTTTAACCGGGAAGGAACAGAATTCGTAAAGAATCATTAAAAGGTTTTGCTTTTATCTCTGTATGGTGTTTGTTTACTTGGAACAAGGTTTGGATCAGAAGAGCTGCACCCAGCTAACGCCAACATGGCCATTCCTAATAGAACTTTTTTTTTTTTTTTACCCTGAGAGATGTAGCTAGAGACTTCTGATTTGAATGAGGGTGGATTTGTTGGAGCCCTGACAGTAATCTTAGTAAGAAATGTATACAAAATATAAATATTTGCAGAAGATATATGTACCCAGTCGACAGACACACTATATAACTGAAAGATGGGTTTGTTTTCAAAATTAAAATAAAAAACTTTTTAATTAAAGACAAGAACATAAATCACACAATCGTGGGGATGCTGCAACAGTCATAAGTGTGAAAAATGGTCGCAAGTCACTTTTTCCAGTGCGGGGGTAACTTCGAATGGTCACTAAGCAAACTGTTGTAAGTTGAGGACTGTCTGTATATAGACAGTTCACGATCCCATCTGTCAATATTTTTTCATCCAGGAAGAAAGTGAGATTGCAAACGATGGGAGAGGCCTGCCTGTGAGGGGAATATTCACTCCACAAATTTGCAGCCGCAGCCAATTTCAAAGGCCAGCCTAATATTTGCCCCGCCGAGATTAGATCTCTGGGGTTGCAAGGCCCTCTCCCGACTCAGTTTCCCTTTATGTTTAGCCATACGGGGAGATGACAGGCGAAGTTACTGATTTGCTCATCAGTAACTCATTTCTGTCCCTTATAGCAGGAAAAGATGGATTCCTAATGGCAAATCAGCAGGTTTTGAAGCAAGGTCAACAAATAACACCCCTCCAATTCAGTCCGGTGCTAAGCCACTCTCTACAAGGAACAAGACAAAGTAGATCAAACTATAGTGAGGGAATGCAGTATTTTTGGAAAGAAATGAGCAGAAGAGCTTTGCTGTAATTTGGCCCAGGTTACCTGATCTGCATTAATTTGTGCCTTTATTTGCAAGCAAGTATGTTATCTATTCTCATGGCTACCTCTGCTAGGTGGCTTCCAATGGCTACATGACTTCCAGTAAATACAATTAATCTAATCTAATCTAATTTAATCTAGGACAGTGTTTCTCAACCCTGGCTATTTAAAGATGTATGGACTTCCTTCCTTCCTTCCTTCCTTCCTTCCTTCCTCCTCCCCTCCCCTCCTTCCTTCCTTCTCCTAACCTACTTTCTTCCTTCCTTCTTCTCTTCTCTTAATTTCCTTCCTTCTTCCCTTCCTCCTCCCCTCCCTTCCTAATTTCCTTCCTCCCTCCCCCCTCCTCCCCCCTCCTTCCTCATTCCCTTCCCTCCTCCTAACCTACTTCTTCCCTCCCTCCCTCCTTCCCTTCCTTCTCCTAATTGCCTTCCTTCCTTCTTCCCTCCCTCTCTCCTCCTCCCCTTCCTTCCTTCCTTCCTTCCTTCCTTCCTTCCTTCCTTCCTTCCTTCCTTCCTTCCTTCCTTCCTTCCTTCCTTCCTCTCCCATCCCTATCAGGCTGCCAGGGAGTTGACTAAAAATCACTCCAGTTGATTTAGGTTTGGACAGATAGCTTGCACCAAACTGAAATTAAGTCAAGGCCATCAGTTTGGCCACACCGATTATACATGGATTAAAAATAAAACAGTGGCACTTTGAGTTTGCGAGCAGAACAAACAGACATTGCCCAACCATTTCTGAAGGGAGGCACACTACAACATTGTTTTTCCCAGGTTGGATCAGAGTATGGAATTGCTAAACGGAGGTTGCTAATAAATCCATTTAAATTATGGGATGCAACAGCACCCTTTATTAGTTTGTCTTAGAAGCGTGGTAGAAATGAAAGAATACTTCTGAAAATAGAAAATATTTTGAGAGGGAGTGTGGCCAAATGTTTAGAAAAAATTTTTAAAAAAGATTTTTTTTAAAAAAAAGGAAAGCAAAGAATGACATATTTGACACCAAAATTGAAATGGATTCAGAGCTACTGCTTTTGAAATAACTATTTCAAAAGTACAATTTCAGAGGGGAGGAAAAATCTTCTCACAAAGATAATAGAATAGAATGTCATGGCATGGCATGGCATGGCATAGCATAGCATTAGCATAGCATAGCATAGAATAGCATAGAATAGCATAGAATTGAGCTGGAAGGGAACTTGGAGGTCTTCTAGTCTCAAGCAGGAGAACTTATACAATCTCAGACAAGTGACTATCCAGTCTCTTCTTAAAAACTTCCAATGATGAAGGAGCACCCACGATTTCTGAAGGCAATCCGTTCCACTGGTTAATTGTCTTCACAATTAGGAAGTTTCTCCTTAATTCCAGGTTGTTTTTCTCTTTGATGGAATTCTAAAAATTCTTAAATTGTACAAATGGAGCATGCCATTTTGCTATAATGGTTGAGTCCCCAAGCTAAAAGCCGGGAGACTGGGAGTTCTAGAGTCCCACCACCTTAGACATGAAAGCCAGCGGGGCGACTTTGAGCCAAATCACCAGGAGATTGAAATTCTAGACTCCCTCTTGAGTATGAAAATTATTGGCCGTGTGACTTTGGGCCAATCACCAGAAGACTGTGAGTTCTAGTTCTGCCACAGGCGTAAAAGCCAGCCGGGGGATTTGGGGCCAACCATCAGGAGACTATGAGTTCTAGACCTGCCTTAGCCATGAAAGCCAACTGGGCAACCCTGAAGAAATAATTCTCAGCCCAACCCACCTCACAGGGTTGTTCTTACTGTGGCGAAAATAGAAAGAGGAGGATTGTTGGGTACGTTTGCCGTGTCGGCTTATTTGTCAAAATAAGGCAGGTGACAAATAAATAAATAAAATTCTAGAGGGAGTCTAGAATTTCAGCCTCCTGGTGATTTGGCTCAAAGTCACCCCGCTGGCTTTCATGCCTAAGGTGGTGGGACTCTCAGATTCACTGCAGGTACACATCCATGCCTTCCTCAGCAACCTGCCTTCACATAAATAACTTCATCCTCCTCCTCCTCCTCCTCCTCCTCCCCTTAGTCTTTCATTCATAATTTTGCGACACCGATAAAATCCATCGCTCCAGCAGCTTGGAAGGGAATAAGACTTTTTTTTTTTTAAAAAAGAGGACACTAACCTTTGTTGGTGACTTCCCAGGAGATTTCGAAGAGTAAAAGGTCTTCTACTGGTAAATCCTCGCTGTCCCATTGAGGGAGACCGTTGAGGGAAGTGACCGAAAGGGAACGGACAAGAGGCATTTTGCTCCTAATCCTTGCTGTCTCCCGAGGCAAAGAGTCCTTGTAACGTTTGTGCGGGTATCTTTAAATGATGGGTCTTTCCCTCACTTGGTGCGGGGGGGGGGGGGGGGGGGCTCTTTGTTTACCCTAGAGAGAAAGAGAGCGAGAGAGAGTGTGAGAAACAGAGATTTGTGCAGGAAAAAAGAACGAAAGAAAGAAAAGGCAGGGAATTTACAAACGAACAAACAAAAGAAAAAAAGCACACAAGGATAAAATGAGTAAAAGTTGTCGGTAAAGCTTGGCAGGGTTTTCAACCAAAGTAGCTTTGGAACTGATTGCTCGGTACGGGGTGTTTTTTCTCCTGCTGGTTAAAAGAGGGAGCTGTAAGTCTGTGGTTTTTCTCGCTTGCAAAACTGAAATGGAGAATGCCAAGGAAGACTGCAGGGAGAAATGCAGGCTAGAAATGCAACAATAGAATAGAATAGAATAGAATAGAGTAAGAGTAAGAGTAAGAGTAAGAGTAGAATGCAATGCAGTGGAATGCAGCTGAATAGAGTAGAGTAGAGTAGAATAGAATATAGAGAAAAATAGAATAGAATAAAGAATGGAATGGAATAGGAATAGGAATGGAATGGAATAGAAAGAATAGAACAGAACAGAACAGAATAGAATATAGAGAATAGAATAAAGAATGGAATGGAATAGGAATAGGAATGGAATGGAATAGAATATAATAGAGTAAGAGTAGAGTAGAATGCAATGCAGTGGAATGCAGCTGAATAGAGTAGAGAAGAATAGAATATAGAGAAGAATAGAATAAAGAATGGAATGGAATGGGATAGAATAGAATAGAACAGAACAGAATAGAATATAGAGAACAGAATAAAGAATGGAATGGAATGGAATAAGAATAAGAATAAGAATAGAATAGAATAGAATAGAATAGAATAGAATAGAATAGAATAGAATAGAATAGAACAGAACAGAACAGAACAGAATATAGAGAATAGAATAAAGAATGGAATGGAATAGAAATAGAAATAGGAATAGGAATGGAATGGAATGGAATGGAATAGAATAGAATAGAATAGAATAGAATAGAATAGAATAGAATAGAACAGAACAGAATATAGAGAATAGAATAAAGAATGGAATGGAATAGAAATAGAAATAGGAATAGGAATGGAATGGAATGGAATAGAATAGAATAGAATAGAATAGAATAGAATAGAATAGAACTGGAAGGGAACTTGGAGGTCTTCTAGTCCAACCCCCTGCTCAAGCAGGAGAAAAGGCTACTGTTTATTGTTTTTGGTGGGCTTATGATAAAGCAGAGAAATATAGGTAGTCCTCGATATGCAATCGTTCATTTAGTGACCATTTAAAGTTACAACAGCTCTGAAAATTTTTTAAAAAGTGACTTGTGACCATTTTTCACACTTACGACCATTGAAGCCTCCCCATGGTCATGAGATCAAAATTCAGGTGCTTGGCAACTGATGGTTGCAGTGTCCTGGGATTGAGTGATCATTTTTTGTGACCTTCCAACAAGCCAAGTCAATGGGGAAGTTAAATTCACTTTACAACCTTGTTATTCTTAACAACTACAGTGATTCACTAAACAACTATGTCAAGGAAGGTTGTAAAAGGGGACTGCTTTGCTTAGCAACAGAAATTTTGAGCTCAGTTGTGATCATAAGTCGAGGACTGCCTGTATTGGGGTCAGATCTTTATCTTGATTCAGAAGGTTCTTAAAATACACATAAAACTGAAAGTTTTATTTTCATTTTTGATGGATAAAGAGCTTGAAAGAAAGTTTGGCAGTTGGTTACTATATACATGTTAACATGGATGGATCTTGACAGACTGGAAGACTGGGCTGTATCTAACATAATGAAATTCAATGTAGAGAAAAGTAAAGTCCTACACCTAGGCAAGAAAAACCAAAAGTACACATATAGACTGGGTGAAACAAGGCTCAATAGCAGTAACTGTGAGAGGGATCTTGGAGTCTTAGTGGACAACCAGCTAAATAGGAGCCAGCAATGTTGCAGCGGCAGCCAAAAAAGCCAATGCGATCCTAAGTTGCATTAACAGAGGGATACAATCAAGATCAAGCGAGGGACTAATACCACTCTATAAAGCCTTAGTAAGACCACACCTAGAGTACTGCATCCAGTTTTGGTCACCACACTATAAAAAAGATGTTGAGACTCTAGAAAAGGTGCAGAGAAGTACCACCAGGATGGTTAGGGGACTGGAGACTAAAACATATGAAGAACAGTTACAGGAACCGGGCATGGCTAGTCTGGTGAAGGACCAGAGGAGACATGATAGCAGTCTTCCAATATTTGAGTGGTTGCCACAGAGAGGAAGGGGTCAAGCTATTTTCCAAGGCACCACATCCACATGGAATGGATGGAAACTGAGGAGAGATTCAACCTGTAAATAAGGAGAAACTTTCTGACAATGAGAACAATCAACCAATGGAACAGCTTTGCCTTCAGAAGTTGTGGGAGCACCATCACTTGAGACTTTCAAGAAGACATTGGACTGCCATTTGTCAGAAATGGTGTAGGGTCTCCCGCTTGGGCAGGGGGTTGGACTAAATGACCTATAAGGTCCCTTCCAACTCTGATTATCTGTTATCTGTTATAGTGAGCATCTCAAATGCACAAAGACAGAAAGATACATTAATTCACAGAACAGAAGAACGGTAGAACGGTAAAACTGGTGCAACGGACACCAGAGATGGTGAAATTGTCTTTTTTTTTTAATGAAAGAGAAGAATCTTTCTAGTTTTATTTCCCCTTGGAAACGGCTTCTGTACATTGTGCTTGAAACTGAAGAAAAAATAAAACTTTGATTTTAGGGTTTGATGGCTGGAATGACATTTTTATTATAGAAATGGCTTGAAATATTTAGAGATGTAAAGTAAAAGGTTGTAACATTTTTTTTTTTTGGTATTCTACAATACTGAAAAAAGTTGGAAGGACAATTTACCAGTGGAACAGCTTTCCTTCAGAAGTTGTGGCTGCTTCATCACTGGAGGTTTTTAAGAAGAGATTGAACAATCACTTGTCTGAAATGGTATAGGATCTCCTGCTTGAATAGGGGGTTGGACTAGAAGACCTTGAAGAACTCTTTCGGCTCTATTCTGATTGAACCTACCCAAGATGTTCTTGCATTGCAGACATTCATCAGTAGATGGCAATGCTGGTATTATTCAACTCGGATGGCTGCTGGTCTCTTTTGTGGGAGCAAAAACCAGGCGCCACGTTGTGTGACTAAATCATAGGTGAATGTGTGTGGACCTCGGCAATTTTAGGAACCCTACAAAAGGATGAGCAAACAGAATCTCCTGCACAGAAGGGAAGAGTCTGCTTCAGGTTGCCTGAGGAACAGCAAGAAGACAGGGAACAAGAAAGATACACAACTTTGAAATCAGAACTTCACTAAGGTAAGTTCTTTGACCTGAAGTGATGAGATACTACCTTTCAGAAGGAATAACATTGAAGTGTCTTCAGACTGAATTGCTGTATGCTTGTTCTTTCTGCATTTGCTGGGTTTACACTGACAAATCTTAGAACTTCATCTACCAGTTGCTCAATTTTATCGATCAACTATTGAAATTGCTCTTTTTAGAGCTCTTTCAATCAGAACTTGTCCTATTTCTCTTCTTTTTTTCCCCAACTGCCCTGCTGCGCCTTATTTAACCTTTTGATTGCAACTGACTCTTTCATTTCTCTTGACTGTTTTTTTTTTTAGTTTTATTACAATTTTATTTCACAATCTCATCCGTTTGCTAGATTCTTCTGAGTACTTTTGTCGTCTTGAGCTAGACAAATTGTTTAAACAAAACTTGAAACCTGGAAACCTGGTTGCTTGTCGCTTGCATTCTTACTTTATCCTGAATTCTTTTCATGGATTTTATGATTATTAGGCTTTAAAGACCTAAAAAAATATTCGTTTAAAGATGACAGAGGAATACAGGGAAGAATTTTTCTAGAATATTACCATATTTCATAAAGTGGAGGAATCAGAAATCCTTAATATTTCTGCAATGAATTACAGGTAATTTACTGTTGAAAAAAAAAAACTAAGCTAGAGTCTGTTTAAACTAGATTACATTCAAACTTAGTTTAATTCAATGTTAAGCATTCAAACATGATTCTTCTTTCTTCTTTTTCCAACTTCAATTCTGATTATGGCTCAATGGTTAATTTTAAGATTTCTCTCACAACTTGAAAGAGTTACACCCATCTTGGGGCAACAAACAACATTTTTTTCTTTAAGAATAAACATTTATTTCAGGAATTCATGAACACATGCCAGTGAAGTTTAATAGAGGTTGTGAGTGCTCTTCTGCTAAATGGCATCATGCAGAAAACTAGATGATTCTTGGGTTTTTAAAATTATTTTTAAGACGATAGTTACAGAAATAAGGTAGTTTTGGATTCCTTCCTAGTGACCTAAAATTTCTCCATTAAAGCAAATAAAATCTATTCCAGAGAAACATCCGAATTGGTTCACAGCAAATGAGGGGGGTCTCATTTAAACCTGTGGACATTTAATTTTGATCATGGTAAGTTTAGGAATATCCATACAGCCATGGAGGCTTTTGGGAAAAGGACATTTGACATCTTTAGACAATGTGATTCAAGTCCAGATGCTAAGCACAAGGGCATTCTTTGAAATGTATGATGGTCCCTTTCCCAGCAAGATTAGCAATGCAAATAAAGTAAAATGGTGCCATCTCTTTGTGATGGAGCATTCACAGCTTTTGAAGTCAAGGCTTTCCACTTGCTCCTGTCAGGAAATGTCTTATTTCTAGGTTGATTCTGTCCTTGATTAGTTTCCATCCATCTCTTCTTCAGGTGCTTTGGACAATAGCTTGACCCCCTCTTCTTTGTGGCAACCCTTGAGATATTGGAACACTGCTATCATGTCACCCTTAGTCAGGGGTGGGATTCAAATTTTTTAATAACCGGTTCTGTGAGCGTGGCTTAGTTGGTAGGCATGGCTTGGTGGTCATGTGACTGGCTGGGTGTGGTCAACTCAACATCACTCACATCGAGGCACGCATCTCCTCGCCTGGCCTCTCATGACTGTGGGGATGCTGCAACAGTCGTAAGTGTGAAAAACAGTCAGAAGTCACTTTTTTCAGTGCCATTGTAACTTTGATGGTCACTCCACACAAGCAAAGTAGCAGCAAAGGAGGGGAAAAATTTCCAGAGAAGTTCCAGAGACAGGAAGTCTAGTCTTGCAAAGAATGTAATAAGAGTTAACGGAGAGGTGGTTTCTGTAAGCAACACCAGAATGTTTCCTTCCTGCCTTCCTTACAGGATTAGGCCAGTAATTTCTTCTAACAACCGGTTCTCTGAACTGTTTAGAATGTTAACAACCGGTTCTAGCGAATAGGTGCGAACCTGTAGAATCCCACTCCTGCCCCTAGTCCTTCTTTTCATTAGACTAGACATACCCAGTTCCTCCAACCGTTCTTCATATGTTTTAGCCTCCGGTCCCCTAATCATCTTTGTTGCTCTGCACCCTTTCTAGGAGTCTCTCAACATCTTTATTATATCATGGCGACCAAAAATAGATGCAGCAGTCCAAGTGTGATCTTACCATTATAAAGTGGTACTAATGCTGCACGTGATCTTGATTCTATCTTCTGTTAATGCAGCCTAGGACTGAGCTACATCCTTGAAATCTCACACCACAAGGCTTCTGTCCCAGGGCTGGATGACATTTTAGAACAATGGTCCCCAACCTTTGAGGCTTAGTAACCTGGCTAGGGAAGCGGGCGAGATCAGAGGTGGGATTCAGCAGTCCTCACCAGTTCTGGAGAACCGGTAGTGGAAATTTAGAGTGGTTCGGAGAACCGGCAAATCCCACCTCTGACTGGCCCCTTCCCCATCTATTCTCTGCCTCCCGAGTTCCAGCTGATCGGCTGGGTCTTCTTTGGTTGTCCTGCCCAGGAGAATGGAGCTGGAAAGCAGGTTAGTGGCGTAGGGAGGGAATGGAGGTTTTGAAGTATCCTTCCCCTGACACGCCCACCAAGCCACGCCCACAGAACTGGTAGTAAAAAAAATTAAAATCCCACTGCAAGATGGGAACTGGGCTGGCTGCGTGAGTACACACTCGCAGCCCTTGTGCAAGCAGTGGATCAGTGCTTATTTGAACGAGTGTCTGCCACTCGTGCAAGTTGAACTGTGTGCATGCTCCAGCCAGCCACTCGTGCAGCCCAATTCCAAATAGACCATGGCCCGGTAATAGATCATAGCCCAGGGGTTGGGAACTCCTGCTTTAGAAGACTCTCTATCTGTAGGAAAAGAGTCATCAGAACTTGGGGGGTGGAGTGAAAAGCGAGTTCAGCCTAGAATCCCTATGAAGCCACAAGAATCAATAGTCAATAGTTCTTTGAGTGCCCTTGGCTCTTATCTAAGCCCTTCTCACCATTAGTTGAGAAGATTCATGTGCATAGGCTTTTTACAATAAATCAGATTAATGGGATCTGGTCTTTCATGCCTGATACTGTCTGTTTCATTGCCTTATTTATCCCTCATCTGCCAGATCCTTGAACAGATCTTTTGAAAAGGGATGAATTCTGCTGGATTCCCACACAATTGTAAACAATTGAATTGAAGCCCCACTGGGGTGGTTGTTGTTGTTTTGTACGTATTGTGTTGCAAAGGGTGTAAAACTTGTGCGAGTAGGCAGCAATGTAAACGTTCTAAATAAATAAATAAAATAAAATCAATCAATCAATAAAAAAAACCTGGGACACGATTTCAGAATCAATCTTCTGCTCAGCCAGAAGATCCTATACCATTCCAGACAAATGGTTGTCCAACCTCTTCTTAAAAACCTCAGCTATGCATTCCTACAATTCCTGGAGGCCTGCTGTTCCATTGATTAATTGTTCTAACTGTCAGAAACTGCCGATCAGATTATCATTTGGATTTAACCACCATCTCAATTCTTTTGATACACCCACACACACCCACACATGCCCTTTGAGGAGATATCTGTCTATGGTTCTGTCTATAGGGAGACAAAACCATTTTTGCCTTTGCATTTTATGAATTAAACCATCTCTTTGTCAAACTCAAGGCCCGTGCCAGATCCGGCCTATGGGTTGCTTACATCTGGCCAGGGGCGGGCTTCAAAAATTTTAGCAAGAAGTTCTCTGCTCGGTTGCTGGATGCGCGTGGCCATGGTGGCTGTGGCCTAGTCAACCTCCTGCACTACGGTGGGGCATTTTTGCCCGCCCCGGGCTCCGGAGGCTTTTGTCGAGCCTCCAGGCGGGTGAAAACTACCTCCTTGGGCTCCGGAGGCTCACTGGAAGCCGGAAATAGGCCCGTTTCCGGCCTTCCCAAACTTCTGAGAGGCCTGTTTTTCACCCTCCCCGAGCCTCCGCGCACACTCTGCACTTACCTGCATACAAAATGAGCCGCGTGGGGACTCCTGGGAGGGGAGGGGTGGGATGGGCGGGGCCGGTTAGAAGTGGGATTTGGGGGTTCTCTGAACTGTGCAGAATCTTAGCTAGGGGTTCTCCCAAACCTCTGCGAACCTCCAGCAGCCCACCCTTGCATCTGACCCACGGGACCACCCTGGAAACAGCTGTCATGCCCCTGGTGGAGACTGACTCTGAGGGAGAGGAGGAACAGCCAACAGGGAGTGGAAGGGTGGCTCCAGAGGTTGTGGAGGAGGCTGGGGAAGGGCAGAGGCCGGCAGTCAGCAGTCAGAGGAGGACCCAGGCCCATCTCCTATCCATCTTAGGGCACACAGGGAGGAGAGGATCAGGGAAAGACATGGTCTACTCAGGAGGAGAGGGCCTTGATCCTCTTCATGGGATGCAGGTGTGAGAACTGCATAAGAGTTTGGATCTGCGTGCTAGCAAACGCTGGAAACAAAGAGCGTTTTATTCCTGGATGAGGTTTATCTTGGTTGGTGTTCTTCCAACGGACTATACCTGGTTATCTTCTTGAAGTTTGTAATTAATTATCCTGGTCTGTCGTGGAACTTTCTTCAGTGTGGTTTGTTTTTGGTTTTTTATTGCTTCGTTATCTGCTCTTTGAGTTGGACTGTATTTCTTTCGTTTGGAATGTTATTTTGGAAAGAGTTTAATCTCCAACTGTGAACAATTGAACAGCGAAGCCAAGTTGAAGGCATTAAAGAACATTTATTTACAGTTTGGTTTTTGTTACATTTGTGGGACACTCCAGGTCATCACAACAGCAGAGGACCAACTTGAAGTGCCTCCGCCAGCAAAAACAAAGCTTGGGAGGGCCATATGCTTTATTTTTGCTGGCAGAGGGTTTCAGGAGGCTGTCCTAGCTCAGGCCACCACAGGTGCCCCCAACACAAGTGACATCAAGCTAGCCATGCCCACCCTGGCCACATACCCCTGGTCCCCCTGAGGTAAAACACAATCCTGATGCGGCCCTCAAAGTAATCGAGTTTGACACCCCTGAATTAGACCATCAAGTTCAGACCTAACAGAGTCTATTGGTTGGAACACTGCCTGTCAAATATATAGTAATTAGTAATTCGATTTGTTAACCTGCATTTGGGTACCAGTGTCTTGTATGAAACCAGTCATCATAGTTATTGAACCTATTAATTCCTGTCAAGTTGTCTACTATGCAGGACAGTTGTAGAAATACACGTCCTCTATGTGAACATGAGGGGCAAATATAGAATATTTCATCTCCTGCAGCTTAAAGTTGTTCATTTGGATACTTAGCCAGCAGAGTTTGGTATGTCTAAGTCTATTGAAGGAATAGGATGAAGACATGATAACCATCTTCCAATGTTTGAGGGGCTGTCACAGAAGCAGGGTTGACTTGAAAGCAGGACAAGAAGCAATGAGTGGAAGCTTGTTAAAAAGAAATCCAACCTAAAAATAAGGAGAAATTACTCAAAAGGTGCTTTTTTTCCCCAAGAAGCATTTGGACTTTCTGGTTTTTCTTTAAAGACGTTTCACTTCTCATCCCAGAAGCTACTTTAACTCTGACTGGATGGTGGGGAATGGAAGACAGCTGGTCATTTGCATCTTTTTAGAGTCGTTGAGACCACTCCACACCCATTTGCACTACTCAGGTGATGCAGATGAATCTCCAAATAGCCTCAATGACTCTTTAAAAAAATGCAAATGACCAGCTGTCTGCAAGGAGTATAAATCCTTCCATTGCCCACCATGAGAAGTGAAATGTCTTCAAAGAAAAATGAAAAAGTCCAGTTGCCTCTTGAAAAAAACACTTTAGGGACAACCAGCACCTGGATGACAGAGAATCTCCATAGACCAGGGGTCTTCAAACTTGACAGCTTTAAGACTTGTGGACTCCAACTCCCAGAATTCCTCCTCCAGTCATGCTACCCCATGAATTCTGGGAGTTGAAGTCCACAAGTCTTAAACTTGCCAAGTTTGAAGACCCTGGACATAGACACTTAATGGAATAGCTTGCCTTCCTGAATTGTGAGTGCTCCATTGCTGGAGGTTTCCAAAAATAGACAGGACATTTGACCTGGATGGTATAAGTCCATGATGGCGAACCTATGGCATGATGAGCCACTTGGGCCAGCACAACGAGCTGCAGGCAAACTTACCTCACTGTTCATGTGCATGCCTCACAGCTGATTTTCAGTGGGTTGGAGGCCTTTTTTGGCCTCCCAAAGGCTTGAAGAAGGCTTCTGCAGGCTTTGCAGGCCGAAAACTAGCCCCCTTTCATCATTTCCAGTTTTGCTGAAAATACTGGAAATGATGAAACAGGACTAGTTTTTGGCCTGCAAAGCCTGCAGAAGCCTTCCTCAAACCTTTGGGAGATTGAAAAAAGGCCTCAAACCCGCCCAAAATCAGCTATGAAATGCAGTGCAGGTAAGGGAGTGGCAGGGAGCAGGTGGGGATTGCATGCGCATGCGTGGAGGCATGGGGGGCGCGCATTGCCTTCTGGATGCTGGCACGCAAGCACAAGCATGCAATCGCGTGCACAATTTTTGGCACAGGAGCCCAAAAAGGTTAGCCACCACTGGTATAAGTTCTTCTTTGAACAGGGAGTTGGACTAAGATCTTCAAGGTCCCTTCCAGCCCCATGATTATTCTATGTTCTGTGATGGAGACATTTTCAGCTGTTCGTTTTCTCTTTTCTCCAGAACCTTTCTTAGACATTCAGACATGATTAAACTCCTATTCTTACTCTCCCTCATGACGGTTCTCAAACAAAGCAGAATTCTTGGGAAACCTGTCCATGGCGATTTCAGTTCCATGCTGAAGGCTGGCTTCTCAGGTACGTGTTGTACATTTGCCATTGAATCTACCTGCCTCTCGTGTTTGCTGACATTACACATTATTCCCAGGTAATTGCTGGTGGGTCAAAGTCATGGCAGGTTGTGACTGTGTTGTTCCTCACCCACAGACTGACTCTCACCAAATTAAAGCATACTAACACCCACCCATATGCTATATACTTTTATGGAGGAGTTGCCTCTATAAAAGTTCTCCCACACATACTGTCTGAACTGAGTTGTCTCATGCTCCTCTGGAACGCAGCTCCTCCTTCCTGGGAATCCAGACTACATTCCACCACACTGGGCCAGGATTCAATTATGGGAGCTTTCCAGACTTTCCAGCAAACAATAATGGCATCTATTTACGGCTGCCGCTATTAATTTGTCCCCGTGTTTCACGATGCCTTGCTGTATCCTGCCTTCTCCAACTGAATTTCCTTTCCTAGATCTCCCTCCTGAATGGCAGAAAAAGAGGAATACCTATTACGCAACCCAAGACTCCGAAGAGCCCAATTTGGCTGATCCTACCAGCCTTTGCTATTTCATCCAGGAGAGCGAGACAGAAAGTCAGATCTCGTGTCGGCTCCGGTTCACCAGAAGTAAATTTAACTTTAATTCTTTCGGACTCCGATTTGGAAAACGGCAGGGGGAGCCTTCCTCGGCTGAAGACGGACAACGGGCTTCTCAAAACCTCGGGAAAATCATGAACACCTTCCTCAAGCCTAACCTGGCGAGGAGATTGGCTCGGTGTGAAGACAGTTCCGAAGACCATTGCTAAGTTTTGAAAAGCCCAGTTTAAGGCCAGCAATCGCAAGCAGTGGCTCTCTTAAAGCGACATACGGGGAGATAATTTCCATCACACAAACTCCTTACACCCTGGTTTCTAGCCACTGGATATTCAGTGCAGGTAGTCCTCGACTTAATTAGGCCACAATTAGGAGCAGAATTTCCATTGCTAAGCGAGGCTTGTGACTGACAATATGACCTTTTTCTTTTGCCACAGTTCTTAAGCCACTTGCTATAGTTGTTAAGTGAATCATATGGCCGCTAAGCAAATCAGCTACCCCCTCCAGGGACTTGGTTTGTTGGAAACCGACTGGGAAGGTCACAAGTGGCAATCTCATTACTCCAGGACGCTGCGACCGTTGGCAATAAACGCCGGTTGCCAAGTGGCCAAATTTTGATCACATGACTCCTGCAATGGTTGTAAGTGCGAGGACCTGCTGTAAGTCACTTTTTTTCCGTGTCGTTGTACAGTCGCTAAACAAATAGGTCAGTGGTGGGATTCAATTTTTTTTTTACTACCGGTTCTGTGGGCATGGCTTGGTGGGCATGGAAGGGAAAGGATAGTGTAAAATCTCCAGTCAGAGGTGGTATTTGGTGGTTCTCCGAACTACTCAAAATTTCCGCTACTGGTTCTCCAGAACTGGTCAGAACCTGCTGAATACCACCTCTGAAATAGGTGTAAGTCGAGGACTACATAAACTGTAGTTTGGAGGCATCTTCATTTTTTTTTTTCCCCCTAAATCTTAAAAACTTGCCCATTGGGAAATCTCGGTTTTAAGCATTTCCAGTATCTCAAAATATATTAAAATGTCATGACTGCTTGCTCAGTGTCCATATCGGTCAGATATATTTGTTCAAACAGAATGTGTAAAATAAAAAAAAAACATGAAAAACATGTAACCCAAGCATGCAGTTTAATAAACTTCATTATCTCAATAGTGCACATGAACCGTTTTACATCCGTTTCTTTTGGAAAAGGGTGCAAATCCTGCTTTATCGATCTGATTCCCTTTGGAGCTGCCTCAATGACATCATCCCTGATTTGAAAATGCATCATGATAAGGAGAGAAGAGCGTGCTCATTTGCATATTAATGGGGCAGGGTAATAAGTCCCTTGCCTCTCTTTCTTTCCCTTTTCTTCTTCTCTGGATGTTTCCACGCAGTTTTTTTTATTTTATTATTTTGCTTTATACCCATTGTAATTCCACTCCTGGGTGATCTCACACACCGTTGTTCATTTTGGCCAGCTTCAGCTGACCTATTTCTGGCACAGCTGCGGCGCATCTAAAAATAAAGACTGCCTTGAAGCGGAACTGCACTGCTGTTTAACGGACATGTTATTGTTTTCTTGGCAATAATGCAAAAGCAAAAGCATCATTCCCCACCATCCAGTCTGAGCTGAAGAATGAGCTCCTTGGATGAAGAAAAGCTTCTTGGTCTTCAAAGAAAAACCAGAAAGTCCAGTTGCCTCTTGAAAAAGCACCTTTGAGACAACCATGGTCTGGATGACTGAGAATCTCCATAGACAATGCAAAAGCAATTTGTTTTTTATGATTTTTTTTCAACATCTTGGTCTAGCTTCAACCTGGGTTTCCTTCTGGTATCCAGAGGCTTACCAGATCCTTCCTTCCTTCCTTCCTTCCTTCCTTCCTTCCTTCCTTCCTTCCTTCCTTCCTTCCTTCCTTCCTTCTTTCCCATTTTTCCCTCTCTGGCATTTAATTCCTTGTCTCCTTCGTGCCTCCTTCCCTCCCTCCCTCCCTGCCTTTTAATTCTTTATCTCTTTCTCTTCCTTCCTTCCTTCCTTCCTTCCTTCCTTCCTTCCTTCCTTCCTTCCTTCCTTCTGTTCCTTTCTTCTTCCTCCCTTCCCATCTTTCCCTCCCTGCCTTTTAATTTCTTGTCACTTTTCTCCTTCCTTCCTTCTTTCCTTCCTTCCTTACTTTCTCCTTCCTACCTTCCTACCTTCCCATCTTTCCCTCTCTGCCTTTTAATTCCTTGTTATTTTCCCCCTTCCTTCCTTCCGTCCTTCCTGCTGCCTCCTCCCTCCTCCATCCACTTCCTTTCTCTTCTCCCTTTCCATCTTTCCCTCCCTGCCTTTTAATTCCTTGTCACTTTTCTCCTTCCTTCCTTCCTTCCTTCCTTCCTTCCTCCCTCCCTTCCGCTTTCCTTTCTTCTTCCTCCCTGTCTTTTAATTCCTTGTCACTTTTCTCCTTCCTTCCTTCCTCCCTTCTTCCGCTTTCCTTTCTTCTTCCTCCCTTCCCATCTTTCCCTCCCCATCTTTCCCTCCCTGCCTTCCCATCTTTCCTTCCCTGCCTTTTAATTCCTTGTCACTTTTCTCCTTCCTTCCTTCCTTCCTTCCTTCCTTCCTTCCTTCCTTCCTTCCTTCCTTCCTTCTTTCCTTCCTTCCTTCCAGTTTTCCCCTCTCCCTCTTTTTTTTCTTTCCAGCTAGTGGCTAGGTCTCCCTTCTGCTGTGATCCACAAATCTTTTGTTTATTTATTTATTTATTTATTTATTTATTTATCGTATTTTTATACCGCTCCCTCTCCCAAAAGGGACTCGGGGCGGTGTACAGTCTAAACATATAAAGATACAGTCAACAGTAACAGTAATTAACTCAGAATTGAATATAGATAGATGAAAATAGTTTATAGGACCAAGACTGCTGGAGCAAATTCTTTTTCCAGCTATGGTGACTTGCCTCTTCTTGTCCAGCTCCCTCCCCAGCTCCCTCCCCTTTTCATAGATGTTCAACTCCTGTGGCATCATGCCAAGGTCTCCTTCCAAGGAACACGATTAGAAATGTCATGGAAGGATGGTGCCTTCCTTTTTTACTCATTTTGACCTTGACTATTTTTGGAAGTCACTGGATAAAGCACAAACATGGCAATAGCATTTAAGACTTATAGACCGCTTTATAGTGCTTTACAACCCTCTTTAAGCAGTTTATAGTCAGCCTATTTCCTACAACAACCGGTTCTATGTCTGGTACTCTTCAGAGCTAGAGGTGCACAGAACAGGTAGAAACCCACCCCTGGGTATATGATAGAGGTATGATAGAGAGAGAGAGAGAGAGAGGGAGGGAGGGAGATAAAGCATGGATCATGCCATTGTCCAAAAACTAATATGCAGGGAGCTTTGTGCCAAGACATTATTCTATATAGTAATATTTCTCTCTGTGCCTCTCTAAAAAGCTGAAAGTAAATCTTGTGAGAATTCCATTCTTCGGTTCTTGCAGAAAAAAATCCATTGCATCACATAAGGACATTACATTACAATGCAACACAACACACTGAAGAAATAAATGATCTGGGCCTTCTTTTCAGTTTCTCCCTTAATAAGCCTTTATGAAAAGCATTTTCTAGTTCTGCCTTTTCATTTTCATTTCTCCATCTGGGTTTGATGACTGAAAATTCTCTTTTCTTCTATTCCGGCTTCGGTGAATTAATTTGGCGTTAAAACAACTTCTTTACAGGACTTTGCAGCACAATGGGGAAAAAATAGTCATTAATTTGTGATCACCACAAAAAGATATATTACCCCTTTTTCTGCATCTCTATTATAGACTTTTATGGGAAGAAGCTGCCAATTTTCAGTAACAAGTCCTAAAAAATTGAACATCTTGATCCAACATGAGGTCTGAGAATCCCAGATCCCTGTGACATTCCTAGCCAATACACTTAAGACAAAAAAGCAAATTATCTGCTTGTATTATTAATAAGTTAGCATGGATGAACCATATCATGGAAGTTTTTAAACAAAAGGCAACCAAGTTAATGTAAGGTTCCTGAAACAGTGATGAAATCAACCCAATATTATTGATTACTAATATTTTCATCCCCCAAATGGAATTATACAGCATTTGAAGCTTAATTTGCAAGTATTTGTATGAGTCACGAATGTGGCAGTAACTGAATCTTTCTTCACAACTGTTTTCTTCTCAGTGTTCGGAAAGTATCTTGTTCCCTTGAAAATAAGACCCTGTCTTATTTTTTTTGGCCACCCAAAAAGGCACCAGGTCTTATTTTTTGGGGATTAACCTCGCTGGCTTGCGTCGCTCTCACGTCGCTCCTGGCCTCCTTTTCACTGTCAGAGGCCTTCAGGAACTTCTGCGGTTGGCAAGGCTTTCCGGAAGGCCTCTGCAGCCAACAACAGAGCTCTGAATCAGGGGTGGGATACGACAGGGTTAACTATCGGTTTGGTGATTTATGATGTTTCCCTGCACACTGCGGCGCATAGTCATCAGCACGCTGCGTGCAGAGAAGCAGCCTTTGAAACAGCCCTCTTTTCCTGCTTTTTTAACTGCAGCTGTGCTTTGCACGGCAGCCGAAGTTGAAAAATCAGGAAATAAAGGTCAGATAAGAGCCCGGGTGGGCGTGTGGGCAAAAACATCAGCAGACATGGAACCGGTTCTATGTCTGCTGCTCTTCAGAGCTACCGGTTGTACAGAGGTGGACAGAACCGGCAGAAACCCATCCCTGCTCTGGATTGATCTGGAGCTTTGTTATTAGTTACAGAGGCCTTTAGGAAAACCTTGCCAGCTGCAGAATGGGCCGGCAAGGCAGGTGTCGGGGTGTTGCAAGGCCTGGCTACAACTGTCCAAAGGTAAATAGTAGGGTGGCTCCAACCCCTTATCCCCACCTTAGTTTAATTTTTACCCATCCAGAGTGGGCAGGATCTTAATTAGGGCTTATTTTGGGGGTAGGTCTCATTGGGCACACATGTAAAAATCAAGCTAGGACTTAGTAGGTCATATTTTCAGGGAAACAGGGAAATACCTATATTTAATGAGCGGTTGCTGAATTGTAGAGATTTCTTGAAAAGTATGATTTCATATTAATTCACTGAAGTTTATTCTTCATGAAATAGAGAAGCTGACTGAACATACTGTATGCATTGCATTCAGCCATAATTTATGTTAGAAGAAATCACAGCTTTGTGCACTGATACATATACAAATCAGTTTTACTGTGTTGTACAAAGCTCTCTAGATTCTGTTAGCAATCCTAGCCAATATAATACATCGAAGATAAAAAGCGAATTATCTTGATTTTACTAATCTGAACAAAAATTTAATGGGAATCAGTCATATCATCGCTGAAAATGGATTGATTCATATTCACTTTTATTTTTAGAAATAACTCAAAGATAGTGAACATACCTAATTCTCCTTTCACCCCCTATTTTCCACACAGCAACCCTGTGAGGTGGGCTGGGTTGAGAGTGTTGACTAGCTCAGTCATGCATGTGGCTTTCATGCCTAAAGCGGGACTAGAACTCACAATCTCCTGGTGATTGGCCCAAGGTCACCTAGTTAGCTTTCATGCCAAGAGTGGGACTACAACTCAACATCTCCTGGTGATTGACCCAAAGTAAACCCAATCAGCTTGTATGCCTAAGGAGGGACTTATGACTGCTTGAAATAAGCTAAACACGAACTAGAGACACAGAAGGGAAAAAAAATGAAAATGAAACAAGATTGGGAGCACACACAAAAGAGCTGGTTTTATTTGTTCAGAACATCTGCATTTACAACAATGTGGATCTTAGCTGTGGTGGAGGAAAGCTGGTACCCTTTCAAGATGTTTACTGGAAGCTCGGCTATGGAGTTAACATGAACATGTTGGCTTAACACTGCTTGTCTTCTTGTTTACGGAGAACGAAAGCATCTCTAGGTGCCTACAGGTCTTTGAGGTCCTTCTGGACATTCCACAATGTAGAGGCGCTGTTCTGGAGTTGAGCCACCTCGTTATCCTTCAGCTTTTGATTGATCACACTGGTCAACCCCACGGATCCCAGCACACAAGGAAGGCTCAGGAACACTTCGTTTTCAATGCCGTACATACCCTACAACCACAGATGGGAAAATTAGAAAATCTCCCATTCCACAGCCTTATCGAGAAGCGCAATCACTGTTGAATACATAGGGATTCTAGGCTGGTCCCTCTTTTAACTCCACTCCCCGGCTCTGACAGTCTTTCTAAAGGTAAAGTTCCCCTTGCACATATGTACTAGTTGTTTCTGGCTCTAGGGGGTGGTGCTCATCTCTGTTACAAAACTGAAGAGCCAGCGCTCATGTGGCCGGCAGGACTAAATGCAGAAGGCGCACGGAACGCTGTTCTCTTCCCACCAAAGTGGTCCCTATTTTTCTACTTGCATTTTTTTTACATGATTTCGAACTGCTAGGTTGGCAGAAGCTGGGACAAGTAACGAGAGGTCACTCCGTTACGTGGCACTAGGGATTCGAACCGCCGACCTTTCTTATCAACAAGCTCAGTGTCTTAGCCACTGAGCCACCGTATGACCGAACGCTTAGCTACTGCTTGAAGTGACAAACCCTCAAAAGACACCTCCCCCCCAGTGACATGACCACAATGTTGGTGCTTGGCAACTGGCTCACACTTCCATTACCGTCTGCAATGCCCTGCGGCCCCTTGATCCCAATTTGCGTCAGTTTAGCAGGAAAATGCAACTTCTGATTTTCAGCTAACAATGGGTTCATTTAACAATCGTGGCATTTGCTTAACGACGGCCGGGAAAAAAAAGCTCATATAAACATATCCAGTCATGTGGTGAGATGCTTCACTAACATTGTGACTTACAACTCTAATTGCCAGGCTCAATTATGGTTATAAGTCAGATATCACGTATAATAAACCGTGATTGTAATTCTAATGCCAGTCTGCTCTAACAGGCAAAAAAAATAACCTTGAAGAACAGGAGAAAGGGCTGTAATCAAGAACATGGTCAGATATAGGCAGTGTTGTGGTTAGCCAGCAGCAGGCGTAGACGACTGAGGAGAGCGAGGACTCAGATGAGGGGCCAGGACCATTAGGGAGTGGACTGCTGCCTTCAGAGATTGTGGGGGCTGGCAACAGCGATGAGGAGGTTCCTGAGAAGCCTGTGCCAAGTGTGCGCAGGATTGCTCGTAGGAAAGAGCAGTTATAACATCACAGGCGACTCAGAGGTTAAGGCTGCATGTAATGGTCCCTCCTTCAAGAAGATAAAAGCCAGCTGTGAAACTAACTTTCTTTGCAGAAGGCAAAGACGTTTTGAAACTACAGCTTCGTGGACATTCTAGTATGCTGAGTTTGTATTTGAAGATTCTTATTTTGCAAATTGTCTGTTATCTTTTGGCAAGACTCGCACAGTTTGGCAAGGCTTGTGCTTATCACAGCTAATTATTTTGTAAAAGCATTATAAGGTTTCTGTTCTTTTTGAATTGTGTTTGATTTGTCCGAAAAAGACGTGGGTCAGAACAGGCAGTCCTCAACTTACGACCATTCATTCAGGGACCGTTTGAAGTTACCACAGAATTGAAAAAAAAGCGATTTGACTTTTTCACATTTACGACCACTGTGGCACCCCCATGGTCGCCTGATCGAAATTTGGATGCTTGGCAACTGGTTCATATTTATGACAATTGCAGTGCCCAGGGGTCAGATAGTAACTTTTTGTGACCTGCTGACAAGCAAAGTCAATGGGGAAGCCAGATTCGCTTAACAACCAGGCTACTCCCTTAAAAGGAGATTGGTGGTGATTTGCTTAACGACTATAAAAAGAAAGGTCGTAAAATGAGGAAAATTCATTGAAGAACCGTCTTGCTCAGTAACAGAAACTTTGGGCTCAATTGTGGTCGTAAGTCAAGGACGACCTGTAAAAAAATACGGGCCAGAATGATAACCCAAATAAATGCCTTAGCCAAGCCTCTCCCTAGTTTTCAGGAAGATAAAAGGGAAATTCAGACTGGCAAGAGTTTGTCACTATGACCTTATCATAAAAGTAGTGACTTTATTTTCCTAATTCAGTTTATCTTAAAGGCTGACTCCCCTTTCCCCAATCCTAGCCCACTGATCTCTAGGAAACTCATTTCTCTCTATATTTACCTGAAACCAGGGTCTGCAAAGATGGCGACTTTGTGGACTTCAACACCCAGAATTCCCCAGCCAGCGGTGCTGGCTGGGGAATTCCGGGAGTTGAAGTCCACAAGTCTTAAAGTCATCAAGTTTGGAGACCCCTGACCTTAAAACAAAGGGGAGAGAGAAGTAAATAAAGAATGGAAAATACTGCCATCTCACACCGGTCCTTACCTTCACCATGGTAGACACTGGGTGGATTCGACTAAGGTTCTTCAAAATGGTTTCTAGAAGATCAGCAACACTAAAGCCAATGGCCCAGTTGGTGTAGCCTTTCAGTTTGATCACTTCATAAGCACTATTGGACACACAAAAGGAAGTGTGGGTCAGCTTGCTCAATGGGAAACTAAAAGCTCTAAAACTGTTACGTATCTGAAATCGCCCTTGTAAGAGCAGACAAACAACCGATGTCATTATCAAGTAAGGAGCATTCAAACAAGGAATCCATGAAAGGAGGAGCTGACTGTCTGCTATATCCTTCCCCTTTTTTTTCCAACATGTGTTGGTCTACAGTTCCAAATATTCTCAATTATAGCCTCTGAATACATTTTGGGGGAATTATTATCAGATGCATAGGAACTGGATTGGGGTAAACAATAACCCCAATCAAGGAATTGCCAAATAAGCCCAATCAAAGAACCACACTAACCAACACTGACAAAGGAAGCCACTAGACCAGTGACCCCCCAACATTTTGAGCACCAAGGACATTTTTCACAGAGACATTTTTCCATAGACCAAAGTGTGTGTGGGAGATGTGGTTTTGTGCACTGCCTGCATCCAACAGATGGGGCTTTGCTGGTTTGTGTGGTCCAGTTTCTGGCATGCCAGGGACCGGAGGTAGCCAATGGATAGGGCTTCTTTTCAAGGTGGACAAGTCACTGGAGCCAACTTGTCAGCGGTGACAATTCAACGCAGGATAACTCAAGAGGAGGACAAGTAACATTGCAACTCAGCCCTGCCTTGAGGATTTTTAATTTGAGAAGGTTCAAACCTATAGCAAGACAAGGCCCACTGCAATTCACTTATCCCTCTCTTGAGTTATCTCACGTTCAATTGTCCCAGGGTGAGTTGGCCGGGGTGAGACACCCAGGATTAGTCGTCTGAAGCTGAATTGTCTTAGACCTGAGAGCAAACTCCACTCGTTACTAGCGTTGATTATATTACCTAGTTTCAGTAATGAAATGTCTGCAAGTAAACAACCAAGCTGCTAGAGCACCAAGGCTCCCTGAAACTGAGAATTTCAGGTGTCAAAATATGTTTGTAGGCTTATCTGTGAGTATATATGGCAAGGGTCTTCAAACTTGGAAAGTTTAAGACTTGTGGTCTTCAACTCCCAGACTTCCTGAGCTAACATGACTGGAGGAGGAATTCTGGAAGTTGAAGCCCACAAGTCTTAAACTTTCCAAGTTTGAAGACCCCTGATATATGGCAATATTTTTTAGAAGTACATGTGTATCTAGATGGATAAGCCCATCTGCGGATAAGCTGACCCGCAAACTTTTTAATTAAAATATTATGAAAAACATGCCACATGCACACATAAGCTAGTTGTGAAAATTATAAAAAATGTCAAGAATTGGCTTATGCGCAGGTAGCACATTTTTCAAGATATATTGGTTAGAAATTTGAGCCTCAGTTTATTCGCAAATGGGCTTATCCACAGGTATATACGGTACTTTCTGTCCAAGAAAACAATTTTTTGGTTGTTGTTTCAGCTATTGCTTCTATCACTTCATCGCACCATACCTCTCCACCACCTGTTTGTGGACTTTCTTCCATTCCTCTGGATCTTGGTCAGTCCCCATTTGTGGATTCAAGTCCTGGAGAGAAACTCCTGCTATGTTGACTCCGCTCCAGATTGGAACTGAAAGGGTTAAAGAGAATTTAGTGCTATGTAATATAAGTGACACTTCTACATTCAAGCAATGCGTTTCAGTGAAATTATTTTTTTTCCAAACATGGCAATTTTAAGTTGTGTGGACTTCAGCTCCTAGAATTTCCCAGCCAGGATGGAATTGAAATCCACACTTCTTAAAAATGGCAAATTTGAAAAAAACAGACAATTCTCAATGTGTTCAGAGAGTAATTAGGACCACAGAAAAAATAACTGCTACCAACCTGCCTTCCATGGAGGACCTGTATACTGCACGAGTCAAAAAGAGGGCTGTGAAAATATTTACAGACCCCTCACATCCTGGACATAAACTGTTTCAATTCCTTCCCTCAAAACGACGCTATAGAGCACTGCACACCAGAACAACTAGACACAAGAACAGTTTTTTCCCGAAAGCCATCACTCTGCTAAACAAATAATTCCCTCAACACTGTTCAACTATTTACAAAGTCTGCACTACTATTACTATTAATCTTCTCATCACTCCTTATCACCCATCCCCTCCCATTTGTGACTGTATGACTATAACTTTGTCACTCGTATCCTTATGATTTATATTGACTGTTTCCTAGTATGATTTGGTTGATTACTGTACCTGTGACTATCATTAAGTGTCGTACTTTATGATTTTTGGCTCTCGACGAATGTATCTTTTATTTTATGTATACTGAGAGCATTTGCACCAAGACAAATTCCTTGTGTGTCCAATCACACTTGGCCAATAAAGAATTCTATTCTATTCTATTCTATTCTATGCCATGCCCAGTTACTTATTGACTGTTCAAGTAAGAGAAGATCCCCTCCAGCCCTACATACAACACATTTTCTAAATTCCAACACCCTCTTCCCACTTGTCAAGTCATGTGATCTCATTGTGGGTGCTTGACAACAGGCCTGCCTTTGTGGCCATTTGCAACATCCTGTGACTTCAATTTACAACATTTTTTTTTTTTTTTGCCAGAAAGTATGGCTCTTAACTGATTTTTACTTTCCCGATTTAGTGACAGGAAGAAGTGATTCTGATCACATTAGAAATTGGTTTTGGTGTGTAAAGAAAACCAATGGCAGGCCAACTTCAACGCTTTCTAGATATTCTGCATTTTAACTCCCAGGAGCATTTTATCTTTTTTTTTTACCAGTTTATTTATACATTACATACATAAGTGCTTTGTGAACAGTGTAATTGTCTGGATCAATTTGCTTACATAATAGTATTTTCCAGTTCCTAATTTCTACCTCTATTGTCCAACCATTTGTAAAAACAAATCTCATGCTTGGAAACAATCTGTGTCTTCTTTTTCTTTTCTTTTTAATGTCAATCTGTCCATTTCTACACATTCTAATATTTTTTTAAATTATGTCTTCGTATTTAGGTTTTTTCGGGTATTTTCCCACATAATATTTGTGCTTTTATTATAGCGACGTTTCGGCAGAATCTCATCTGCCATCCTCAGGCTTGTGTGGTAGATTCTTTTTAATTTTGTGTGCCAGGCTTGGCAGTCATTTTTTGTTGTATGTCTACATCTCTATCTATATCTCTATATCTCTATATCTCTATATCTATCTATCTATCTATCTATCTATCTATCTATCTATCTATCTATCTATCTATCTATCTATCTATCTATGCTGCTTTCACATTTTTTTCTAACTATGTATGTATTTTTGTCCACATTTTTGTTTTGTTTTTGCTGATGTCCATCCCATGTGGTAATAAGTGCCTGGTGCATCTTATCTGAATGATCCCTAGAGCAAAGGACTGTGGGGAGATGTAGTGCAGAACATATGGAAGGCGTCAACAACTGCTTGCATTGCAAAACTGCCAGGAACAGTAAGGCCTACTCACCACTGGAATCGCCATGTTCTCCCAAGACCCAACCGTGACAGCTGGAGGGATGGATGCCCAATTTTTCGGCCATCAAAAAGCGGAACCGAGCAGAATCAAGGTTACAACCGCTACCGATGACACGATGCTTCGGCAAGCCACTAAGTTTCCATGTCACGTAGGTCAGGATGTCAACTGGAAAAGGGAAGACAGACAAAGAGGCTGAAAGATGGATCCTCCAAGCCATCTGGTTAAGATGGCAGCCTTGGGATTAAAAACTTGCAGATCAGCTCTTTGGCAAAGTCTGCATGCAACTGTGCTTATACACCGCAGTTTATGACTTAGTGCCACCTGTGAACCCAAAATTTTGACCTCAACAAATGTGCAAATATAAGCAGTTACTGACTTACAACAACTTGTTTAGTGACCTTTGGAAATTACAATGGCACTGAAAAAAAGTGGCTTAGGACTGGTCCTCACACTTATGACTGTCACAGCATTTTCCATAGTCACATGATCAAAATTAGGGTGTTGCCCACCAATATTTATGATTGCAGCATCGTGAGGTCATGTGATCGCCATTGGAGGCTTTCCCAGCCAGCTTCCAACAAGCAAAGTCAATGGCAGAAGTGCTTAATGACTACATGAATCACGGCAAGAGATTGTAAAATCACATGTGAGTCACTTAACAACTTCCTTGCTTAGCAATGGAAATTCTGGCCCCAATTGTGGCCGTAAGCAGAGGACTACTTATATCTGCCTGATTGTGCAGTTGTAGCAATATGCATCGCTATCCTTAATACCAGTTACTGCAAAAACCTACTTTTCTATTATTTATTCATTATCTGTCTTCTATTCTGCACAAAATGATTCCAGGATATTTGCAAATGTGGAATAAACCTCAATAAACCTTTAATGCAGTATGTAGCGGCATCTGCATGTACATACATATCCAAACCACCTTTAAAATATGATTTTTTTATGGCCCTGTAATCCCTTAATACGGGATAGTCTTGGGGCGACTGGATGGAGCTGAGCATTTACTGACCAGATACCCTTCCTGATGCCACACGGAGTTCACAGCAGATATTTTTTCTTTGCACCCAGAGAGAGAAAAATCTGCCACTACCTAGGACTGAATGCTCAACCTTTCGAGGGGAAGGCAAGCGTCTTCACCAGTAGGCCAGCTCATATCCAAACCACATTAAGGTGTTTAAAGTAATATGTCAACTCATAAATCATTCCTAAGCCTGTTTCTGAATTGCCATAAGAAGGTGGGGGAGAAGGCCTGAAGGAGCAGTGTGGCAGATGAAGACCAGAAACAACATTCCGCGCTTTATCTTGTGGAGATTGTAGCCTAGGCTACTGGATCTTCTGCCCTCAAAAATCCTTCACTGAAGTGTGCTTGATGACACCCAGTCCATGATTTATAAATCTCTGTATTATAAATCTGATTTATGACACACCCGGAGGGGGGGGAGAAACAGGGTCATAGGTGATAGTAAATTAATGTGTCTCAGAGTTGGTTTTGCATGGATTAGTGCCAGACATGTTGGTCCTAATAAATCTTTTGAATTATTTTGAAGCTTGGCTCGAGGCTGATGGTTAAATTAGGGCAATCTCCGGAACCCTGACACAATACCTATTGGTTTTATAACACGCTCCACTCTTAAGTTGGATAGTTTCATACACAATAACCAGCGATAGGGAGTTGGTTTCAAGCACCAGCCCTTCCACATAATTGTTTTTGACCCCAAACCAACATTTTACCTGGGTTTGACACCACCAGAATGATGCAATTTGGGCTGTATTTCACAACTTGAGGGATGATGAATTTGAAGACGTTGACGTTCCTCTGAACTAAGTCAAGGCGGCTTTCTCCTTCCTGCTGACGGACCCCGGCGGTTACAACCACCACCTTTGAATTCGCGGTCACAGAATAATCTGTAGAGAAAGGAAGGAGAGGTGAAGTTACTCTGTGGATCACGTTTGGTTGTTATCCAAACCTTTGCAAAGAGCACAGAAATCCAGGAGCCAAGAACCTTCTTTCTCTTGTCCCAAAGGTGCTTTTTCAGGAGGCAACTGGACTTTCTTGTTTTTTCTTTGAAGAAGTTTCACTTCTCATCCAAGAAGCTTCTTCAGCTCTGACAGGACAGTGGGGAATCGAAGTGGCCAAGAACCTTCCTTCGCTTCTTCAACAATCCCCTGGTTGCTCATTTACCTCAAATCAGTAGTGGGTTCCTACCTTGATCACTACCAGTTCGGTGGGTGATTGCATGCGCGTGCACCCCTAATGCACATGTGCGCACGCCCAATATGTGTGTGCCCCTAATATGCGTGCATGCCCCTAATGCACCAATCAGTTGAAAGGACGAAGAAATGAAAAGCTAGGAATTACCCTCCGCCCCACCCATGTGCCTCTTGCTTCTTTTATCCTTTCAGCTGATCGAATCAGTAGTGTTTTTTACTACCAGTTCGGTCAAACCGGTAGCATACCACCACTGCCTCAAATTCTGGTCAACAATGATCATCAAGCCACTCAGTAATCAGGACAAAACTGATTTTAACTTCCTGGTGATTATTGGCCAAAGATTTGTTTGGAAGGATCAATGGGGAAAGGGAAAACCTTACCCTTGTCTGCTACAATCTTAGGTGTCTTCAGAAATAAGCTTCCGTGTTGTAGATCCAGCATTTCTCCTTTCAGTTTGTCTTCCAGGACATCAACGAGAGCAAGTTCATCACAGAGACCCTGGCATCAGGAAGAAATGTCAGAGTGCACGCAGTTTGACTAGGTGAGGCAACCCAGGAGCAAATACAGCACACAGAGGTTTGTAATAATAAATAGTGGTTTATCCCTACACAAGGATATACATACACTTACTAGGCAAAGGTCAAACAATCATTCAGCAATCAGCTACAGCCCGGAAGCACACACGGAGAGAGAGATACACCCCAACAGGACTTCTCTTATAATACAGCCTCTTAAAGTGGTAGAGGTCAAATAACCCTGCTGACTCATTACTACCACTGCATCATCATTACAGCATTATGGCAGCTGGTCAGCTATTAAATCATCATTACCCTGACAAGGAACATGGTTAAACAAGAGTTAAGCATGAGGATTGCTACACTGGCACACTTTGTGCATTAATCAAACAGAGGTCCAACTCATCGTGGATGTGATCCATCTATCTTAAGCAGGCCTTAATATAAGCTTCGGAGTCAGGAATGGATTGCTCGTGGCCTTCAAAACTCATTTTGTATCATTAATAAATTCAATGTACTGTATTAGCTGCCATAATCTTATTTGTTTTGAGCTGGACTCTGAAGCGAATAGAGCTAGACTTAGTTAGTGAATAGGAGACCACAAGCACTTTTCTTTGCTAGACCAATTTATTGCATTTCTCAACTGCAGATAGTCCTCAACCTATGACCATTTGTGACAGTTTGAAATTACACAGCCTTGGGGGACGGGAGGGGAAACGACTTTATCAGCCACCCTCAAAGTTAAAACAAAGGCAACACTTCTAGGGTCACACGATCACAATTTGGGGGCTGGGCAACCAGCTCACATTTACAATGGTTGCAGCATGTCGTGGTGATGCGATCTCAATTTGTAACTTTCCCATCAATGGAGGAAGTTGGATTCGCTTAATGATTGTGTGATTCACTTAACCACCATCTGATTAGCTTAATCACTGCAGTAAAAACGGTTGTAAAATCCGACCTGGCCATGTGATGACTCAGTTAATGACCATATCATTTAGCGACCAACATTCAGATCCCAATTGTGATTGTACGTTGTGGAGTACCCGTGCCACAATTTGCGCAACCAGTTGGGATACATACTACTTAATTGGGATTTAGCCCTTTTTAAATACTGTATTGAATTCTACATGCTGTCTGCATGAAAACCAGTGTTGTGGCCTTTCGGCTGCCAGCAGAGTTAGCAGTAGAGTCAGACGAGGGGGAGAGGGAGCCTAGGCCAGCTTCGGAGCCTTTGGAAGGCTCTGATAAGGAAACAGCATCAGAGAGAGAGCTGGGCCTTCCATCCTCCACCGGGTGGACAGACAGCTGTCTTCGGGGGCCTGATCTGAGTTAGGAAGACGAACAGATGGGGCCCATCCCAGATGCGCGTATGCACAGGGAGGAAAGGAGAGGAGAGCAATGGAAAACAATAAGCCGGCTCTCAGGGAAAAAGCAGGTCTGGACGCTAACCAGCTCCTCCATGGCTCGGAAATAAATAGTAGGGATTTGGGAGGGACTGGTTCTGTTCATTTTCTAGTATACAACAAGCAATTTGGATTCCTTGGCCAGAACTAGGATTTATTGGGACTCATGATGTTTGGTTTTTGTTTATCCATGTGAATAAAAGACTGCTCCTGCCCTGTTTGGAAAAGGGGTTTGTTTTACTTGTGAGTAAGCACCTTATCATTACTTGCAAAGGCTGGGTCAGGAATAGCCAGCATGTAAGCATCTCAATTTGACATACGTACCCTTTCCAGGACACTGACAGCACAGGCCATCCCCACCTGACCGACTCCTACCACTGTGACCTTGTTGTTTGGTTGAGTGCTGGGCTGGGTAATTGGGGTGATCAGTTTGTCCTTGAGGGAAGCCATGGCTTTCTGTAAAGAAAGAGAAAGTCATGTGAAGCAACCTCAGCAATTCAATGGGCCACCAAGGTGGAATTCCCAATATATACCACCAGCATATCCTCTTTATAGTCTTGAGTCTTCAAACGTGGAGACTTTAAGACTTGTGGACTTCAACTCCCAGAATTCCACAGTCATCCTGGAATCCTAGGCGTTGAAGTCCACAAGTCTTACCGTTGCCAACTCTTTAATCAACATTTTTCTCCCAGTCAAGGGTAACAGAATTCATAATTCAATTTATCTGGGGATCACAAAGTTGAGAAAGGATAGTATATCACTTATCCATTATCACTATCATCATCATCAACAATATCATCCAAATATAATTTTTGACTCATACTGCAACAAGATGTTCAGGACAACATGCATCATTATATCCACCAACACTTGCTATTTATTGATAGAAATCATAGAACTGGCAATGTCCATTGAAAAAGCCAATCCCAACCCCATTCATTGCTCAATACCACCAAGTGCTAGTAAGATATTTACAAGCGACACAGAAAGGATTTGTTTACTGTATGTAGCTTGATTTGAAAGATGGCCCCCGAACTGAGACATTTGTCTTTTGCAAAAGAAAACAAGGCAGAATAAAGTAGGCCTTTGTTCTCTTCCTTGGCAATCTTCATGAGATCACAGCAGCCAAGAACTTTGAGAAAACATGGGCATAAACAGCCATGCTGGGATCAGAGTGAGGAAAAGAGAAGTAACCCTTGCAGATCTCTTACTGGGGCCCCAACAAAGCAGCCATATTATGAATGGGCAGTGTTGTGGTTTGCCAGCAGTGAGGACAAAAGGGAACCAGTCAGGGAGTCTGGCGAGGACTTGGACGAGGGTCCTGCATCCGATGCAGGGACGGGGCCTGGACCTATCTGAGAGTAGGGTGCTGCGTTCAGAGCCCGGCAGCAGTGAAGCAGAGGACCCCGGGGAGTTCTCAGTGTGCCTGTGCGTAGAGCTGCTAGAAGACAAGAGCAACTGAAGCAGAAGGGACAACTCAGTAGTAAGGTTGGGAGGTGATTGCCCCTCCCATAAGGGACAAAAGTCAGACCTCAATGATGAACGCTTTGCAGGAAGCAAAGTAGTTCAGTAATCTCTGAGTCCTCTGTACTCTGGTCAGTTTTTTTCTAGGTTTTTGGGTTGGTTTATGTTAGCCTTAATTGGTCTTCTTTTTCTTGGCAGCATTCGACAGCACTGAAAAGTTTGCTCTTATCTGGAGGAACTGTCTAATGAGTTTTGGCTGGGAATGCAAGTAATTCCCAGTGTCGCATTAAAAAAGGTTTTACTTTTAAATTCAGTTTGTGTTTTAAGTTTTGACAAAGCCTGGGTCAGAACAGCACCATGACATGTTCTTCAAATGTCAAAGGAATCTTCTGGTTCTCAAAGAAGGGGATGCTTGGGATATCATTTACAACCAGATTCTTATGTTTATTAAGATATTATAATAATAACTACAGTGGAATCATTCAGAATTGTTATCCAGTGCTTTGCAATTCCTGCTCTTGGACCTGTGAAGGTCCAAGATTGGATGTCTCTATGGAGAATGAGACAACTTGCCTTGGCCTACTCATCATGTCCAACTCCCCAGGGCTAACTCCCTGTGGCCAATTCACCACAGATAATTCAACCATTTAATTATTTAAAACGATTTTAAAAATATTTTAATTTTTATCATTCACAATTTTATTGGGTTCCTCCTTTTTGCATCCTTCTTTTTTTAAAAAAATGATTCTACTCCAACATTTATTCCATGTTAGTTAACTCTAGTTGGCTGTGGCAAGTTATCCTACACCCTCTTCAAGAGCCAGATGATCCAAGAGAAGATTTGCTTCAATTACACTTTTATGATAGACAGAGCAGAGGAAAAGGAATCTATAGGAGATGACCAGGCAGAGGCTGAGGAAGGGGTCAAGTATATCATGAGTTTGGAGTCTCTTCGCACCTACAAAAGATCTAAATCCAGCCCTCCCTGAATTCTGTTGACTCTCATCGACCGACAATTTGCCCACCGCTAGCTAGTACGTCAGAAACTTTTACTAATTTTGGACCTAACCTGGATTCCAATTTCTTCTGCCTGACAAAATCAGTGCTTTTTCTATCTTTTCCCCAGGGCCTCAGGTTGATGGGTTCTCTCTTGCCTCAATGTTTTAACTTCTTAATAACCTCATGAAGGAAGGTCTTTATTAACACCATGAAAAATTAACACCGAGGGCCTTCGAGCTGGACCTAGTTCTTGTTTTCTGACAAAGTTTGGAAGACCACGTACAAGGTTTAGCAACCTGATGCCTGTAGACACCATGGTTCTGCTGACTCACCAGTACTGGTGAGATTCTGAAATGACATTAAAGTTACTTCTTCCAAAACAAAAAATGTCTCCACTCATGGGATGACCAAGTCCCTTGAAGTGCTGAAGTTTAAATCAGAAATGAAAGACTTGGGGTAGAATGACCAAATTATGCAGGGTCCTTGTGTGTTTTTTGACCAATTGAAATTCATAGATACCAGGTAGCAAGCCATTGGGTTGAATCAAGGATAAACAAGATCCATCAGCTACACCATGGAAAATAAAATGGCAGGTTTTACACCAACCACAAACTCCGTGCCTTTTACAATTCCACAAAACCTAAGGAAACCCCACTTTCTCACTCTTTCGGCTGAGTTCTGGGTGCCATAAAATACCAGCAAGCTGCATGCAGCAGATTTGTCAGGATGTCGGCTGTGAAATTTGGAGAGCTGTACTTCAATCTCCTGCAGAGATGCTGTAGTGGTGTAGTGCTGTAGTGGTGCAGGAGTGAAACTCGACTCATCAGGGTTATGTTTGACCTTGGGGGAGCCAGGGGAGGGGGAGGTGTGGCCAGAGTGGGCATGGCCAGCTTGACATCACTCGTGTCGGGGCGCCTGTAGTAGCCCGAGCATTTTGTCAGTAAAAATGGGCTCCCAAGCTCCGTTTTCAGCTGTGACGGCCTCTTGAAACCCTCTGCCAGTGAAAATGGAGTTCGGCAGGGCTACGCATGCCCCCCGCCCCCCGTTTTTGCTAGCAGAGGCACCGTGGACCTGTCCTTCACTGTTTCTAGGTGGCCCAGATCTGAGCATCCTGCAGGCTGGATCCTGCTCACGGGCCTTGAGTTTTGACACCCCTGCTGTAGTGGATTCTACAAAGAGTTGAACTTGATAACCTGTAAGGCACCTTCAAACTCTGGGGGTTCTAAGATGGGGAAGGCAAATTTAAACATAACATCTACAAAGCCAGATACAGGCAGTCCTCAACTTACAACCCTTTGTTGAGTGACCTGTTCGAAGTTACAACAGCCCTGAAAAAAAGTGACTTATGACCATTTTTCACCCTAACAACAGTTGCAGCTTCCTCACGGTCACGTGATTGATCAAAATTTTGATGCTTGATCACTACAGTACTAACTTAACAACTGCAGTGATTCATTCACTCAACAATTGTGGTTAAGAAAGATCATAAAAAGGGGGGAAACTTACTTAACTGTCCTGCTTACCGATGGACATTGTGGTCATAAGTTGAGGATTACCTGACTTCTCCTTGTGTATATCCTTACTCTGCAAATTTGGTACCCAATAAACTTCCCACTATGGTGCTGAGGCCCACTCTGTCAATACTTATATATCCCATTTTTCTGTCCAGGGGTAAAAGGTCACTCTCCTTCTTTCTATTTCCTATTACCACTTTAGCGGTATGTGGCAGGGCAACCTATCCCAATAAAACAAACAGAAGTAGTTCCCGATGAATTATGAGTATTTTGAGCAATTTTAGTCAAACTGCAAACTTCTGAAGCAAAGAGCTGAGGGCCCAAATAGTGATTCTTTTATTAAATGCCAACATGGAGTATTCTTAATAGTTTCTTCACCTCAGCCACTTTTTTATATCCAGGGCACTTGTTAATGCTTAAGGAAATCCTTTAAAAAAAATAGCTTGGATGCTAATTTAGCAAACTTTTGTCTTCCTCACGTATTCAGTTCCCTCCCTTCTAAAGATCAAGGTCTGCTACTTGTGTCAGATTTAGATTCTTCCAAAAACTCAAGATGGCTCCTTTCCAATTTTTTCCTCCCCATCAACAACCTTACGAGTTAGATGAGGTTATAAGAGGGAATGATTGCCTCATAGCTAGTGAATGACTGGTGGTGGACAGTAAATCTGAGGCTGGTTATGTTGTGGCCCACTTGGGACAGTGAGGTTGGGGAGGAACATGGGTCAGTCCTGGAGTCTGAGGAAGGCTCTGACGAGTGCTCTCTGTCAGAGGCAGAAATGGGGCCAGGGCCGCCCGACAGTTGTCATCTGCCTTCAGAGGTCAGTGGGGCAGAAGAACAGCTGGAGCCTGTTCCCAGTGGTGCACATGAGCAGAGCTGCCAGGAGAAGGGAACAGTTAAGGAACAAGGATCGACTTGGGAGTAAAGGCTCAGGTGATGGTGAACGGTCCCTCCCATAGGAATAAAGAGGAACAAATGGGAAGTGGTGTTTTCAGGAGACAACTAGTTCAATTTCATTAGGGTGAAGATCTGTACTTCTTGCCAAGTAATTGCTATTACAGTGTGGCGTTTGGAAGATATCCACCTGGCAACTCTCCAAGCCTGATTAAAAGCCTGTAGTTGTGAAATCTTATGAAAGACTGTTTGCCAGGACTTTGCTAGAGAGGAATTCACTTTATCCTAAATAAAAGGAGTTTTAGCGGAACAAAGAGTCTGCTTTATGATCTTGGGAAGCCTAGGTCAGAACAGATCACATGGTGACCCACTTAATGACTGCAACTATGTACGTGACGGCTCGTACTTGCGCATGGAGTGATCTGACTGACCTGCGTTCCCTATGTTTAATGGGTTTGGATGAAGTTTGACTTTTGCCCATTGATCAAAAATGTTTTGTCCTTGTAGAGTAGAAATGAGGGCAAAGGAGGGCAGGTGGGTAACTCTCCCACTTACCTTTTTATCAGCACTCCAAGATGGAGGCCACCGGTTGCTATCATCGTCGCTGCTATCGTCATCCGAAGACCCCACGGCGTAACAAACAACAAAGAATGTGCCCATAGTGAACTTCTATTGTTTCACAGCAACGACAGCAGAGACGCAATAGACAACTGACATGGTCCCTGCCTCGAAAGGCTTACAATCTACAACAACAGACAAAACAGGAATGGGAAAAGGAAAGGGGGGGGGAGGAGAAGTCAAGGCCCCGTAGCTGCCAAGCAATCATGAATTTAATCACAGTTAGTAGAAAGCAACGATTGGGGTTTCTTTGCTCTCAAATCGATCTGACGGTGACCTGGGAGTCCCACAGGGGGATAAAATTTGAAGGTGTAATGTTTTTGTTTTCAAACTTGGCAACTTCAAGATTTCAATTTTGGTTGAAATGCACCTCTCTTGAAGTTGCCGTGTTCGTGTAGAGAAGCAGTGGCAAAACCCTGGGGGGCGGAGTTAAGAGGGAGCAGCCTAGAATCTCTACGTAGTCACAAATGGATTAAGTCCACCCCTCCCAAATGCTGTTGACTCTTATCTAACGCCAAACACATGCCGTTAGCGTGCATAACATAAGCACAATTAGCAATAAATCAGATTAATTGGAGCTTCAATGTAGATCTCGTCTTTTGTCGTCTGACAGTTTGAAAAATATTGCTTTAAAAGTGTCACCCTCCCAATTCTGCCCAGTTCTGAGGCATGCCACCAACTGGGGCAAAGTATGACAGATGGATGAGTAATATAATATAATTTAGTTTTTTCATGGCTAGGATCCAGCCCACGTGGCTTTGGAACTATGGTTCCACACTTAAGGTCAATGCTCTCTTTTCACGGCCAACTGGAAGGATTCTTCAGTGTGAAATGGGACTCGCTCCCAGGGAAAAGCCCCGTTGCCAAAGGATGGGTGGGGCTGACTGACCCCAGATTGTGGGTTCACATGAACAAATGCTACTAATCAAGCTGAATTTGCAGGAACACTGAAACTCACCTTCCTGGAACCATCCAGAGCTGTGGTGGGATTCAATTATTTTTACTACCGGTTCTGTGGGTGTGGCTTGGTGGGTGTGGCAGAGGAAGGATACTGCAAAATCCTCATTCTCTGCCCACGCCACTAACCTGCTTTCCAGCTCCATTCTCCTGTGCAGGGCAACCAAAGAAGACCCAGCCAATCAGCTGGGACTCGGGAGGCAGAGGCCAGTCAGGGATTTGCCGGTTCTCCCAACTACTCAAAGTTTCCGCTCCCAGTTCTGCAAAACCGGTGAGAGCCGGCTGAATATCACCTCTGATCAGAGTCCCTCACAAGGAGATGCATTTTTTTGTCACTTTCAAACTATCCAAATTAAGCGATTGCTGCTTCAGGTGATCCTCAACTTAGGACCACAACTGAGCCCAAAGGTTCTGTTGCTAAGTAACTTTTGTCCTATTTTATAGCCTTTCTGGCCACAGTTGTTAAGTGAATAATGGCAGTGGTTAAGTTGGTAACTTGGTGATTAAATGAATCTGGATTCCCCATTGCTTGTCAGAAGGTCCCAAAAGAGGAACACATGACCCCAGGACACTGCAACCGTCATAAATCTGAGTCAGTTGCCAAGCTGAGCATAGGGATGCTGCAAGGAGTGTGTAAAAAACGATCAAAGTCAATAAACGAACTGTTGTAAATCAAGGACTACCTGAACTGAGCCATCCTACTCCCACCAGGCCCCTTGTGTTTTAATGAAGCTAAACTCAAACAAGAGAGGGAGACAATATTTTTACATTCCTTGCTTCAGGCCCCAACATGTAGGAACCAGAAACTACAGGTAGTTCTCATTTTATGATCGGCTGCTAGCGACCATTTAAAATCACAACTAAATCTACATATGACCCTGTTTCGAAGTTATGATGTTCAGTTCCTGGGCATGTGACTGTTTTTTAGATACCCAGTCCATATTTAGAATAGCGCAGCAGATACTGCAACTGAAATTTACAACGTATATTTCCCCCCCCACAAACCAGGGAAAAAAAAGAAAACCAAACAATGGGTTTGCTTAACGATTCCAGGGTTTGCTTAAGGACCGTGTTGCTGCTTTACGACTATAATAGTCACTTAACAACCACAGCACAAAAAAAAAAAGTCATAAAAATTGAGTCCAGTCTCAAGATGGCCCACTTTGTATGGATTATGTATGAGGTGCAGTGGTTAGACGGCAGTACTGCAGGCTACTTCTGCTGACTGCCGCTTGCCTACAATTTGGCAGTTCGAATCCCACCAGGCTCAAGGTCGACTCAGCCTTCCATCCTTCCAAGGTGGGTAAAAATGAGGACCCAAAATTGTTGGGGGCGACGGGCTGATTCTGCAAACCGCTTAGAGAGAGCTGTAAAAGCACTGTGAAGCGGTATATAAAGTGCTGCTGCTACTCCTGCCAGGCTCAATTACAGTCCTAACAGGAGGACTAACTTGCCAGCGAACCCTGCTTAACTTGCTACATGACTCTTTGCACGGATTACGACACAGCAAACGCCGCAGAAACCCTGCCAAGCCACTCTACCTCCAATCTTGCAACCTTTTTAAAAGCGTAATTCTTCCTTATAAAAAGAAAAAAGAAAGCTTAATTCTGCAAGGTCTCCTCGGGCAGGATGTGGCTCACTCCTGCCTGGGTGTGAACCGGAAGATTCTCGCAACTAATATAAAGTGCGTAATTTTGTGGGGGGGGGGGGGGAAGGAGTGTCACGTGATCCTCTTGGCACCCAAATGACTCTGCAGCTTGCAATAAAAAATGAAACCGCATCAGGGAAAAAAAAATCCTTCTTCCCTCCCCACCTGGGCAATTCCACTGCCGGCAAGGGCGGGGCCGGAAAAAGTGAGCATGCATTTTTTTCAACCCCCCCCCCTTTTTTTTTTCCTTGGGGGAAAAAAAAAAAACCCTCTCCGCAGACCGCGTGTTCCTAGGCACGTCCTTCTTCTCTCCTCCCCCCCACCCCGCCTGCTTGATTGACAGCCGCTTCCCCAAAGCCTCTATTCAACCCGGGATTAATGATGCAACAAGTCCCCCCTCCTTCTGGCATCTGGGGGAAGGTCGGACCGTCGATCGTGCGCTTTCTTTCTTTCTTTTCTTTTTTTTAATCCGCCCCATTCGGGAGACAAGAGGAAGAAAAGCAAAATCCGGACAAAAAAAATCCCAGCCCGGGGGGGTGGGGGTGTAGTGGGAAGGAAAGTGGATAAACGTTCTCCTTCTAATGCCTTTGGGGAAATGGAAGCAGATTAGAAATGCGTTTAAGAAAGAAAGAAAAAACCGCCGTGGGGGGGGGGGGAGGAGAAGGAGACACTCCATCCATCCTCCTTCCTTCCCTCTTGATCGCATCCTTTTATTAAAGAGTTCCCCTTTTTAAATTTGCATGCATGCATGCATGCAAAAAAAAGAAGACAATCCCAGGCCTGGGGTTGACCGAAATCCGGGGCCTAGAGAGTTGGGGGGAGAAGGAGAGAAAAACAGAAGCAGCAAAGGGATGTAATAAACGCTCTTCTCAATTCCTTCCACCCCCATCCTCCAATCTGCTCCCGGATCGCTTTCCAGCCTACATTGCATAGCAGGGGGAAATACAAATATATATATTTGCAATAGTGGCGAACATATATCTATCTATCTATCTATCTATCTATCTATCTATCTATCTATCTATCTATCTATCTATCTATCTATCTATCTATCTCTGTCTATATTAATTCATCCATTCCTGTCTATCAACTACCAACCAATCTTATCAATCTACCGTGTCTGTCTATCTATTCATTAATCCGTTCCTGTCTGTCTCTATCTATCATCTATCCATCCTACCGACCTACCTACCCATCATCTGTTTGTTCGCCACTATTGCAAATATATGAATTTTAATATTTATTAAATATATATAAGGGGAGGGCGGGGAAACCCCAGATCTGCTTGGGGAAAAAAGAGGTTTTGGGGGGGTAGGAAGAGATGCGATCCCAGCTCTCCGGGGACTCACCTCTTAAGCTGGCTTGCTTGCTTGCTCGGGGCCGGCGGATGGAGCGGATGGCGGGCAGAGCGCGGCGCGGCAGCAGCAGCCTGCAGGAGACGGAGGAGAAGGAGGAAGGCAACGGGTCAGGCCGGCAAGGACAGGAAGAAAAGAAGCGGGAGGGGTTGCGAGACGGGGCGGATCCGGCTCCCTGCCGGCACTGCTCTCCTCGGGTTACGCTTTTGTGATTGGGAAGCCGAGCCTCGCCCGCCCCTTCGCCTCGCGCAATCCCCTTCAAGGACGCCGCGCAAGGGTGAAGCGCTTTTCCCCTCCTCTTCCTCTCGTGCCGCGCAGGCCGGAGCATCCTTTGCTTGCCTCATTCGCCGGACTGCTGAGCATTCCCCAGCGCCCAGGGCCGAGGCGGCCATCGATCCCTTTTGCGCTGTCTTTCTCTGCGCTCCTGCCTTGGTTCGGGGTGGGTGGGTTCGTCTGTCCGAAGGGGCGCAAGTCCTTCCAATGGTGTAGGGTCTCCTGCTTTGCGGGGTGGGGTTGGACTAGATGACCTACAAGGTCCCTTCCAACTCTGTTAATCTAATGTAATGATTAGCCCGGTGGAATCTGGGTTACCGCCCTAAGGAAGGCCCACATTTGCGTCGCCGAGTGAGGCACTCGTTAAGTGTGTCTTGTCTCCTTTTACTACCTTGAGGTAGTGGCTAAAGTGAGTCCCTGCAAGTTGTTAAGTTAGGGACACGGTCGTTAAGCGAATCTGGCTTCCCCATTGACTTGGCTTGCAAAAGGGGATCCCGTGACCCAGGGATACTACACCTGTCATAAATATGAGTCAGTTGCCTGACATCTGACCACCATCTGACCATAGGGAATGCTGCAAAGGTCGTAAGGGTGAAAAATGGTCACAAGTAATTTTTCCCCGTGCCATTGTAACTTTGAACGGTCACAAAATGAACTATTGTAAGTCGAGGACTATCTGTTACAAAACCTGAGGTTATGAGTATCTATGGAGATTCTTGGTCATCCAGGCCGTGGTTGTTTCAATGGTGCTTTTTTCCAAAGGCAATTGGACTTATTTTTCCCCTTGAGGAAGAATGTTTTGCTTCTCATCCAAGCAGCTTCATCAGTTCTGACTGGATGATGCTGGTGAGGAAATGAAAGGACCATATTTCTTTGCAGTGATCTGGGCACAAGATAAAGCACCCCCAGCAGCCTCAACGGCTCTCAGACAGAGTGCTAAGGACTAGATGAATATGGTCCTTCCATCCATCCCCACCATCCAGTCAGAGCTGATGAAGCTTCTTGGAAGAGAAACGAAACCTCTTCTTCCTCAACGAAGGAAAAAAAAAATCATAATCCAGTTGCTTTTTGAAAAAGCACCTTGGAGACTGAGATTATGAAGTTTCCTGTTTACTTTAGGGAAGCGTGTTTTAAGGGAAGTCCTTAAAGCAAGTTGGCAACTTTTAAGACCTGTGGATTTAAGCTTTTAAATCCTGTGGATTAAAAACCCCCAGAATTGGGACTTTAAATCCACATGGCTGGTTGGGGAATTCTGGGAAAAGTTGCCAAGGTTGGATGCCCCTGCTTTAAAGTATGGAATTTTTTCCCCCCTGTGGTTTGGGAAGGCTTTGAGGTTTAAAGTTTCTTTTGCAGCAATTTAATTGCTTGGCGAAGGTAGAAGCCTAAAAGGTTTAACATTTTGGTCTCAGCTTTGGGGGGGTGGGGGGGTGAGGACAGGAAGTCATTAAGGCTGCGTAAGATGCTTGGAGGTTTTGTTACAACAGGCAAGATTGATTTCCAGAGGGTTGTAACATAGAACATGAACCCACAGAGCCTACTTTCCCATCATATTGCCCCAGGTTCTCAGATATTTATCTTAACTAGCTGGGACTCAGCCTTGTCATGCCCTTGCCAACAAGCCAACTTTAGGCAAATGTGGGCAATAGAAGCAGTTTGAGAGCCAGTTTGGGACAGTGGTGAGGGTACTGGCCTAGAAACTAGGAGATGGTGAATTTGAGTCCTGCCTTACGCATGAAAATTGGCTGGGTAACCCTTGGGAATGACAGCAGATTGAATGACTTTGGGCCAAAGGCTAGGAGTCTGTGAGTTCTAGTCCCATCTTAGGCATGATAGTTGGCTGGGTAACTGGGCCAATCACTAGGAGATTGTGAATTCTAGTCCAGCCTTGGACATGAAAACCAACTGGGTGACTTTGGCCCAGTCACACTGCTTCAGCTCAATCTACCTCTCAGGGGTGTTGTGGAGAAAATAGGAGAAGGAACAAGTATTAGGTGTGTTTGTCATCATGAGTTACACATAAAGTAATAAAGGCAAGATAAAAAACGAATAAAAATATAGAATCTGGAACTGTTTGCTACCTGGCCAAGCTGGTCACCTTCCTTTGAGGCTGATGAGACCCTTTCTTGCAATATAGATGCCCTCCTTTCCTTTGCACCATCCAAGCTACACTTCTAAAAAGTTTTCCAAATTGAAAGATTGACTTTGTAACTACAAAACAAAGTGCTGGGAATTCATAAAAGCCTCAACAGTGAAAATGTTTTTTTCTAAAATGGAAAGCTAATTTCTTTGGTTCTCCTTTGCAGGATCAAAGGCATGAGCTGGTATGGCTAGAATGGAATTAAGCATTTCACAATAACAGTTAAGGTTGTGTATGTAGGCCTTCAGATTAATGGTGATGCCTGGTGACTGCTGGGACACATTTCTACATTTTCCTTGGCAAGATTTCAGAAGTGTTTGCTACTGCCTGCTCCCTGGCTCAAGGTCACCCAGCTATCTAGGTGCCTGACAGGACTAGAAATCAAGACTTTCCTGTTTTTAGCCTGGCATCTTCTTTAACATTATACCAAACTGCCTCTCAAAATTACATTACAGTGGTTAATAGGATTCCTCTCCATATTATTATCCATCTAAAATTAAAACTGAATTACAATTCTTAAAAAGAATTTGGGACCGCATCCAAGATACAGGTGGGGAAGTTTCCAAGTTATGCATTGTCATTTTTAATTTTTTGGGACCATTGCATGGCTGCCAAGAGAGATCAGAATATTACTAAATTGTTAAAAAAAAAAAAAAGGAAGGCATGATTTGTGTGGTAGCCAAACAAATGTGCCTTAATAAATTATGCAGATGTTCCAGGGAGGAGCAAAGATGCTTTGAAGGGGCCTGTAGATTATATTGTGAATATTCATATCTTCCTTTTTAAAAGTAACATGTGAGCTTGTAGTATCATGCCGAGATTACCTGGATAAGATTATGCATGCATCTAATTTTACTTACACCACTGCTTGGTCTTTAGATCCTTAGCATGATGTTTAATCCAGCTCTTGCATGTGCTGTAAGGAAGGATTCAGAGTCAGTATCAGGAAACATGAAATTCAGAACATAAATCAAGGGGTGTCAAGAGGTGGTCTGACTCAAAGGGAAAACCCCATCTTGCGAATCACTGATGTTGAGCCAAAATGAAACTTACTTATTCATCCAAGGGAAATATAAGGCTATGTAGGTAGTCCTCAATTTACAATTGGTCACTTAGTAATCATTCTGTAGATGACCAGGCTGAGCTTGAGGGAGGGGTCAAATGTGTCATCAATCATGAGTCCCTTCGTGCCCACAGATCTAAATCCAGCCTACCATGAATTCCTTATCTACTGCCAAATTGCTTTGATCATTAGTAATTCGGATTCTTATAGAGAGCTTAAGTTTGTAATAACTTGGATTTGGAAGTTGTGAGTGCTCCAACACTGGAAGCTTTTTAAGAAAGGACTGGATAACCATTGGTCTAAAATGGTATAGGGTCTCCTGCTTGAGCAGGGGGTTGTACTAGAAGACCTCCAAGGTGCTTCTAACTCTGTTATTCCATTCCATAACTTCCATATACCTATTTGAATTGCCTGGATCTCCTGATTTCCCTCTTGACATTAATCTGAACTACTAATGGTCAAAGCAATTTGGCGGTAGATAAGGAATTCACCGTGCCTGGACTTAGATGTCTTGTGGGTGCAAAGGGACTCATGACTGATGATGCATTTGACCCCTCCCTCAGGCTCAGCCTGGTCATCTCTACACATACAAAGTTATGACGCACCCCTCCCCCACAGGTCCTTTCAACCTGGTTCCCATGGCCATCTCTGCTGCAGTCACATGAACGCGTTTCAGCCACTGATCTGCATTTATGGACATTTGCAACATCCTGCAGTCACATGACCCTGATTTATAATGTTATTGCCCAAAAAACTGGTATTTATTTCTGGTTTCCAGCAAAAGCACTCCATAGCAAACAATGGGCTGGCTTAACAAGTGTGGCATTTGCCTGCAAAAGAGGTTGTAAAATCAGGTTGGTTGGGTGGATGATCTGCTTTACGACCTTCACAACTTAACAATCATAATTGGCTCAATTACAGTCATAACTTGAGGACTATATACAACATTCTGGTTTTCCCTCTGCCTTGAATCTGATTAGTTCATTGTGATGAAGGTGTGGTAAAGTTAAATATTTTAAAGACCACCTGAAGTTGTAACAGTCAGGAGGGTGCAGGAATGTTGACACCATGCCAGAGAAGATAATTTTCTTAAAATGAAAAGGAGAACCTTGCTAGGCCTCTTCAGAAGATAGTGCTGGACTACCAAACCAGATAAGCATACACAGTGAGGATAATGGGAATGTCAACATTTCTGGTAGCAGGCTGATAAGTCTATAATAAAGTTGACCAACATGGCTATGTCTCCCTGTAAAACTAGGAGCTTTAGCTACAGCTTCCAGAAGTTCTGTCAGAAATGGACATTCTTTGATGGAGGATGTCCAGGGAAGGAGAGATAGTCCGTCTCATCAATACCCAGTATTGCCCAACAATTGCAATGCTGAACATATTAAAAAGGCGTCCTTGGTGGTCATCTTGGTTGATTTTTTTGCAGATATTTCATTATCCGACTAGGTAACATCATCAGTGTTAGACTAGCACTGATGTTATCTAGTTTGAGTAATGAAATGTCTGCAAGAAAACAAGTCAGTGGTGGGATTCAATTTTTTTTACTACCGGTTCTGTGGGCATGGCTTGGTGGGCTTGGCTTGGCTTGGTGGGTGTGGCTTGGTGGGCGTGGCAGGGGAAAGATTCTACAAAATCCCCATTTCCTCCCCATCCCACTAATCTGCATTCCAGCTCCGTTCTCTTTGGTGCAGGGCAACAAAAGAAGACCCAGCCGATCAGCTGGGACTCGGGAGGCAGAGAATAGATGGGGGTGGGGCCAGTCAGAGGTGGTATTCCGAACTACTCAAAATTTCCGCTACTGGTTCTCCAAACTCAAAATTTCCGCTACCGGTTCTCCAGAACTGGTCAGAACCTGCTGAATACCACTTCTGAACCAAGCTCAGTAAGCACCCAGGACCCCACATTTTAACCCTGAGCTAAAAACATTCTCCTTTAATGGCTGTTAATTCCAAGATAGGCAGATGATAAGAGAGTATGCTTGGTGTAGATCAGTGGTAGGGAACCTTGGCTCTTTTATCACTGATGGACTTCAACTCCCAGAATTCCTGAGTGAGCCATAAACGTTTCCCCATCCCTGGCCTAGTGGTTTTTCAGTTGTGAGGGAAATCAATTTTTGATTTGAATGGGACTGTTCAATATACAAATGTCCTAATTTTTGACTTGAATGATCAATATTCTTCATATCTCCTACATTTGTATATTAAACAGTCTCATTCAAGTCAAAAATTGATTTCCCTCACAACTGAAAAACCACTAGGCCAGGGTTGGGGAAACGTTTATGGCTCACTCAGGAATTCTGGGAGTTGAAGTCCATCAGTGATAAAAGAGCCAAGGTTCCGTACCACTGGTGTAGATAACAAGAGAGAAGAGTTCTTTTGTCCTTCTCTCTTAGGGTTAGACCTTGAGCGCCTCTTCAGGAACTAGATGCAGGGTTAAGGTCAAGAATGACTTAAGGAAGTAGAGCAGGGGCGGGTCTTCAAACTTGACAGCTTTAAGACTTGTGGACTTCAACTTCCAGAATTCCCCCTCCAGTCATGTTAGCTCAGGAATCAAACTTGCCAAGTTTAAAGACCCTTGAAGTAGAGTTTGCCCTCATTAAAGTGGGTAAATTCTGTGATAGCCATAAGCAGCCAATCTGGATGGTTCTCAGCAGGGTTTGTGAAGGAATGCTATCCACTGACGTCCAGTTTCAGAGGCATCACCTCTTAAGTTTTGGCTTCTAGGAGATGATCCTAAAATAGGAATTATTCTCTAGCTCAGGCTGGTGACTATTTTAGATGCATCTGGTTGACCACTCAGTCTACAAGGGTGAACTAAGTAGACCTACCACCTGATCCAACAGAACTCTTAAGTTCATATTGGCAGGAGAAGCTTGAAAGATAATTCAATCAGAAAAGTCAACAGAGACCAATCAAAACATCTCTCTCATAGGCTTCTATAATCTCCAAATGAATCAAAGTTCTTCAAATTATCCAGATTACCACCTGTTAATTAGATTACCTCCTTTTTGGTTTTTTTTTCTCTCTTTTCCCTCTCCCTCTTCTCTCTCTCCTCTCCTGCTTTCCTTTGCATTAACCCAACCTGTTGACAGGTGGGCCTTAAGCTGCTTTATGATGCATAGAAGGTATGACCACTGTCTTACCACATCATAATGGCTAAAACTAAACTTAAAAGCATGAGTTTCAATGCTCAACTGATATTGTAAATTGAAAACAAATGGTAACCGCCAGGAAGAATGAAAGAATAGTCAAGCTTCAGCAGTAATAGTTACTCATCTTCTACTGTGATATTCTCCTAAATCTTCCCTAATTTGCCAGATGGGAAGTTTAAAGAGATCTCTGTCTAGAGATTATGACTCTTCCATACACATGAGGAATTTGTATCAGTTCAAGAACATTTTTATTTATTTATTTATTTGTCAATTGCTTACAAGATAATAGGTATAAGTAAAACATAGTTATGAATACATGGATACATATAACAAAAATAAAATATAAAAGAAACAATAGGACAGGGACGGTAGGCACGTTGGTGCGCTTATGCATGCCGCCTACATACCTCTTAGGAAAGGGGTGAGGTCAATAGTAGACAGTCTAAGGTTAAAGTTTTTGGGGTTTGGGGAAGAAACCACAGAGTCAGGTAGAATATTCCAGACATTGACCACTTTGTTGCTGAAGTCGTATTTCCTGCAATCAAGTTTGGTGTGATTAACTTTGCGTTTTTATCTATTGTTTGCTCTTGTGTTGTTATGGTTGAAGCTGAAGTATTCATTGACAGGTAGGACATTGCAATGAATGATTTTATATACTATACTTAGACCGGACCGAAGGTGGCGTAGTTCTAAGTTGTCTAGGTCTAGAATTTCGAGCCTGATGGCATAAGGTATTCGGCAAAGAGTAGAGGAGTGAAGAACTCTTCTTGTAAAATATTTCTGGACTTTCTCAACTGTGATAATATCAGATATGTAATGTGGGTTCCAGACTGATGAGCTGTATTCAAGTATTGGTCTAGCAAATGTTTTGTACGCTCTAGTTATTAGTGTAATATACCAGAGAAAAAGCAATGTAAGATTAGATTAACAGTTCTTAACGCCTTTTTGGCTATGTAGTTACAGTGGGCTCTAGCACTTAGGTCATTTGAGATGAGTACTCCAAGATCCTTGACAGAGTTTGGATCATCAACAAAGTCTTGACTATTCAGCCTGTATTTTACTTTCTGATTTTTTTTGCCAATATGTAGGACAGAGCATTTATTTGTTGAGATTTGAAGTTGCCATTTGTTTGATTATTCTGATACATAGTCAAGGTCTATTTGAAGCGTAGCAGTATTGTCTGTGGTGTTGATTAGCTTTACATCATCAGCGAAGAGATGTAGTTTTCTATGGTTCGGATAGGAAGTACTGGGCATGATCCATTGCTGTTTACAAATACTGAGCCAAAGAATGTGTTAAAGATGTTGGCTTTAATGGTGTCATCGTTGCAGTCTTTACCATTAGGTCCTATCAGGGGTGGGATGGACCTTGAGTCTTTTAGTTTGTTGTTTACAAAATTGTAAAAAGTGCGGATGGAATTGGTGCGTAGAAGGTTTTCCTCTTGTTTAATGTGATAATTGGTGCATTCAGTCTTTATCTGGTGGCATAAATTTTTGTATCGGCTTTTGAAGTTGGCAATGTGACCAGATTTGTTTTTCCGCCAAAGTGATTTCTTTTTAGATTTAAGCTTCCTTATTATTTTGGGTAATTTGTTTTTTCTGGTTTTGGGAGTTGTTAATGGTACATTAAAAGTCTCTGGACTTTTGATTTCATGTGATGACTCTGCTTGAGAACTGAAAGGAGTTATTTCTAGCATATTTTGTGATGTATTTGAATCCATAGGGAAAATAGTATTTAGTTTGAAAGGCTGCAAGTCTTTGGGGTTTATCAGTTTCTAGGATTTGCTACCTAAGTTCATCTCTCAGCTCCAGGTTTAAGAAGGGCTTTTAAAGGAATGGTGCTATGACGGCTTTTCAGCTCCAACTCACTGGAACTGCTCTGATATTCCCCCCTCCCCCTATATTTGACCATATTTACAGAAAGTGAACATGTAGATTGGTGTGTGTTAGTATGCACATGTGCACATACCACAAGTGGAGGTGAGGAATTATTTTCTTTTCCAGGATTTGCAGCAACTTTAGATAGGGCAGGGATCCCTAGCTCCTTGTTACTGCTGTTATGGGGGGATGACACAAGAGGACAGTTTTTGCAGGATTGGGAAATGGAAAGAGTGGTCTATTTTATGGCAATACAGATAGTTCTCACTTACTGACAGACCGTAAATTCCATCACTAAGTGATGTGCTCATGATATGGAACACCAGCTTATGATGGCAGTTCCATTTGCCATTGTTAGGAGAATATTAGAATTAGAATTCTTTATTGGCCAAGTGTGATTGGACACACAAGGAATTTGTCTTAGTGTAAATACTCTCAATATACATAAAGAAAAGGTACATTCATTAAGAATCAAGAATCATAATGATAGTCATAGAGTACAATCAACAATCAAATCATACTAGGAAACAGTCAATATAAATCGTAAGGATACAAGCAACAAAGTTACAGTCCTACAATCACAAGTGGAGGGGATGGGTGATAAGGAATGATGAGAAGATTAACAGTAATAGTAGTGTACACTTTGTAAATAGTTGAACAGTGTTGAGGGAATTATTTGTTTAGCAGAGTGATGGCTTTCGGGAGAAAACTGTTGTTGTGTCTAGTTGTTCTGGTGTGCAATGCTCTATAGCGTCGTTTTGAGGGAAGGAGTTGAAACAGTTTATGTCCAGGATGTGAGGGGTCTGTAAATATTTTCACAGCCCTCTTTTTGACTCGTGCAGTATACAGGTCCTCCATGGAAGGCAGGTTGGTAGTAATTATTTTTTCTGCAGTCCTAATTACTCTCTGAAGTCTGTGTCTGTCCTGTTGGGTTGCAAAACCAAACCAGACAGTTAAAGATGATAGACTCAATAATTCCTCTGTAGAACTGTTATCAGCAGCTCCTTGGGCAGTTTGAGAGTCCTGCAGTCACAAGATCATCATCTGCAAAATCCTGCTGGCTTCCAATTGTCAGAAGACAACTGTGAAGGTCACAAATGGTGATCGTGTGAGTGTGAGATGTTGCAATGTCATAATTGTGAAGTTATTACCAAGCAACTAAATTGCGATTACATGACTGCAGGAACACCGAGGGCCGCGACTACAAGGGCTTGTCATAAGTACCTGAACAAGTTAAATGAAGGCCACCTGTATCTTTCTTACACCAACTCAAGCTCTCAAAATAGTGTGCAAGTTTCCAGAATCTTCTGGAAGTCTTCTCCAGACATATTAAGCAGTGGAGAAAAAAAAATTTGGATGTAAGATCTGCATAGCAATAGAATACAAGTAGTCCTTGTTGACTGCCTATCCTGGTCTTAACTCGTGACAGACATAAAATGATATTGCAATCTTTTTGTAGTGATCGTTAAGCAAATACATGGCCATTAAACAAACCAGTAATTTGCTACTGGTTTTATCAAAAACTGGAAGTATGTTAATTTAGTAGCTGGAACAGCAGCAAAGTGTACAATAGGCCAGAATATACAGTTATAGTTCATTAGCTATAGAGTGCTGACTCAGGCATGAGGGAATCTGCGTTGTGATTAGTTGCCATAAGAACAAAAGGGGGGGCGGTTTCCTTTTTCCCCCTCCTTTTTCTTCTGTGCTGTATAATGTTCGATTTACCTCATGATTTACCTCATGATTTTCCTGGGCTCCTGACTATCTTGGGAATGGAATAGGCCAACTCACCATGACACAACTCGTTGCAGGACAATCCAACAGTTCAATTTAATTATTTAAAATAGTGAAACATTAGTTTAACTTTTGTCATTCACATTTCACTTTGTCCCTCCTTCCTTTCTTTTAATGATTCTATTCCACTATTTCTTCAGTGTTAGTGTAACTCTTGTCCTGTGGGGCGAGTTGTCCCGTGGCAACTTGGCCATGGCGAATTGTCCCATAATAAGTTGGCCCTGGCGAGTTGTCGTAGACCCCTTGGGAGAGACTATCGTTCTCTCTGGATGATAGCAAAGACTGCTGTAAGTTTTAAACATTATATATACATGTGTGTGTGACTGTGTGTGTGTGTATATATATATGTGTGTGTGTGTGTGTATATGTATGTATATATAATTGTGTGTATATGTATGTATATATGTACTGTATGTATATATGTACCGTATGTATATATGTATGTATATAGGTATAGATATGCATATATAGATCTCCAAACTTAGCAACTTTAGGACTTATGGACTTCAACTCCCAGAATTCCTCAGCCAGCTTTGCTGGTGGATAAATTCTGGGAGTTGAAGTCCACAAGTCTTAAAAGTTGTCAAGTTTGGACACCCCTGATATATAGATGTATGTATGTGTATGTGTGTTTGTGTGTGTATGTGTGTTTGTGTGTGTATGTGTGTGTGTGTGTGTGTGTGTGTGTGTATAGGGGAGGAAGGGAGAGAGAGAGGTCTTGGTAATGATTTTGCCAAAAACCATTGTCATGGAATTGCGTAGCAGCTGTCCAGAGGAAATCAGAGACACGGACACACACACACTGCACATCTGTGCCTGTGTCTTTGACTTCATTTGGACAACTGCTACACAATTCCATGACAAATGCTGGTTTTTGGTAAAACCATCATTAGATACAGTCATGTGACTGCAGGGCATTGCAGACAGCTATGAATGTGGCCCAATTGCTGAGCATCTAAAATGAAGTCATGTAACTGGGGAGGGTTTGATTGCTGGAACATCGAAATTGAATGATCACCAGTCATAAATTGAGGACTACCTGTAGTAATCTTATAGAGATTATGGCTTCCCATTCTCTGGAGGTTTATAAGAAGAGGCTGAAGGCTTCATTTTGAGCGGGAGGATGGGGTGTCTCCAAACTTGACAACTTTTAAGATTTGTGGACTTCAACTCCCAGAATTGCTCTGCCAGCCATGCTTAAAGTTGCTTAGTTTAGAGATCGCTGATCCTGAGAATAGTTGAATTATTTTTTCTGCAGATCACAGAGGGTTAAATTCAATTAAAGTTGTGACTCTTTCCAGTTCCACGATTCTGCTGATTTTTATGATGTAGGTTGTGTTAAAATATGGCATCTGGAAAGATCCTTGTTAATGTAAAGGCTCAGTTACGTCTCGATATTTCGTATCTTAGTAGTTCTTCTGTGGCAGAATTATTTGCTCTTGGTGTGGTTCATATAAAGGCCAAGCTGGTGACCTGTTAAAGCAGGTAAGCAAACCATGACAACAAAATAGAACCAGTTGGTCAGCAAAAGTGAGAACAGCAGGTACAGTGGAGAAAATGATAAAGAGGAGAAACTTGGGTGTGGGTCAATTTGCTATTGCCAACATGCATCAGTGTAAAACAGCATGACATAATGGTCAATTAGATCAAATATTTATTATATTTTATTATATATATTAGATCAGATATGTCTCCCCTGGTCAGGCTGGCTAGGGAATTCTGGGAGTTGAAGTCCACACACATTAAAATGCCTAGGTTGAAAAACACTGACCTAGAACATTATCCCAGAATGTAACTTGTTCAGTATTGACAAGTGCTTTCTCAGCCCAACTGTAATGGTTCCTAAACCATGGTTTAAGCCCTAATGCCATTTACCAACCTTTACCAATCATTAAATTATAAGGGTGTGATGTGTTACTCTAAACTCTGGCTTCTGCTTCTAAGGGTTAGTCCCAGGTTAAATTTGCATCGAATTGTGTTAATTATAGAGAAGTTCATGTCATTTTTAAAAATTAGCTGAATCATTTTCTTCCTGCAGATGGAATAGATTGCAAAAAATAATGCTAGTTTATCAGGTCCTAAGGAGTCACTTCCTCCTTTTAAAGGCACATAAAGAGGGAATCGCTTTCAAACAAAAAAAAAAGTGTATTACAGATTATCCTTGACTTATGGCCACAGTGGAACTAAAAGTTTATTGTTGAGCGAGATAGTTGTTAAGTGAGTTTTGCCCCATTTTATCACCTTCCTTGCCACAGTTGTTAAGTGAATCACTGAGATCTTAAGTGAATAACATAGCAGTTAAGTGAATCTAGATTCCCCATTGACTTTTTTTGTGAGAAGATTGCAAAAGATGATTGTATCACCTAGGGAAACCTCAACCATCATAAATACATGCCAGTTGCCAAGTGTCTGAATTTTGACCATGGGGATACTGCAAGGGTCATAAGTGTGAAAAAATGGTCATAAGTCACTTTTTTCAGTGCTGTTGTAACTTCAAACGGTCATTAAGCAAAATGGTTGTAAGTTGAGGACTATCTGTACTCTGAAATGATGCCAGTGGCATTTAGCTCCAGTGCTCTGCACTAGCCTTCCCCATGTCCTGGTGGGTCTGTCCAGATGTATCCTGGAATTCTTCAGCCACAGAGCACCAGATAAAATTGGCTTATATTCTTTGTTTTTAGATTGCTATTTGCAAGGAACAGGGGTCCCCAACCTCCTGGGCTGTGGCCCACTTCCAGGCCGCAGCTGTTTGAAACCTGGCCACGGAAGAAATGGGTAAGCACGCATACATGAATCTCTACTCGCATAAGCGGAGGCGCTTGGGCTATCATGCAAAGCTCCACACGTGTAAGCAAAGGACGATTGCGCTCATGCGCAAATCACCATTTGTGTGAATAGAGCTTCGCATGTGAGTGACCTCTGTTCACATGATTGGAGCTTCAAGAGTGAGCACAATCGCCCTTAATTTAAGCACCCTCCAAGGTTGGGAACCTCCGGCAACAATGGTGGAATTCAAAACATTTTACTACTGGTTCTGTGGCCATGGCTTGGTGGGTGTGGCAGCGGAAGGATACTGCAAAGCCCCCATTCCATCCCCACCCCACTAACCTGCTTTCCAGCTCCGTTCTCCTGTGCAGGGCAACCAAAGAAGACCCAGCCAATCAGCTGGGATTCGGGAGGCAGAGAATAGATGGGGGCGGGGCCAGTCAGAGGTGGTATTGGCCGGTTCTCCGAACTACTCAAAATTTCCACTACTGGTTCTCCAGAACTGGTGAGAACTGCTGAATGCCACCTCTGGCTGGCAAGGAAGACCCATCCATTTGTGATGTTTTGAGAAAGCTGCAGGGGCAAGATAACTGAGAAAGCAGTTGCCAGTTTGCAGTTGAGATGCTTAAATGCTTCTGGACAGGAAAGTGAGGAAGCTACTTCACCATCATTTTCTCTTTTGGCCATCTGGAGTTTTTGAATGAAGCACCTCAGCAATGGCCGCCATTGGGACCACAACACACACTCACACAATTGCAGATGAGCGGAGAGCACCTGACTTTGATCTCACGTTCCCTCAGATCTCTCAAGCCCACCTGGCCCCTGAGATACTGGTTCCATTCTTGAGCTCATGTTGATGTTGGTTGCACAAACGTTTTACATGCTTGGTGCTCATGTCACCAGGATACAGAAATACTGCTATAAATACTGTAGTGGAGAATTTATCCTCAGAATTGGATTGGACGATACCCTTGGGAGATGGCCGGAGGGCACGCTGCCATTGGACGCTTGGATGGTGTGTACGCGCTGCAGATCAGTGAAAGAATAACTTTAGAAGGGTTGAGCTTAGCGATGGAGCACAGTTGCTTGTCAGCAAATTCTTCTGTCTTTCTGAGAAGAGACAAGAAAGGGCGTGCTCTGGGTTGTGTGTGTATGTGTGTGTGTGAGACAGAGAGAGAAATCACAAAGATCATTGTAACCTTATTTGGTGGGTTTGCAGCTGAGTTGTTCTTTAACTTCATCTATTAGAAACAGAACATATAAAGGGCCTTGGTGGTGCAGGCTGTTAATCATCTAGCACTTAATTCAAGCTGCCTGCAATTAATGCAGGCTCGAATCCCACCAGGCTCAAGGTTGACTCAGCCTTCCATCCTCTCAGGGTAGGTAAATGGAGGACCCAAGATTGCTGGGGGCAATAAGCTGACTTTGTAAAAATGCCGCTTGGGGGGGGCCAAAAGCCCTAGTAATAAGCAGGCATATACAATGGAATGAAGGCTATTGCTGAGCACTTAGCATGGTGCTCCATAGACTGTAAGCCGCCCTGAGTCTCCGGAGAAGGGCGGCATATAAATGCAAATAAAAATAAAAAATAAAAAAACATTAGAAACTACCAAATAGCCAGCTCAGGCCCCATCCTTTGAGGGCAGGCAAGACTGAATAAAATTAAAAGACAGAAGGATGTGTGCCATTTATGGCTAGCCTTTGCATTTTCGCCCAGGGTATCAAATCTGGGCTGCAAACATCTGGATAACAATTAGATGGCCAAGGGGAAAAAAAATTCTGCAGTTTTTTGCTGCAGTTTTCTCTAGTTTTTTTTTCATAGATCTTGGTTGCTTGCAATCGAAATCTAATAAATGTGGTCCTTGAACTGCAACCATTCGTTTAGTGACCTTTTGAAGTTACAACGTCAATGAAAGTGACTTACGACCTTTCCATACATTTATGACTGTCACAGCATTCCCGTGGTCACATATCCAAATTCAGGCTGTCAGCACTTATGACTGATGAAGCTTCTCCGGATTGTGTGATTGCTATTTGCAATCTTCCCAGCCAGCTTCAAACAAGCAAAGTCAATGAGGGAAGTGGATTCACTTAGTAACTGCAGTGATTGGCAAAAAAAAGGTATTAAAATTGGGCATAAACAATTATCTTGCTTAGCAACAGAAATTCTGATGCCAATTGTGATTAGCAGAAATGGTAAAGGGTCTCCTGTCTGAGCAGGGAATTGGATTATATGACCTACAAGATCCCTTCCAACTCTCTTCCAATTCTAAGTTGAAGACTTAATTGTAACCTTGCAGTCATTTGGGAGTGAAAATATCCCTAGCTTCTCACTCTTGCTTTCTTTCTCTCCTTCCTGTTTTCCTCCCCTCTCCCCTTCCCCATTACACCTTCCTTTCACTAGAGGACATAGCTATCTGATGCAGAATTTGGAAACTGCCCAAGCCTTCAGAGCCTCAGTCACAATCCTTACAGCATTGCCAGCTTGCGGCTAGAAAGAATGAATCTGAATTCTTGGCTGTGAAAAGATAACCTCTTCACAATGTCATCGGTCACCAATATAGCTCCATGCTCGCCAGAAAGTGAATTCCCCAAAAGCAAAAGGCACACGGTGAACCAATTTCATTTAATTAAGTAGCAGCATTCAAAAGTCAGGTGGATGTCTGTTGCAGCCCTTGATTCTTGCTAGATCTTTCACAGAATTGGTGTGTGTGTGTAGCTGCATTATAACTCCTCCTCCCCGTTGCATTCTTGGGTGCACCCCAGTTTGCCAAGCAATGAGATCCCAAAGGTGCTTTTCAAAAGGCAACTGGACTTTTCTTGGTTTTTTAAAATTTTTCCTTGAAAACTCTTCGCTTCTCACCCAAGAAGCTTCTTCAGTTCTTACAGAAGATTCTTGGATTTAGAAGCATGTTTTCCAGGGCGGGGTGGGGGGGAAGTCTGGTTGCCTTTTGGAGAAAGCACCCTTGGGACAACCTTGATCTTTGAGTGAGAATCTCCATAAACATAAAGCAATGAGATGTTTCATTGGTTTTCCATGCTTACAAAAGCTTAGCTCCCTTTAAAAGAAGACCTGGAGTTGATTCTAATACAGGTAGACCTCGGGTTACGACCACAATTGAGCCCAAAATTTATGCTGCTAAGTGAAACATTTGTTAAGTGAATTTTGCCCCATTTTCCTTGCCACGGTTGTGTTAGTAACCTGGTTGTTAAGTGAATCTGGCTTCCCCATTGATTTTGCTTGTCAGAAGGTTGCAAAAGGGGGTCATGTGACCCCAGGACATTGCAACTGTCATAAATATGAACCAGTTGCCAAGCGTCTGCATTTTGATCATGTGACCATGGGGATGCTGCGACAGTCGTAAGTATAAAACATGGACATACGTTTCTTTTTTCAGTGCTGTTGCAACTTTGAACGGTCACTAAATAAACTAAGTTGAGGATTACCTGTAATCTTACAACATTTTGGGTTGCTTTCTTTTTATGCCCAGACCCTAATATAGTCTTCTCTCCTAAGGATGATCTTATTCAGCAATTCCATTCAGATATTCCTTGGCTGTTGGTCAGAGTAATCTGCAGCTAGTAATCGCCAGAACAAATAAAAAATCTGCCAGGCTAAACCTGTTTAACTCGTTTGATCATTTCAGGAATCTCTTTTTACAGTCCTTGATAATTCAGAATTGGAAGTGGGCCATAGGAATCCATTCATTTCTCCTCCTTCCCCCACTAAATGTAATAATGCATGAAGAAGTTATAGTCCACAGAAGTTCCAGGCCTATAAAAATGATAAGAGAGAGGGCAGGGACAGTGATGGGTGGGGAAAAAAACTTTTACCCGAGAAATTTATGTTTCTTTGTGACTTTGATGAGAAATTCTAAGGATGACTCAGAATTAAATCTGAAATGAGTATGCATCATGCAGATTATTTTCAGTTTCCAAAAATTCAACAGGGAAAATCCACACCTTTGTCGTTAATCAATTTACGCTGTATTCTTAAAAATTCCCATATGAGTCATACAGAAAAAAATAAAGGATATGCAAAAAGCCATAACTGTTATAAAAGTTACAATGAATTTTATATTTACTATGTTTTCTTGCTGTTTTCATTTTGATTTTCAATCCAGAGCATTACAATTTCTTTTCCATTTTATTCAAAAAACAAAGAATGACAATTCTTGTTATTTCCCTATAAAATCTAGTTGATGGTCTTAAAGTAGAAAAAGATTGTTTCAAATTCCAACCTTTCTCCTAAAAGCCAATGCTTACAAAGTTAGAATTGTCAGCCTTGTTTGGTGGTTGGATGGGAGACCATGGGGAGATCCCAAGTCTATAGACTAAACTATTCTGGAAGAAGTCAGTGGATACCTACTTATTGCTAAGAGGGCCCGCAATCTGGGTGACCTCCTGGATGTGCGGCTGTCATTGGAAGACCACATGGCGGCCGTCGCCAGGGGGGCTTTTGGCCAGGTCCGTAGGATCTACCAGTTGCGGCCCTTTCTGGATCGGGATGCGCTTCGCACGGTCACCTCCGCCCTGGTGACCTCCCGCCTAGACTATGCCAATGCTCTCTACATGGGGCTGCCTTTGAAGAGCATTCGGAGGCTCCAGTTGGTGCAGAATGCAGCCGCGAGGGTGGTAATGGGAGCTCCTAGGGGCTCCCATGTTATGCCACTTCTGCGCGCGCTGCATTGGCTCCCGGTGGCCCTCCGGGTGCGCTTCAAAGTCTTGGTCACTATCTTTAAAGCGCTCCATGGCTCGGGACCGGGATACTTGCAAGACCGCCTCCTGCCACCATCGGCTTCCCACCGACCGGTACGCTCCCATAGAGTCGGTTTCCTCGGGGTGCCGCCGGCTGGACGGCTGGTGACCCCGAGGGTGCGGGCCTTCTCATTGGGAGCACCCCCTCTCTGGAATGAATTACCCCCGGAGGTAAGGGCCGCCCCTGATCTCATGGCCTTCCGTCGGTTACTTAAAACTCACCTATTCTGGCAGGCCAGACTGGCCTAGGGTCTTTTAAATTTTAACTTGGTTTTAATTACTTTTAACTCTTGTTTATATTTTAATTAGAGCCATGCTATATTCAATTTTTTAAATTTTAATATTATCATGTTGTACGCTGTATATGTGTTCTGTATATGTATTTTATTGGCTGTTCACCGCCCCGAGTCCCTTTGGGGAGAGGGGGCGGTATATAAATCGAATAAATAAATAAATAAATAAATAAATAAATAAATAAATAAATTGCAATAGGGAGATGGAATAACCTTAAGAAAAAGGAGGAAAAACTACTATAGGTGGCCCTCAACTTAAAACCATTCATTTTAAAACTGTTTGACGTTACAATGGCACTGAAAAATGGGATGTACAACTTGTCCTTATACTTATAACCCTCATAACATTCCCCACAGTCCCATGATTAAAATTCAGGTGCTTGGCAACTGGCATGTATTTATGGTTGCAGCATGCTGGCTCATGTGATCACTATTTGCAACCTTCACAGCTGACTTGATAGACAAAGTCAATATGAGAAGCCAAATTCTCTTAACTGACCATTTCATTCACTTAACAACTGCAGTGATTTGCCTAACAACAGGCAAAAATCATAAAATTAGACACAACTCACTTAATAATCGTCTTGCTTGGCAACGGAAATTCTGGTCCGAATTATTATAAGTTGAGGACTATCTGCAGGAATCTGGGACAGATTCCTCAGTAAGTCACACACACACCAATTGTCATAAAGGGAATGGGAAGGAAGAGGGAAGCTCATCAAACTTGCAGGATTCTCTTATAGTAGCCCTTGCAATAAAAGGTAGTATTAGCATTCATAATTTTTTTTCCTAGTCTAACCTGCCTTCTATGTTTCCCAAGGAAAATACATAGATCTGAAATCATTAGATATGGAACTCCAGAGTTACCACTTAAAAGAAATAGTTACCTTTTGCAGTTGAATTCAGGGTGGAAGTTGTGGGTGCTCCCATCACTGGAGGTTTTCAAGTACTGATTGGACAGCCATTTGTCCAGACATAGGATCCTGCCCTGGGCAGAAGATTGGACTAGAAGACCTCGAAGGTCCCTTCTAACTCTTTTATTCTATGTTCTATGTCTTAAAAGGGCAGCAAATGGTTATTTAATATATTATCAGTGTATCTTGAGCACTTAAAGAGACAGTTGCCTTTTGCAGTTGATTCAGGTTGTCTTAAAAAGGCAGCAAATAGTTATTCAATTGTAAGAAGTAATGCACCACCACCACCCTAGAGAATGAAGTATTTTGGGGGATATTAAAAGAAGCAGAATCTTATATTTCTCCAAAGGAGAAATGGAGAAACATGTTCTTAAAGGCAGAAAGCAGCACCAGTCACCAGATGCCTGAAGTCTTTAGAGATAGATACTTTGTGCCCATTAAGAAATCCAGGCCAGCCTATTCACAGACAAAACCCCTTCAACTCCTCATGATAGGGTTAAGAATATATATCCCCCTCCACCCAAATTCTAAAAACAGCATGTGACCTTTAGGACATAATAGGATTAACCCACCGCTATTAGAATAGCAAAAGATACCAGGCTCACCCCATTGCACAGCCCCCCAAAGCATTTCAGAAACTATAAAAATCCTTGCACTCCTCAAGCTAATTTGTCAGCTGTCCCAGAACTGCATGCCATGATTCCGATTCCAATAAGCATAGTCCTCCTTTCCAATCAGCCTCTATTTTATTTTCAGCATTTTTCTCCTGGCTTGGAACCTAGACAGGATTTTTCTTCTGACACAGTGTTATCAGTATAGGTATTTTTTGCAGATGGAACCCAAAGAAAAACGTCATATGAGATTCACTGATTCGCATACACAAGAAACTGGACAAATCTTAAAATTGTGCATTATTGAGTTAAAGGCTGTTAGGAGTCTTGTGAACTGCATCAAGCAGCTAAATGTCCTGGGCCAATCCTGTCCCATCACAACCCAGTGGTTGTGATTCCTATAACCAAATCATTGTCCCAGCAAAACGATTGCCCATACTTAGATAACTGGAATGTCAAGAGGAAAGCTACCGTCTAATTGGTTTTCTCAGAATATCTACACTTATGGAAAAGGATCCTTCAAACAAGTAGGTTTGAAATGTATTCTGGAGTCAAACAGTCAAGACACCTATGAATTTCAGTGCAGGTAATCCTCGAACTGCGACCACAATTCCTGTTGCTAAGCAAGACGGTTGTTAAGTGAGTTTTGCCCCATTTTACGAACTTTCTTGTTACAGTTGTTAAGTGAATCTGACTTCCCCATTGACTTGGCTTGTCAGAAGGTTGCAAAAGGGAATCACATGACCCCCCCAAGACACTGCAGCCATCATAAATACGAGTCAGTTGCCAAATGTCTGAATTTTGATCCTGTGACCATGGGAATGCTGCAACGGTTGGAAGTGTGAAAAAGAGTCATAAGTCACCTTTTTCAGTGCCATCATTACTTCGGTCATTAAGCAAACTCTTATAAGTCAAGGACTATCTATATCTAGACTTATTCTTTAAAAAAAAGGGAAAAGAACTTCCTTCTGTGCATTATGCATTTTGCAGCCAGACTTCAGGTCCACTTGTATTATGGAAGCTAAATCTGCGTTCTACCAGCCGATCCCTAAGACGGTATTATTTGAAACTCGCCTGATGTAAACCGGCGTTGCTATAGCACTGAGCTTTCAGGGACTTTCAATGCCCTTTGCTTAATTATCTGGCTGCCTTTCAGGGCCCTGGGAATAAATCCATTAAGCAGAAGCTCCAGACAGGTTACTAAAACCTCAGCGCCGAAGATCCCTTTGTGCCATTCTGTCCGATCCGTTTTGCCTTAAATAAAATCCTAAGCATTAGCTAATGTAGCCAGTCTGGTAATTTTAACATTTCCTATAGCCGCTCATTTGTACCTGGGGTGGATGCATCTCTATGGCACTAATACTCCTCATTATGGCAATTCAGATTCAATAAATATGGTGGGAGCTTTTTTTTTTGGTCAATGAATGGCTAAGTGGATGACCTTCCCAAAAATTGCGATAGACTGAGAGTCCAAAATGGTTGTTTGAGGGCAGGCCGGGACACTCAAAATGTTGCACCAAAAACTTGCAAATACAGGTAGTCCTCGACTTACAACAGTTCATTTAATTCAAAGTTACAACGGCATTGAAAAAGCGTTTGATGACTGTTTTTCACGGTTACGTCCTTTCCAGGGTCGCCATCATCCTGTGATCAAAATTTAGGCGCTTGGCAACAGGTTCATATTTAGGGTTGTTGAGGTATCCTGTAGTCACATGATCCCCTTTTGCGACCTTCTGATAACAGATAATCAGAGTTGGAAGGGACCTTGCAGGTCATCTAGTCCAACCCCCCCACCCAAGCGGGAGACCCTACCCCATTTCTGACAAATGGCAGTCCAATCTCTTCTTGAAAGCTTCTAGTAATAAAATAATATGACACCCACACTCAATGGGTTAACAGATTAACAGAGTTGAAAGGGACCTTGTAGGTCATCTAGTCCAACTCCCTGCCCAAGTGGGAGACTCTACACCATTTCTGACAAATGGCAGTCCAGTCTCTTCTTGAAAGCTTCTAGTGATGAAGCTCCCACAACTTCTGAAGGCAACTTCTGTTCCATTGGTTGATTGTTCTCACTGTCAGAAAGTTTCTCCTTATTTCCAGATTGAATCTCTTCTTGTTCAATTTCCATCCATTGTTCCTTATTCCTTCAGGTGCTTTAGAAAACAGCTGGACCCCCTCCTCTCTGTGGCAGTCCCTCAAATATTGGAAGACTGCTATTCTGTCTTCCCTGGTCCTTTTCTTCAGTAGATTAGCCAGGCCCAGTTCCTGCAACCGTTCATCATATGTTTTAGTCTCCAGGCCCCTAATCATCCTGGTTACTCTTCTCTCTACTTTTTCTAGAGTCTCAACATCTTTTTTATAATGTGGTGACCAAAACTGGATGCAGTACTTTAAGTGTGGTCTTACTTCTGACAAGCAAAGTCAAGAGGGAAGCCAGATTCACTTAACAAATGGGTTGCTAACTTACCATCTGCAGTGATTCGCTTAACAACTATGGCAAGAAAATTTGTAAAGTCCATGGGGAAACCAGACTCATTTAGCAACCGTGTTAACTAACTTAACCGCAGTGATTCACTTAATAGCTGTGGCAGGAATAGTCACAAAATTCATCTAACCACTGTCTTGCTTAGCAACATACTGTAAATGTTGGGTTCCACTGTGGTTGCAAATTGAGGATTACCTGCAATGCTAAAAACTAAAGCCTCCTTTGAGTCAACCCTAGGTACATTCATGGACTATTTTCTGAGAGATTAGGCATATGTGCAACTGTATAAATTGGAAGAAGAATTAAATTGGGAATAGGAATAGAGTAGAGTAGAAAATGAGTAGAATACAATAAAAACACAAATAGGACAAGAACAGAATGGAATAATAGAATAGAATAATAACAAAAATGAATAGAATGGAATGGAATAGAATAGAAATAGAATAGAATAATTCACCTGCTTATTCATTAGGCTACCCTTTCTCTCCAAACTTAGTGGTTTTTGGTTTTTTGCAAGTACCTCCAATTTTTTCATCAGAAATTCCCTCACAGAAGATGCTTCTGTTTGCTCTCTATTTTTTAATGTTACTTCACTTTTCAACATAGTCAACATAATATTTTATTGATCATAATAGCTTTCCATCCAGGTCACATAGGCCCCTCCAAGTGAGAATTTCAGATTTAATGCAGGCTGCTAATGCAGTGCACCTTTATAATGTCAACAAGTCATTGTGAGATTAGAAGATGCGTCATTAAGGTTTGATGGGTGTTTGCCACAGTGACATTTTACCTGAACAAGAGCCACAAGGCAGGATAGTGTATTAAATATTTTGGAGGTATGTGAGGCCAAAACTAAGTAACTGATAGAAGTAAAAACAACAACCAACTTTCGATTGAATGATGTCAGGTTACACCCAATGTTTCTTTCAATTTTAAGGTAACACATGATCGGAGGTAACTAGATTAGGATTCAAGATGCAAGAGTGACCTATGCTATTCTTTCATTCCTAAGAGTTGCGAGAGTTTCCCAATGGATAAAGAATAGGAAAGGACAATAATAATACACTTCCTTTCCAGTCTAGTTATTAGAGTTCTACCTAACAATCTCATCTCTGATTTTAATGACAAACAAAACAATATGTGTGTCTCCAGAGTCCCTTAGGCGAGTCTACGGTTCCACAAATTAGTGTAAGCACTAGGTCTTTTTCCTTTTAAATTATAATTTAGCTTCTTTTATCCTCTTCTCTGACATTGGAGGCCTCGTGGAGAAACAAAAGTGCCAGATGCGACTTCAGATAACCTCACCCCTGCCTATAAAAGTTAAAGCGAAGAGGCAGGGGGTAAGTGCCTGTTATTGCCTAAAGGAGAGAGAGAGAAAATGCCTGGGGAGGAGGACAACACAAACTTGATTTGTTCACCCTTTAATACAGAACAGAATAGAACAGAATAGAGTTGGAAGGGACCTTGGAGGTCTTCTAGTCCAACCCCTTGCTCAAGCAGGAAACCCTATACCATTTCAGACAAATTGGTTGTCCAATCTCACCCATTCCTGAGTTGGCATAAAAATCCATCTCCATGAAATTTGTGGTCCCTCATTTGTGGTCCTTATCCCACCTGTATTGCCTTTGTTCTTTCTCACTGCCAAATCCATGATTTTGTTATGTGCAGCAACCAATAAGCAAATTGACTAGTTGATTCCTCTGGTTCTGTTAACCTTTGAACATCACTAATGATCTGAAAAACAACCACCAACATGGACCTATAATGGGAATAAAGTAGGTATGGCACCAGGACTTCATCTCTAGACTCCTTTTCTGTATTTTTCCTTTGTATTTTGTCTAAACCCAAGTTAAGGTAAAATAAAGACTGGAATATGAAGGAGCTGAGTCCCAATCTCCACTTTTCCTTAAAGATTCTTGAACACAGAGCATAGAATAAGAAGATTGTATGGTCCAACTCTCTACTCAAGCAGGAGACCCTATACATTCTGGACAAATGGCTGTCCAGTCTCTTTTTAAAAGCCCCCAGTGATGGAGCATCTACAACTTCCGGAGGTAAGCCATTCTACTGATTAATTGTTCTTACTGCCAGAAAATTTATCCTTAGTTCTAGGTTAGTTCTCTCTTTAACGACCTACCCATTACTTCTTGTCCTGCAATCAGGTGCTTTGGACAATCTGTTGTCCCCCCTCCCTCTTCTCTGTGACAGCTCCTTGAGTACTGGAAGACTATTATCATGTCACCCCTAATCCTTCCCTTTGTTAGACCAGACCAGGTGAACGGCTAAGGGAACTAGGTATGTCTAGCCTAATGAAGAGGAGGCTTAAGGGAGACAAGATAGCCATCTTCCAATACTTAGGGCATCAATTTATTCTTGGTGTTGTGGGTACTTCATCCCTGGAGGTTTTTTTAAAAAAACATAGGTCAACTGTTGGACTAGGATGGTGTAAGGACTCTGGCCTTGGCCAAGGAGTTGGACTGGAAGACCTCCAAGATCCTTTCAGCCCTAAGTCCATCCATTATGCCAAGGTTTTCAAACCTGGCAAGTTTAAGACTTGTGGACTTCAACTCCCAGAATTCCTGAGCTAACAAGACAGGAGGAGGAATTCTGAGAGTCCACAGGTCTTAAAGCTGTCAAGTTTGAAGACCCCTGAATTATGCAGCTGTGTTCCCTCATCTCTTTTCCTAGTAGATCAGATTTGATCTGAGGAAAAAAATTTTTTTTTCAGAGGGATTCTCTCCTGAGTCTAGCAGCTGTTCTTGACATGCTCCACTGCCCTGGCAGGTTGCTCAAACAAGCTTTCTGGTGCTATGGTCTTCGTTTAGAGGGATTATTGTTTTAAGAGAGGACAGATGAGTTTTCCTACTTCATTGTCGTGCATTAGGTTGTCCATTGAAAAGCCATTTATAGCTTTAATGTTCAATTTTGGGGACTCTTCAAGTGTTCTGCAAACATTGGATTACTTTGATGGCTTATAGGCATGCTTGAGCTGAACTGCTGCCATAACTTAAAGTATGTAGAAATAAATCTCATATATTTCCTACAGAAGAAATCTAGAATGATTGACAAATGGCTGCTGATTGTGGTTTCAGAGAAACCGATTTGCTTGGTCTTGCCAAACTAGCTTGCAACAACTCTAGCAACACTTCCTCCATGACTCTCTTCAATACGGAAAGAATAGAAACGATGATATTCTATAGGACAATTATGTATCTTCCACCAAGCCATAGCAACCTTTCCTTTGCAGGCCATATCCAAATGCAGCATGAGAGGAAATTTTCTGGAAGACACCAGAGAATCTCTCCTTGTGAGATGAATAGTCATATTAATTTATGTATCAGATTTTTGTCTTGGCCTTTTTTGTCAAAGCAAAAAAATTCAGCTTCATAAATTAGAGGTGGTGAACCATGCTTTTCTTTGCAATATACTTTTATTAATTTTATTACACATAACTAGGAAGTACAATCTAAGAAGTACAGAGAAAGAAAATAAAGTAAAAAGTAAAACTCCTCCCCTGCAAGCATGCGCAGTAAATCAGACATCACAAGACACTCATATCTTGGTTGCTATAGAAACATGATAACAATTCTGGTAGATTCTGGAAGCTTAGCAGACAAATCAAAAAGAACTTAGTGACATCGCCTTCTTTGTCTGATAAGCGGATATCAGATAAGGCACGCAGATATTCGTGCTGAGCAGCTGCAAGTGGTTTGTTGAGTATGTCAGCAATCTGATCATGTGTGGACACATATTGTAATTTAGCGAAACCTTGTTTAACTAATTGCTTTATGTTCTTATAACTAATGTCAATGTGTCTGGACCTAGAACCTGTGAAATGGGTTTTGGAAATATAAATCACAGAATCATTGTTTTCCATCACAGTGATTGGCTGGATCGAGTGAGTCCAGATATCTGTAACTAAAGCATCAAACCACGTTAAAGAATTACATGCATCTGAAACACAAGCATATTCAGCTTCAGCAGATGAACAAGAAATAAAATTTTGTTTACGCACATGCCAGTAAACGGGACATCCATTTAAGAACACCATATAACTTGAAGTACTTTTACGTGACTTTTTATCACTTGCCCAATCAGAATCTGCATAACAACATAATTCTGCATAGTTAGTATGTGTCGGTTCTAATAACAACTTCATACTTTTAGTGTGCTTTAGATATCTCAACAACTTCTTAATGCATAACCAATGAAACTGTTTTGCTTTACCTACATGTCGTGGCAAAAGATTAACACTAAGTGCAATATCTGGTCTAGTCCAAGTACTAATGTATAATAAGGATCCAATTACTGAACGATAAAGTGTTTGATCTTCAAAATCAGGATTTGATTCATGTGATAGATTATGAAAATCTGTTTGCATAGGTATGCGAACTGGTTTAGCATCCTTCATATTGCAATGATGCAACAGTTGTTCAATCTTGTCCTCTTGTGAAATACTAAATCCCTTCTGAGTTTTAATAATCTGAACATCCAAATAAGTGTTAATGTAACCTAATGATTTCAGTGTAAACTATTTCTGCAATGTTTTAACAAAACTCTCACTCATTTGCTTATTTGGACCAATGTAAACGATATCATCAACATAAACAAGAATTATTTCATATATATTCTCAGATCTTTTTGTGAACACGCATTCATCAGTTTTGGATTTAATAAAACCCATTAAATTTACTTTGTCAGTAAGACATAAATACCACATTAAACCAGACTGTTTCAGACCATAAAGACTTTTGTTTAAGAGCCAGGTATCCCCTTCTTGTTTTCGGAACCCTGGAGGACCTTTGACGTAAATTTCTTCATCCAGGTCAGCATGTAAATAAGCTGTTTCAACATTGAATTGGAACACTTCTAAACCAAGAATAGTTGCAGTGGCTAAAGCAATTTTTACGCTCTCAGTTAGAACTGTTGGTGAGTAAGTATTTGTGTAGTCCTCAGGATAACGTTGAGCGAAACCCTGAGCTACAAGTCTGGCCTTGTATAATGACTCACCATTTGGCTTCTTTTTGATTCTGTAGACCCATCTAGTGCCAATAACTTTCTTATTTGCTGGAGGACTTGCAGACGTAAACACCTTGAGTTTCTTTAGACTGTCCATTTCAGCCTGCATTGCCTCATATCATTTCTCTTGCTCTGAATCAGGAAGATGCTTAATTTGTATGAAGTTGTCAGGAGGCAGTGTAACAGCACAAATCAAAGGTAAGGGTGCTTTTGTCAATTGCCACAAATATCGCTTCGGAGGGATCCCCTTATTGATCCTCTCGAAACGTCTCGGAACAGCGGTCCATTCTTCTTCCGTTTCATCCTTGTCTTCTTATTCGTTGCTAGCATCAGCATCAACGGCTTGCAAAGACGGAACTTCTGGTTGAGAAGAACTAGTTGATGGAACATCCGCCTGAAATCTTGATCATCAGACTGCGTGGCATGAGTAGCATCATTTCTAGGAAAATAAACTCCAGGATCATTGGAGTGAATCCTGGACTAGTCAGCATCTTCCTCAAAAGTAAAGGAGTGAGAAACCACTATTACATGTCTAGAGTCAACGAACTTGCTGCATTTTGAATTGTCATCAATACCATGAATCTCAGTCTGTTTGCTGCTGAACCTCCTTTCTTTCTTTGAGCTAAAGGAATATTCACCATAGTGTATGAACCAAAAATATGGATATTTTCCAGATCTGGTTTATACCCGTATAACATGAAGAAAGGTGTCTGATTTAGTACACTACTCCAGATATGGCTAATAATGTAGTTTGCATATTTAATTGCTTCACCCCAGTATGAAAGACTAAGATTAGCGTCTTCTAGGAGACAACACATCATAGTTTGCAGGACCCCATTTCTGCGTTCTGCCACTCCATTTTCCGCAGGAACGTAAGGAGCTGAGGTCTGGTGCAGAATTCCTTTCTTACGCATCCAGTCCTGAAATTGCTAGGACATGAATTCAGCACCGCGATCACTTTGACTTCTAGCGATGCGAACACCATATTGTATGTTGACATAGGTGCAAACTCTTTAAAGATCTGAAAGATCTCTGATTTTTCTTTTATAGGAAATACAAATCCATACCTAGAATAATTATCAACAATTGTTAAGAAATATTTTTTACCACCAAGTGTTGGTGCGAATGGACCTACTATGTCTGTATGTACCAAATCAAAAATGTGTGTTGACAGGCGTGTAGCGTGTTTTGGAATAGCTGCTGCCTTGGATTTAGCTTTCTTGCATACAGCACAATCCAAAAACACCTTACACCCCTTCAGATCCAAACCTTTTACGAATTCTGGCATCTTGCTAAGAACACAAAAACTGGCGTGTCCCAATCTTCTATGCCATTTATGGATACACCTGGAATGCAAAAGTTTATCTATTAGTGAATTCTCAACATTCTTATTAGGAGCCTCTAATAAAAGTCAGAAAAGTTTCTGACTTTTGTTGGTTTTAGGAACCATTGGGGTTGCAACAGGATCTCTCTCTGGGACATTTCTCTCTGGGCCTGTGCTCCCTCTTGTCAGAAAATGTATACTTGCCTGTGCTTGCGAGGTAGACTTTGGCTTTAGGTAATAAACACCACCAATTAATATGGTTTCAGCAACAATATTACTCTCTTTAACCACATAACTTGCTTTTTCAAAATGGTGAACCTAGTACTTGGATACTCTTGACAAATGACTCTGACTAAGCAAACTACTGGTTGATGTTGGTATATAATAAATATCAGGAATAAATGCATCTCGCTCTTCAATATAAACAGTTCTTTTTCCCATGACCTGAACAGAATTATTGGAAAAAGTGTACAGTTCACACATATCAAGTTCAGGCTCGTGCATCTCTGTGTAAAGATCTTTTCTGTAGGTAACATGCACTGCTGCTCCACTGTCCAAAGTCCAGAGGTGTCTTCTGTCATAATCCGGATGAGATTGTGGATCATTGGTTAAAGCCAAAGGGTTGTGTGGAGCTTGTAGATCACGCTTGGGACCACGACAACCTTGTCTTTCACCTCTGGCCCTGCTTCTGGACTCTGTTCCTCTGGGCTGGTACATGACAGGTGCTAGAGATCATCAACATAAACATAAACAAGAGATCGTTGGGGACAATCCCGGATGATATGTTCCAAACGACCACAGATGTAGCATCTTGGCATCCTTGGAACAAAAGCTCTTCCTCAGAAGTTACGCCTTACCGGACCTCTTGATGCAGGTGGTCCTCTCAAATATGGCGTGGCTTCCATGAATGCTGCTTCTTCGGTTAAAATTCTGCATACATGATCAACTGTGCGCTGAGCAATAGGCACTTGATTAATCTTTGAAATGGCATCTTTCCATTCATGATTCAATGAATTAATAATTACACTGATCATTTGAAAATCATCCACAACATAACCTTGTTCAGCAAGTTCTTTTCTCTTTTCTCTTTCCCTTCAGTTTAGTTAAATGTTCTCCAATAGATGCATCAGATTTCAATTTTGAACTATGAAATTCAGTTAAGAGCAAACATGTAGATTCAATCGAAATAGGCTGGTAACATGTTTCTAATTGAGCCCAAATTTGTTGGGCAGTTGCATCAGGTGAAAAAGTAATGTTCAGTGTCCATTGACATCAGTAATGTTGTGCATGTTTTAATATCCAATCCTCTTATGTCGGGAGGCCAAGGTTATGGTGGAGGATTAAACACCATACAGTGAGTACCTTCTCTATGAAGTAAAATGCTAATCTCACTAACCCGTGCCTTGTAATTTTGTCCTGAGCATTTTAATTTTGAATCACCAGTCAGTGGGGTGATGGACGATTGTTGAAGAGGAACATGTATAACTTGCGCTGGCTGAGCAACACCTGCCTGGGCACCATAGGTGCAGGCACTGGTTGACCTGCTGAAGGCATCTGCACAGCTGGAGCAACAGCTGGCGGAGATGTATCAGCTTGTACAGCGGACTGACTCATTGACATCATTGTAAAAGCTCTTTGTAAATTTTGTAATTGTTCATGTATTGTACGCAAGTCACCAGCAGATGGTGCTACAACATTAGAAATCGCAGAAGCTCTTGCTGTTTCAGTTGAGTCAGCATCACGAGATATATCACGAGATAGCTGTGATGTAGGCAAAGCTGTCTGCTCTGATTGGTCTGACACCACTCCCTTGTGACCAACCTGTGGGTGGTCCCTTGGCTTCGATGAAGGAGTCAAGATGGAGGACTCAGGAATTCCAACCACACCCCTATCTGGCTGAAGGGATAGGGCAAAAGCCTTAGCTTGCTGTAGGCTGTGTTCAAAAACTGCAATATGTTGCATATAATCCTGCACAACTTTCTGACACATTGTCTGCTCAGGACTCAATGGAGAATAATAAATTTCACCTTTCTCTTTGGGTGAAAAATGCTCAGCTGACTGCATAACTTTAGGTTTAGCACCAAGCTTTTCATATTCTTGGGCCTCTGGAGTAACGTGGGAGCATGCATCATAAACATCATAAAACGGTACAGACCTGCTTTCTTGTCTTCCCATAGTAACTTCCTCCAGACGAGCAGCAGAAGCAAGCGGTGTCTGCCAAACTCTTACCTCCTCCCTCAAATGATGATAAATCTTCTTGTGACCGAGCTCTCCATTTTGTTTTTCCTTTCTTGCACGGCATGTTGAGTTAAACACAAATTCCTCGGATTTTGTGAACTAACTGACTAAAAGACTTAACCGCTTACTATCAAAGCAATCGGCAAAGAAAAATATCATAAATTCACAAACCATCCTCTGCTACCAATGTCAAAGTGAAAACACATCTTGCTGACTACTGTTTGAATAACACTGCTCTATGTTGACAAGTTTAAGGTGTGTGGACTTCAACTCCTAGAATTCCCCACCCAGCATTGCTGTCTTAAAATTGCCATGCTCAAGAAACATTGAAGTAGAGGCTGGGCCAACCTCTGCTCACCAAGAAATCATTGAAACTACATCTTGAGTAGCTGAGTACATAATAAACAGCAAGGGAGCTATTTAGGGCATCTTGTATATAAAAGGTTTTCTTTCTCTTCCAATTGCCCATTCATAAAAAGGAAACTTTAGGATGAGCCTTTACTGGAGTCAGCCAAGGCCTCATCCAGTCCAGCTTTCTGGATTAGCCAGTATCTGAGAAAGTGTAAGAACATAGTTACTCACCTACAGTCAGTATGGAGGGCTTCTGAGGCCAATTCCACCACCAAAATTAATGGTTGTTAATAGCTCTATCCTGCACACATTGTCTAGACCCTCTTAAAATCGTCTAAATTGGTGAATATTACTAAGTCTGGTTATAGTGAATTTCCGACTTGGGCATAATGCTCTGATTTTCTCTGCTTTTAAGCTCCACGTTAACCCTGAGTTCTGACATTGGAAAAAACAAGGGAGAGCCAACTTGTCTATCAATATTTTCCACGTCCATAATGTTATAACTACAATGTTTACTTTTTTATATACATTAGGGGAGCTACATTAGTCCCCTAAATGACACTTTTTCTAATTATTTGCTCTGATTCAGTGTTTCTGTCCCAAGAATGATTAGGCTCATTAAATAGGTTCACTCAGAGCCATTCAGAAATATTAGTATTTTTTGTCAAGTCTCTATTAATTCATCCATGGCACTACAGAAATTCCTCTAGCCATCTTTATTAGCTCAGTTACTTTTAAGATAACTGAGGATATACTACTGTACACATTAAATTTGTAGTAAGGCCTGTGTTTCTCTAAATTGTTTCTTGGCAACTTTAAGATGTGGGGACTTTAACTCCCAGAATTCTCCAGCCAACATGCTGAGGACTACACATCTTTGTGAGTGGTCTTTTTCTTGTGCTATATCCGTCATCGGACATTGGTGATCATGCTGGCGATCCTATTTTTATCAACAAATCTATATTGTATTTCTGGAGGTCCCTGTTTGGAGGTATTTGTAGTTAGAGCCAAGAAGTATGCAGACCATAAAGATACTTAGTTAAGATAACAGATAACAGATAATCAGAGTTGGAAAGGACCTTGTAGGTCATCTAGTCCAACACCCCGCCCAAGCGGGAGACCTACACCATTTCTGACAGATGGGATGCCAGTCTCTTCTTGAAAGTCTCAAGTGATGGCGCTCCCACAACTTCCGTGGGCAAAGCTGTTCCATTGGTTGATTGTTCTCACTGTCAGAAAATTTCTCCTTATTTCCAGGTTAAATCTCTCCTTGTTCAGTTTCCATCCATTATTCCTTGTCTGGCCTTTGGGTGCTTTGGGAAATAGCCTGACCCCTTCTTCTCTGTGGCAGCCCTTCAAATATTGGAAGACTGCTATCATATCTCCCCTGGTCCTTCTCTTCACCAGACTAGCCAAGCCCAGTTCCTGTAACCGTTCTTCGTATGTTTTAGCCTCCAGTCCCCTAATCATCCTGGTTGCTCTTCTCTGTACTTTTTCTAGAGTCTCAACATCTTTTTTATAATGTGGTGACCAAAACTGGATGCAGTACTCTAGGTGTGGTCTTACTAAGGCTTTATAGAGTGCATTAATACCTCCCTTGGCCTTGATTGTATCCCTCTGTTAATACAACTTAGGATTGCATTATCTTTTTGGGCTGCTGCTGCACACTGCTGGCTCATATTTAGCTGGTTGTCCACTAAGACTCCAAGATCCCTTTCACAGTTACTGCTATTGAGCCTGGTTTTACCAATCTATATGTGTACTTTTGGGTTTTCTTGCCTATGTGTAGGACTTTACTTTTCTCTACATTGAATTTCATTTTGTTAGATATGGCCCAGTGTTCTAGTCTGTCAAGATCCATCTGGATCTTGAGCCTATCTTCTTGGGTGTTAGCTATTCCTGCCAGCTTAGTATCATCTGCAAATTTGGTAAGTTCCCTTCATCTAAGTTGTTAATGAAGATATGGAAGAGTACTGGGCCTAAGGCAGAGCCTTGTGGCACCTCACTGCTTACTTCCCTCCATGTAGACTTAGACCCATTAAGGATTCCTCGTTGAGTATGGTTTGCCAGCCAGTTGCGAGTCCATCTAGTGGTGGTGCTATCTTTTTTCTAGCTTACTAAGAAGTAGGTTGTGGTCTACATTGTTGAATCCCTTGCTGAAATCTAAATATATTATGTCCACAGTATTGGACTGGTCTACTAATTGATCACTTTGTTGAAGAATGAAATGAGATTGGTTTGGCAGGATCTGTTCTTAACAAAGCCATGCTGACTGTTAGTTATTACTTTACTTGTTTCTAGATGTTGGCAGATCTGTTTTTTTATTATCTTTTCCAGTATCTTCCCTGGTATTGATGTTAGGCTGATTGGTCTATAATTTCCTGGGTCTGTTTTTTTCCCTTTTTTGAAGATGGGAACCACATCTACTCTTTTCCAATCCTCTGGCGGTGCTCCAGGGTTTTTGAAAGATATGGTGCAGTAGTTCTGAGATGACCTCTGCCAGCTCCTTTAAAACTCTGGGATGTAATCCATCAGGCCCCGGTGATTTGTGTTCATCAAGATCAGACAGGTGTTCTCTTACTATTTTTTTTGCTTATTTTAACTTTTATTTCTGGTCTGTCTTTTACAGATATGTTTTTGGTGGGTTGAGCTATAGTTTCTTTTTCGCATGAAGACCAATGCAAAGATGCTGTTTTCTCTCTTTAGTGGACCGACTGTTTCCTTGATTTTTTTCTTGTTATTTATATGTTGGAATAATTTTTTTTAAATTATCTTTGACTTTTGTTGCAAGTCTTTGTTCGTTCTGAGCCTTTGCTATCCTGACTTCGTCTTTGCAGATTCTGGCTATCTGCTGATATTCTGTCTTAGTTGCATGTCCTTCTTTTCATTTTTTGTACTTGTCCTTTTTTTCTTTCAATTTGCCAGAGAGATCTTTGTGCAGCCATGTTGTTTTCTTCTTGGATTTCTTGTTTTTCTTGTAGTTCTACTACCGCTTGGATGAACGTTGGGACCAATTTGTTTGATTTAAATATTTGTTTAAAAAAAAAGCCCATACCGCATCTTCAATGTCTGAATGGATTCTTGACTTGTCCTGGGGTGTAAGGTTGTGGTAGGGAGGGTGCATGTGTGTATGTATGGTTATGGGTGTTTTTGAGGTTGCCTGCCTTACGTAAGCAGTCCAGAAATGGACAGTAGATATATGGGATGGTGATAACATTTTGTGTGTTATCTAGTGAATTTGCCTGGTAAAGAGTGAGATGTTTAACTCATCATGACATAGATAATCCTGCGTAGTAGTTGGGGTTTTATGTCGCTTTGGTCACTGGCCATTGTTTTCTTAGGACGATTATTCTCTCTAATCAAGCCATTGCAGAAAAAGAGAATCTAAAGAAAGGGCCACAAACAATCCTAGATGAATCATCTTAAACCATCTTTTATGTGGAAAACAATCTGGCGGAACAATGGAAACGTTTACAAGAGGTCGTTTTTCAAACATTGATGAACGATGAGATGATCCTTCACATTTTTTTTTTTAACCTCTTGGAGTTTTAGGACCTCACCCCAGATTTGAAACAGGGTAGTTTTTTTTGTCCAGTTTCAATGAGAAGTTCTCCCATTTAATTTGAATTTTTAAGCTTAATGTAATATTTTAATATTTTCAAATTGGGTCACTGTTTGATGGCTGCCTGGCATATACGTTTGTCTTTTGTCTTCTGACAAGTAGAAACTGTTTTTTTTTAAAAACTCTTTTAGACATTAGAGGAGAACCAGCATATTTCTCCATGATTTAGATTGCTGAAACCTTGCTTTAAATATAATAGAATATTGTTTATGTATGCAATAATTATACTTTAGCTGTTATCTTGGGCCTCTTGGCTCTATAGGTTTTGTAAAATATTTTTAATATGCATACCTAAAAAATGATTAAGCAATTACTTGATTTTGGGAGACTTCAGATATGTTGCCGTAGGTTAAAGTGCTTTGGATATTATAGAATAGAACAGAATACTTTATTGGCCAAGTGTGATTGGACACACAAGGAATTTGTCTTGGTGTAAATACTATCAGTATACATAAAGGAGGAACATTCGTTAAGAATCAAGAATCATAATGTACAACATTTAATGATAGTCATAGGGTACAATCAACATCAAATCATACTAGGAAACAGAGGTACAAGCAACAAAGTTACAGTCACGAGTGGGAGGGAATGGGTGATAAGGAGTGATGAGAAGATTAACAGTAATAGTAGTGTACACTTTGTAAATAGTTGAACAGTGTTAAGGGAATTATTTGTTTAGCAGAGTGATGGCTTTCGGGAAAAAACTGTTCTTGTGTCTAGTTGTTCTGGTGTGCAGTGCTCTATAGCGTCGTTTTGAGGGAAGGAGTTGAAACAGTTTATGTCCAGGAAGTGAGGAGTCCTTTGGATATTATCTATCAAAGATTGTCTAATACTAAATTTCATTACATATTGTTTATGTACCTTGTCACCTTTTTCCCCCCATAAGAATACCAGTAAGTGCAACATATTGTCACAGAGCCAGATTGGTGTAGTAGTTAAGGTATGATGCTAGAAACTGGGAGACTGTGAATTCTAGTCCCAGCTTAGACTCAAAGCCAGCTGGATGAGCCCGGATCCTTTTTTCTCAGCCTTAAGAAGCTGGCAATAGCAAATCACTTCTGAAAATTTTAACAAGGAAATTGCATGGACTAATCCATGCACTGCTTAGAAGATACCCCCACCCATCCCCACAAAAATGTCTGATCAGATATACACTTTGCATCAAATTCATCTTATAAATGAGTCTATCTTTTATACCAGTATAAAATAATATTCAATAGTAATAACAACCACAATGCATAAAAAGCAACAGGTAATTTTTTTCTTAAAGAGAAATTTCTGTTATACAGTAGAGGTGATTGCACTGAGAGATGTTTGCACAATCACACCCTCTAGTGGTGATCATTAAGTATTTGTATTTATAATCTATATATATAAAAGCGAATTACCATTCACACATCATCACAAAATCTCCAGAACCGTGAAGCCTACAAACTTGAAATTTGGCATGTATGTTCCTCTTGGCTTCTAGGTGCTCACTAAGAAAGGAATTTTTGAAATGACCATCAAAGCATTAGTATTTCTTATATTATTATTAGCACACTCTGATGCTAAGGAGTTCTATTCCCACTCCCCTGAAAAGAAATATTCCAAATGCAAAACACAAGCAGAAGAGAGGAGTTTCAGTTTTAGTTTTAGTTTCACAGCAGCAATCAGCTTTAGTACAGAACAGTTGAGCTAAGCCACGCCCAGGCTCCTTGCTGTCTCCTTCTTGCTCACACAGCAAATACTGCTTCAGTTTCCAAACAACCCTCAACTTTCTCACACACTGATAGGACGCTAGCCAGATGAATTCTAATGGATGCTGGTATACAGAGGCAGAATTTCCCCCCCTTATTTTCCTCCCCAAAAGCTAAGCCTGACCACATAGTTTTGTAGTGAAGCACAGATATAGAACTAGTTCTTTATAAGTCGTTCATCCAGCTCAGTTTTGAGAGAGTGGTGAGATAAGTGACATTTCCTCAGAAAAGGATAACCTGAAAACCCAGACATAAATCTAAATGGTACTCCTGTTAAGAAAGATCTCAAATCTTGTGTAATGTATTGGTGATTAAGGCAGATAACACATCTCTTATGTGGCAATGATTTGTGTTACTTTTTCCATCCTCTAATTCTTTTGACAGTTTGGGCTCCCATCCTCCTCTTCCTAAAATTACTGATTTGTTGCCTGCCTTTCTTCATTGAGTTCAAGGAAGAATTTGTGTTATTCCAATTTTATCCCCCATTAATTTCTGTGTTAAATAGGTGGTCTGTGAGAAAAGAAAATCTCTGGATGAACTTCTGTGATGAAGGGAGAGGAGGACCTGGGTCTAAGAAGGTTTCTTTGGATGGCAACTAGAACCTGGGTCTCAGAAGGCTTTGGTGATGGAGGGGGATTAGAACCTGCATCTCAGTTGATTTCTGTGGTAAAGGATGACTAGTACAATTTTAGATGGCATATGTGGTGGAGAAAGAATAGAACCTGATCTCAGATAGCTTCTATGGTGGAGGACAACTAGAATCTGGGTTTCAGATGGCTTCTTTGATGGAGGAAAACTTGAACTCGGGTCTCAGATGGCTTCTGTGGGGGGGAGTAGATCCGGTATCTCAGAAGACTTCTGTGATGGAGGGGGAACTCAGGTCTCAGATGGCTTTTGTGAGTGAGGACAACTAGAATCTTGATCCTCCCACTCCTAGCCCAACATCCTCATCACCTGATCACAGTGATGGACTCAGTGTCACCTAGGATGCTTCTACGCTAAGAGGACCAGATTGTGAAGGTTCATCCTCCTAGTCCAGCACCTTCAACACCACCTGTTCCTGCCTGTTTGTGCTTCCAAGGCGTTCGGTTTTGTTTTCAAGTATTTTGAATTGAATTGAAGGGATGTGGTGGCTCAGTGGCTAAGACACTGAGCTTGTCGATCAGAAAGGTCGGCAGTTGACGGTTCGAATCCCTAGCACCATGTAACGGAGTGAGCTCCCATTACTTGTCCCAGCTTCTGCCAGTTTGAAAGCGTGTAAAAATACAAATAGAAAAATAGGGACCACCTTTGGTGGGAAGGTAACAGCGTTCCGTGTGCCTTAGACATTTAGTCATGTTGGCCACATGACCACGGAGATGTTTTCAGACAACGCTGGATCTTCAGCTTTGTAACGGAGATGAGCACTGCCCCCTAGAGCCAGAAATGACTAGCACATATGTGCAAGGGGAGCCTTTACCTTTATTTTGAATTGATATTTGACATGCCAATAAATTATTAGCTGCACAATAGGGGGGTGGATTCCCGCCGCAGCAATGTAAGGTAGTCACACAATAACTGCAACTAAACAGTTGTGGTCAGTAATTAATGTTAGCCATTAGTGGTTCATTAGTTCATTAATTCATCTTCTCTTTTATTGGTTCATTCCAATTAAAAACACCATCAGGCTAAGCTAAATTTCAATAAAAGAGAAGTAATGTAGCTCAGGGTTGAACTGTGGAGTCCTTGGTGCTCTTGCAGACATTTCATTACCGAATTAGATAACCATCCTCAGTGCACTGATGATGTTACCTAGCTGGATAATGAAATGTTTACAAGAAAACAGCCAAGCTCAGAGAGTAGTAAGCTGAATTTGTGTACAGATGGTCTGTGACTTATGACTGTAATTGAACCTGGAATTATGGTTGCAAGTCTTGCTGGTTTTTAAGCAAGTCATCATGTTTTTAGGATCTTTTTGGGGGTTGTAAAATAAATGCTTTTTTTTTCTTTTTCCCTTCCTTTCCCCCACTGTTCACTTTCTTTTTTCCTTCCCCAATTTTCCTAATATTTACTTTTGTATTTTCTTTGTATGTTATATTATAAACTAATAAAACGATATTAAAATAAATAAAACAAATGCTTCAATTGTTAGGTGAACAACTTATTCGCTAAGCGAACTCTGTGTCTGCAATAGATTTTTTGTTTTTTTGTTTATTTTTTTACAACAAACATACAAACAAAACATAAAACCCTCTTTCAATTATTTACATATAGTGTGTCAGTTGGTTACAATCTCTTGTGCTATCCTTTTTTTTTACCATTACTCACGAGTTATATAAATTCTCACCTTATCAATCTAGCTTGTGCTTATGTAATATCAATTATTAAACATTCATTTGACTAAACTATTTTTTCCTCATTTTATATGAGATATTCTAAATTTCATTATGGTTTAATCTTATACATTCATCCAATGGTTATATATTTTATATTGTATTCTATATCAATCGATTAACTTTTATTATAAGGCTTACTAATCTATTTCTTTACCATGTCTTTTTATCTAACCACTGATAAAATAAATCCCATATCATATAAAATTGTTTATCCTCTTGTTCTCTAATTTCAAATGTCAATTTACTCATTTCGGCACAGTCCATGATTTTCTTAATAATTTCCTCCTGCATCGGTATTTTTTCATTTTTCCAATTCTTAGCAAAGACAATTCTAGCCGCTGTTAAAACATTTACAATCAAATATTTGAGTTCTTTACAATATATTTCCGGTATAATTCCCAATAAAAATATCTCAGGTTTAAACTCTATGTGTTGTTTTGTCATTTTTTCCAACCATGTGTGGATTATAGTCCAATATCTTTTTGCATCCGAGCATGTCCACCACATATGGTAATATGAACCAGGTATCAGATGACATTTCCAACATTTATCCGATTTATTCTTAAACGTTCTCGCAATTCTCGTCGGGGGTAAGTGGCCTGTAAAACATCTTATGCAAGTTTTCTTTATATGCAGTTGACATTGTCATTTTATAATTTTGAGACCACAATTTTTGCCATTTATCTTAAGTCAATCCCATATCCAAAATTTTTCCCCCACGCAATCATTGTTTCTTTAACTTGTTCTTCCTCTAATTTAAACTCCAACAACTGTCCATAAATTTTTTGATTACTTTTTCATCAGTATCTGTTAAAATTTTATCTAAATCAGTGAACTTATCATAAATACCTTCTGTTTTAACATCTTTATCAAATTTATTTATTTATTTAATTAAATTTTTATACCGCCTCCTCTCCTGCAATGGGACTCAGGGCAGTATACAGCCAAGATAAAACCACACAATAAATAGAATTTAAAATAGATTTAAAAAGAATTAAATTAGTGGCTGAAAGAACACAATAAAACAAGGTAAAAAAGTTAAAATTACCAAAAAATTTAAAAATTTAAAACCCTAGTAATTGATACTAGGCCAGACTGGCCTATTGGAAGAGGTGGGTCTTTAGTGCGTGCCAGAAAGTCTGCAGGTCAGTAATGGCTCGCATCTCCGGGGATAATTCATTCCAGAGGGAGGGTGCCCCCGCAGAGAAGGCCCGCACCCTCGGGACCACCAGCCGGCATTGTCCAGCTGACGGCACCCCAAGGAGGCCCACCCTGTGGGAGCGCACTGGCCGGCGGGAGGCCAATGGTGGCAGCAGGCGGTCCCGTAAGCACCTGGGTCCCAAGCCATGAAGCGCTTTAAAGGTGACTACCAACACCTTGAATCGCACCTGGAAGGCCACTGGAAGCCACTGCAGCTCGCGCAGGAGCGGTGTAACACGGGAGCTCCAAGGAGCCCCCAAAATCACCCGCGCGGCAGCATTCTGCACCAGCTGAAGCCTCCGGATGCTCTTCAAGGGGAGCCCCATGTAGAGAGCATTGCAGTAGTCTAGGCGGGAGATGATGAGGGCAGAAGTGACTGTGCGAAGAACACCCCGATCCAGAAAGGGCTGCAACTGGTAGATCCGCCGGACGTCACAAAAGGCCCCCCTGGCGACGGCCGCAATGTGATCTTCTAACGACAGCCGTACATCCAGGAGGACACCCAGATTGCGCGCCCTCTCCGTGGGGGTCAAGATTTCTCCCCCCACAGCCAGCGATGGAATGAGCTGGCTGTATCTGGGCGCAGGAAACCACAGCCACTCGGTTTTGATCGGGTTGAGACGAAGCCTGTTAAGACCCATCCAACTCTGCATGGCTTTCAGGCACTGGGTCATCACTTCAACGACTTCGTTGGGGTGGCCTGGGGTAGAGATGTATACCTGAGTGTCATCAGCATACTAATGGAATTCTACCCCAAAACCACGGATGATCTTACCCAGCGGCTTCACATAAATGTTGAACAGCAGGGGCGAGAGCACCGACCCCTGAGGCACCCCACAAAACAAGGGCCTCGAGGCCGACCTCTGCCCCTCTGCCAACACAAATTGCAAGCGGTCGGAGAGGAAGGAGGAGAACCACCGTAACACTGTGCTTCTCACTCTTAACCCCCCCAACCGCCACAATAAGATACTGTGGTCGATAGTATCAAAAGCCGCTGAGAGATCTAACAGGACCAGGACAGAGGAATAAACCCTGTCCCAGGCCTTCCAGAGATCATCCACCAACGTGACCAATGCCGTCTCCGTGCTATGCCCGGGCCTGAAACCCGATTGGAAGGGATCTAGATATACCGCTTCATCCAGGTGCTGAGGAAGCTGTCGTGCCACCACACTCTCAACAACCTTCGCCACAAAGCGAAGGTTGGAGACCGGACGATAATTCGACAATAATGTCGGATCCAGGGACGGTTTCTTGAGGAGGGGTCTCACTACCGCCTCTTTCAAGGCGGCGGGTAAAAACCCCTCTCTCAAGGAAGCGTTAATCATCCCCTGGAACCAACCTCGTGTCACCTCCCGAGTGGCCAAAACCAGCCAGAAGGGACACGGATCCAATAAACATGTGGTGTCATTAAGCCCGCCCAGTATCCTGTCCACGTCTTCCAGGGTCACAGGATCGAACTCAACCCACATGACCTCACCGAAATCCGCCCCCGCCCCCCCGCCCAGAGATGCCCAGTCAGAGTTCAGCCCATCCCGCATCTGAGTGATTTTGTCCTGCAGATATCGAGAAAAATCCTCGGCCCGTCCTTGCAAAGGATTCTCCCGCACTCCCACATCCAAAAGGGAGCGGGTCACTCTAAAAAGGGCAGCTAGATTGTATTTGCAAATATGAAAACCAATTCATTTTTACACCTTGTTCTTCCAACGCTTGCATAGATTTAAGTTCACCCTTTTCATTCAATATCTCACCATATCTAACTGTTGGTTCCTTTTTATATATTATTGGATAAGAAAAAGCTTCAATAATATCTAACCATAGTGGAATTTTTAAGTAATATTGCTTTTTTATCTTCTCCCAGTTTAGAAACAATGCTTCTCGAATATAATGTCTTCAAAAATAACCCTGCATTTTAGTTCCCTTATACCAGAGGAAGGCATGCCACCCTAACAGCAAGTCATGTCCTTCTAAATTCAAAAGTCTAGTATCCCTTAATGTTATCCACTCCTTTACCCACATCAAACTCGTTGCTTGGTAATATAATTCCCAATTGGGCAAAGCAAATCCTCCTCTTATTCTTGCATCTTGTAGCAATTTGAGTTTTATTCTCGCTTTCTTCCCCCGCCAGATGTATTTTAGCACTATTTTGTTTAAATCTTCAAAAAATTCTTTCCTTAATCTGGTTGGAATTGTCTGGAATAAGAATAAGATTCTAGGCAATACATTTATCTTAATTGTAGATATTCTCCCAATTAGTCATAGTGTAAATTTTCTGATTTTTTTTTTTTCCGTAAACCAGAAATGCCAGTTTCTATCAAAAAACTTAAATTCCATCATAACTTTGAATGGTTATAAGCAACTGGCCATAACTTGAGGACTACATGTATATAAGCTACTTTCCAAAAGAACAATTTTAGGGGGGAAAAAGAAGAACAGAAGGAAAAAGTGGAACATAAATTTTGCTACGAAATCACAGTGTTTTACCTTGCAAAGTTATCTTTGTGTTTATAAAATTCTAGGTTCTACTATATCACATGACCTAAAATGGACACCTAACAAAACACCATCAAAAAAGCACAACAAAGAATGTTCTTTCTGCGCCAACTCAGAAAGCTCAAAGTGCCCAAGGAGCTGCTGATCCAGTTCTACAGAGGAATTATTGAGTCTATCATCTGCACCTCTATAACTGTCTGGTTTGATTCTGCAACCCAACAGGACAGACACAGACTTCAGAGGATAATTAGGACTGCAGAAAAAACAATTACCACCCACCTGCCTTTAATCGAGGACCTGTATACTGCACAAGTCAAAAAGAGGGCTGTGAAAATATTTACAGACCCCTTACATCCCAGACATAAACTATTTCAACTCCTTCCCTCAAAACGACGCTATAGAGCACTGCATATCAGAACAACTAAACACAAGAACAGTTTTTTCCCGAAAGCCATCACTCTGCTAAACAAATAATTCCCTCAACACTGTTCAACTCTTTACAAAGGGTACACTACTATTACTGTTAATCTTCTCATCACTCCTTATCACCCATCCCCTCCCACTTGTGACTATAACTTTGTTGCTTGTATCCTCTGTTTCCTAGTATGATTTGATGTTGATTGTACCCTATGACTATCATTAAGTGTTGTACATTATGATTCTTGATTCTTAACGAATGTTCCTTCTTTATGTATACTGATAGTATTTACACCAAGACAAATTCCTTGTGTGTCCAATCATACTTGGCCAATAAAGCTATTCTATTCTATTCTATTCTATTCTATTCTATTCTATTCTATTCTATTCTATTCTATTCTATTCTATTCTATTCTATAAAATACCAACGGTAATTAAAAGTGACTTACAGGTTGCCACTTGGTGGCAGTAGATATATACAATATCCTATTTCCTAGTCAGTGGGAAAAGAAATAGCAGGATTCAACAAAAGTGAGCTATGAATTCCTTCTGAATTATGATGGTGGGTGATTAAAAAATGTTCCGCAATGTCTACGTGATAATGCCACTATAGATCTGCAAACGGCTCAAAAGAATAGCTGCAAAAGTAGTTTCTTTTGTCTGCTAATTTTCTCGTTTCAATATTTATACAGAAGCAAGCAAAAAGTCATCGGTAGGTTCACAGTAATACAAAAGCCATACATACACTCAATGTTAAAATTGTAAAACCAGAATCCTCTTCATAAAATTATAACTTTCAGTTTTAGGCAGCTGCTGTTTTAGGGTGTGATTCCACTTTGAGCTTTTTAGCAGAAAACCCTAAAAAAGATGTTATTGACTAGCAAACTTAGTAGGAAGAAGGGAAAAATAAAGGGAGAAGAAAGAAAGAAATTAGCATTGGTGTGAGAGAATAGGCTGCCTGCAAAAACCGAGCCCAGCAGCTGGTGGCTACAAGAGCTGAGTAGAGGCGGCTGGGCTTGTGTGTATATGTGTGTATACAGGTACAACAGTTCATTTCGTGACCATTCAAAGTTACAATGGCACTGAAATGTGACTTATGACCGTTTTTCACAGTTATTCGACCTTTGCAGCTATCCCCATGATCATGTGATCAAAATTCAGATGTTTGGCAATTGGTTCACACTTATGACCGTTGCTGTGTCCCAGAGGTCATGTGATCCCCTTTTGCAACCTTCCTAACAAGTCAAGCCAATGGGAAAGCCAGATTCACTTAACAACCAGGCGACTAACTTATCAACTGCAGTGATTCACTTCACAATGGTGGTAAGAAAGGTCGTAAAAGAGGGCAAAACTCACTTAACAAATGTCTCACTTAACAACAGAAATTTGGATCTCAAATGTGGTCGTAAGTCAAGGACTACCTGTATGTGTGGATGTGAGAGGGAAGGTGGCTTGTGTTCATTTGGGAAACTAAAACAACCTGGAGCAACCTAAGACAAATTGAAGAATGAGTGTTCTTCAGAAGTAAGACTCAAAAAGAGAAGTAGCGAAGGAACAGGAGTTGTAGTAGCTATGGGGAAGAGTGGTATAGTAAACAGATAGTTCTTGACTTATAATTGACCCTCAAATTTCTGTTGTTAAGTGAGACATTTGTTAAGTGATTTTTTCAACCTTTCTTGCCAGAATTGTTAAATGAATCACTGCAGTTGCTAAATTAATCACACGGTTGTTAAGTGAATCTGGCTTCCCACTTTGACTTTGATTGTCAGAGGGTGTTCTGACCCAAACCCTTTACCAATAAAACAAACACGAACCAAAGGGAACAGAAACCTTTTAATGATTCTTACGAATCCCCGGTTAAAAGGCTGCTGCAAACTAATTCACTTTGATAAGCATGAGGCTCGCCAAAACTGTGTGAGGCTGCCAAGAATAACAGATAAGGTTACCTAGAAATAATTTACCACACAAGAGTCTTCAAATACCAACTTAAGATACTGCAATGTCCATGAGGCTGAGTTTCAAAATGTCTTTGCTTCCTGCAAAGAACGCCTGATTCACAGCTGGCTTTTATTTTCTTGGAGGAGGGGCCATTACCTTGCAGCCTTATTCCTGAGTCGCCCGTGCTGCAGCAGCTGCACTTTCCTGCAAGCAATCCTGCATTGCACGCGCACTTGGCACAGGCTCCTCGGGAACCTCCTCATCACTGCTGCCAGCCCCCACAATCTCTGAAGGCAGCAATCCACTCCCTAATGGTCCTGGCCCCTCATCTGAGTCTTCGCTCTCCTCAGCCATCTGTACCTGCTGCCGGCTAACCACAATAGAGGATCGCAAAAGGAGATCACGTGATCCCGGGACACTGCAACCATCATAACTATGAGTCAGTTGCCAAGCATCTGAATTTTGATCTCATGACCTGCAACAGTCATAAGTATGAAAAACAGTCACAAGTCACTTGTTTCAGTGCTGCTGCAACTTCGAACAGTTCGAATCATTGCAAGCCAAGGACTACTTATATTATCTCTCCCTCCTTAAGGGCCAGGGGAAGTGTTACCTTGGCAAAGTAGACCAAAGTGTAAAAATACAGAAGATTCTCCTGCTAATGGGAAGAACAACCAATACATCTTGTCTTAATTCCAGTTAGATATTTTCCCTATCTCAATTAGAACTGGCAGCCTTCAGTCTCAAGAGACGATGGTATCGTGCTATGAAACCGGTCACTGCCACTTCCTGTGTTGTTTCAATGTTGTATGCAAAGCTGGAGTGTTCTCTCCAGAGCACGAGGCCTGGGTAATTTAATATGGAGGGTAAACTGTTACCCAAGCAGCAGATTTCCCCCTCTCCACGTCACTGAAATAGTCTAATGGAGGAATGGCAGAGCCGATACGATGAGTTCCAGCTGCATCGCAGGAGTTACCAGAATGTGATTGTACACAGTCATGAACGGCTTCCGGGACTTTGGCTCCAGATTTCACCTCGAGGTTGACTCCTGAAGCCTTTTCCAAGAATAGATATAGCCACAAGGCAGTGGAGGTTTGAAATCGGAGTTTCCCTTCTCTTGGTTCTACCGTTTTATCTGCCGTTGGGGCATAAAGCCCTCTTCCGCCTTCAAAACTGTTGACCATCTTCCCTTTAACCAGTGGTGGTATTCAAAAACTTTTACTACCGGTTCTTTGGGCGTGGCTTGGTGTGCATGGCCATGTGACTGGATAGGCGTGAGGTTGTTTTTTTTTTGCAGTCCCCACCCATTTTGGGGAGCTTCTTAGCCACAGAAGACCCTTTGGGGGGGGCATTTTTGCTCCCCTAAAGCTCCCCTGAGGCTCAGGAAGGAAAAAATCAGAGCATGGGAGGGGCATGCAGCACTCCTCCAAGCTCCATTTTGGGAGCTTCCTAGCCTCAGAGGAGCCTCTGGGGGGCATTTTTGCTCCCCTAAGGCTCCTCTGGGGCTCTGGAAGGCAAAAAATGGAGTGGGGGGGGCTGAGCTCTTCCCTCCATTTTTTGCCTTCCTGGGCCTCAGCAAGGGGAATCCCGGCACAGCTGATCTTATCTACAGTTGATTGTCGGGAGGAGAAAAAAGAAAGAAATACCTTAGGCGAATGTCAGGCGGGTGGGGAATGTCAGGCAGGCGGGCGGGGTGAGCGAGCATCGGGCGGGAGGGTGATCCGGTGGGGGGCCAGCCAGGACTTACTACCAGTTCGGCGACCCATGCCAAATTCTTGCTACCAGTTCACCCGCTCCGTTGTGAACTGGCTGAATACCACCACTGCCTGTAACCATCTTCTCCCGGGTTACAGTAGAAGATAGTCAACAGATACGAGCAGGGGTGGGATTCAAAATTTTTAACCACCGGTTCTGTGGGCATGGCTTAGGTGGTTAGTGTGGCTTGGTGGTCATTTGACTGGGTGGACATGGCTTGGTGGTCATGTTATTGCTGGGTGTGGCCAACTCAGTATCACTCACATTGAGGCACGCATCTCCTCGCCTGGCCTCTTATGACTGTGGGGATGCTGAAACAGCCGTAAGTGTGAAAAAAGGTCATAAGTCACTTTTTTCAGTGCCACTGTAACTTTGAATGGTCACTCCACAAAGCAAAGTACCAGCAAAGGAGGGGGAAAAAACCCCAGAGAAGTTTCTGAGACAGAAAGTCTAGTCCTGACAAGAATGTAATAAGGGTTAATGGAGAGGCAGTTTCTGTAAGCAACACCAGAATGTTTCCTTCCTGTCTTCCTTACAGGATTAGGCCAATAATTTCTTCTAACAACCAGTTCTCCGAACTGCTTAGAATGTTAACCGGTTCTACCAAATAGGTGTGAACTGGTAAAATCCCACCCCTGGTTACGAGGTGCTACCAGCCGGGCTAGCTGGACCAAGGTTTTTTAAGGAGTTATTACTCCTCCGGACTCCTCCTCACTCTAGGACACCCAGCTCAGCTCCATTTGCGGTATCCATTATCTATCCCTACTTATTTTACTGGAAATCATGAGGTTTATAGTTGAGCTCCTGTAATATTGCCAGGAACTTTTCCTTATGTTTTCCGAGAAGGAGAACCATGTTCTTGCCGCCAAATCGGTGGTTTGTTGCCAAAAGGGTCCATAAGTTTTTTTTTACACTTTAAAAACTTATTTCTGCCTTCTAATTTCATGGCAAGCCATCATGGTACTCTCTGATTCCAATTTACATCCAGCCAACTCTTATCAAGATGGTTAATTACAGTGGTATGGGACATATGTCAACGTACATGATTCCCACACATTACCGAGGAACGTCATTGATCAAAACATGAGATAAGTTCTAGGCAAATCCATGCAAACTCTTGGCAATTATTTGACATTTTCATTTTTTATGGATTAATCTCTCATCTACTTTGGAATCTTTCTAAATACCAACGTTAAATTAGTTGGTTTGCAATTCTCTGCGCTCCTTTTTTCTCCCCCTTCTCCTCCTCTCATGGCAGGCCCTGCTAAACCTGACTTGTGAAACAGATTTTGGTATAATACAGGTAGCTCTCAGCTTGCAACAGTTCATTTAGTGATGGTTCCAAGTTACAACAGCACTGGAAAAATGACTTATGACCGTTTCTCATACTTACGACCTTTGTCCCATGATCATGTGATCAAAATTTGGATGCTTGGCAACCGGTTCATACTTATGACCATTGCTGTGTCCCAAAGATTATCATTGTGATCTTTTGACGAGCAAAATCAATGGGGAAGCCAGATTCACTTAACAACCGTGTGTGACTAACTTAGCAACTGCACTGATTCACTTAACAACTGTGGCAAGAAAGGTCGTAAAATGGGGAAAGGCCTGGCTGACTGGGGAATTCTGGGAGTTGAAGTTCACACATCTTCAGGCGGCCAAGGTTGATTCATACTGTTTTATCATAAAAGAGAAGAATGGATTTAAGTTACAAAAAGGCAGATTTTGACTGAATTTGAGGGAAAAAAAGATGGGGCAATACTCACTGAACAACTGTCTTGCTTAGCCACAGACATTTTGGGCTCAATGGTGGTGTTATGTCAAGGACTACCTCTTTGCTATAGGTATGTGCAGATCAGTTGCTATTCTGAACTTTTAAGGCCGGCATAAGGATAATTTGTCCACAGCTACTGACTTCATGTGTTTTGAAAACTGGACACATAGTTTACAAAAATGCCTCTCTAAATTGTACTCCTTGGGGGCTCTTTTGGCAGCTCCTACACATCTCCCTCATATCGGCCAGCAGGGGAAAAAATATCTCAGCAAATCAAGGCAGCCATGTATAGATGTGTTCCCATGATGACATCACAATATAAACAATAGCGCCATTATTATGCATCTAATGGGAATATGGGAATGCTGGAATCCTGCAAAGGCTTATTAAACATGGCAGAATGGTTATTAGGGTCAAATATCTTTCTTTAGGAGGGGAATGTTTGTATTTTGGGTCTTTTCTGCTCATAAGAAAAAAAACTGGGCCATTAAAGCAGATTTTAATGCATTGACATATGCCTGATTCTCCCTTTCTCTTTCTTTCTCCTCTCTTTCTCTCTCTTTTTTTCTATATGTCTGTGATTTTCCATTTCTTTTTCTTGCTCCTCTCTTTCTCTTTCATATATCTGATTCTGTATGTGTGTGTGTGTTGTGGGGAAATAAGAACTACAGGTAATCCTTGACTTATAACCTTACGTTTGATGACCATTCAAACTTAACACTGAAAAAAGTGATTTATGGCTATTTTTCACACTTATGACTGTTGCAGCATCCCTATGGTTACATGATCAAAAGCTGACTTAACAGCTGTCTCACTTAGCAATGGAAATTTTGGGCTCATTGCGATTGTAAGTTGAGGACTATCATAATATTATATACTGCTGCTTGAGTTGCATGAAATGAAGTTGGGATATAAATCTAGTTAACCAATGAATTTTCGGATTGGGAATCCTTCGATGGAATTAAACTGTAGGAAAGCCAGATCAAAAGAAAAATTTCCATCCATCACAGTTAAAATATACATTTTGCAAGTGGGAGGTAACAAAGGTGGTTGATCATTTTGAAAAAAATGGATTACAGAATTCTATGCCAATACATTTTTTTCCAGTAGTAATGATAATATGAATATCAATTTCTGAGTATAATAACTAAAAGAAAGCTAATCCATTAATGTGCCAATTTTGAATATTCTAGAAATGTCTGGCTGGTCACCATGGGAACAGAATGCTAGATTAGATAGAACTGTGATTGATCTAGCAACTAAGAATAAATATTTTGTTTATTTACTTGCTTACTTAATGGATTCCCACAAAGACCGGGTGATGAGCGAGCCAATAACAATAATGAAGACAGAAGTAAAACAATCTGATAGAGAGCAGAATGAAAACAAAAATATAAATGTTAAAACTTAAATAAAAACACTGCCAAGAATGGAATGGAGAGTGGTTTGAAGTCCTTCTCTGACTAAAGAAAGAAGGCATATAAACTGTTATATTATGCTAACTAAGCAGGAAAGTTTAATAACCAAGCCAGCTGGGTAATCAATCATTCTCTTACTCCAACCCACTTCACAGGGTTGTTGTGGGGAAAATAAGAGAAAAGTACATATGAGTTATTTATAAAAATAATAAATTATTTATTAAATAAAATAAGTTATTCATAAAATAATAAAAATGAGATATAAACAATATCTATGGAGATTCTCAATCATTCAGGTCATGTTGTCCCAAATATACTTTCCCCCCAAAAAAACCAGCTGGACTTCCTTGGTTTTTTCTTTTGAAAATGTTTCACTTCTCATCCAAGAAGGTTTTTGTAGGAGAAACAAAATGGTTTCAAAGGAAAAAAAACCAAGAAAGTCCTCTTGTCTTTTTATGGGAAAATACAACTTTGGGAGATAAACACAAGCAAACAAACATTTAATGGATAACCCTACCAAGTCCTTTTCTTTAGGAATAACTTGATTTGGGAGTAAGGGAATATACTCCTGCTACCTTTGCCATATTGTTGTTGGCTTGCACTGAGTTGGTCTGATTACACCACCCATCATCCCTTACTTCAATGGACCTTGCTAAAATTCAGCTTCCCCCCCCCCCCCCCCCCCCCCCCCCCAGAGAGACATTTCCAGGTCAGCTCATGGTTCCATTACTTGTTGGATATATTCACAAAGAATCAATTACAATGAGTTAATTAATGAAGCAATCAGTGGGACAGTTTGCCTCCAGAAGCTGTACATGATTCATTGCTGGAGGTTTTCAAGAAAAGATTGAACCAGGATGGTATAAGTTCTCCTGTCTGGGGCAGAGGATTGAACTAGAAGTTCTATTGTGACCAGTTTGTGCATTTTCAGAAGCATCTCACTGGCCCCTTTGTGACCACATTACAAAAAAAAAAGAAGAGTTAAGACTTTGGAAAAAGTACAAAGAAGAACAACTAAGATGATTAAAGACTAAGACATATAAAGAACAGTTGCAGCATTTGGGTTTGGCTAGTCTACATAAAAGAAGGACTAGGGGTGACAAGATAGCAGTATTCTAGTATTTGAGAGGCTGCCCCAAAGAAGAGGGGGTCAACTTATTTTCCAAAGCAACAGAGAGCAGGACAAAAAACGATGGAAACTAAACAAGGAGAGAAGCACCAGGAATTAAGGAGAAACTGTCTAACAGTGAGGACAATTAACGAGTGGAACAGCCTGTTTCAGAAGTTGTGGGTGCTTCATCACTGGAGGTTTTTCAGACAGTCACTTGTCTGACAGAGTATAGGGTCTCCTGCTTGAGCAGGAGCTGGACTAGAAGACCTCCAAGGTCCCTTCCAGCTCTATTCTGATTGATTGACATAAGCTGGACTACACAAATCTTTGATCTAATGTGCCATAGGCCTTATGTTCACATTGTAAAGGGAAGTTCCACTACTGATAAACTGTTTGAATCAATAGAAAAATCTCTAACCATTTTTAATCATACAGTAGCAATTTCGGCTTCTATTTTCCACTGGGAAACAGGAAGGCAAAAATCTCTTTTTAAAACGTTTTTGATCTCTTTCATAATAAACACTGCTTGGAAAGGTTACCTTTCTCAGTCTCCTTAACCTCAACTTTGCAGGAACCCTTCTGTCATGTAGCGTGTTACTGAATGTCAAATGGGGATCCTCGAAGATTTCTGCTGTCCAACTTTTCTAATGCAAAACATCTGTGAACTCCCCTCGTAGATCCTGCTGTAGGTCATGGGAAAACTTTTATCTTCCTGAATGTAAGCAGTCCCATCAGGAGCAACCCGGCTGGAACAATCAAGGCCAATCATACAGCTTGCCGGCATCAAATGACTCCCTCCGTATCTCATAGGAATTAAACATTAGCATTCGTTCCTGGAGACATTTGCTCCACAGAGGTCCCACTGCAATTTCTTTCCAGGGACTTGAGGGCCTCTTTGTCTTCCTTAGTGAGTGAGAACATTTTCTGTCACGACCCTCTGTGGTTTGATCCAGAGGCAAACAAACTCTCCAAAGCAACAGGTCAGTGACACTGAAAAAAATGGAATGGCTCACACTACTTTCGGGACACTTTCGGGACGTAAGAGAAATTGTTTGCTGATTTTTCCTTGAAGTCATACTGTTTATCAACAAAGGGGAAAGAGATTAGCGTTGGCTCTCTTGAAAAGGCAGGTGGCTTTTACGCTGAGGGAAGGTTTCATTCCACAACAGATTTTCTCATCCTTGCTCACATTGATCTTTTCCAGATTTCAAGAAGTCACAAAAATATAACCTGATCTCTCTTGCATCGTATGATGGCTACCGCAATGCAGTGGCCAAAAAGACATAATAGCAATAGCACTTGGACCGGGTGTCAGCAACCTGCAGCTCTGGAGCCGCATGTGGCTCTTTGGGCCCTCTGCTGTGGCTCCCTGATGGGTGTTCCCAGCACTGGCTGGCCTCGCACCTCTCCCTCCCCTCCCAGTCACTCCTCTCCTGGCCTGAAAAGGTAAAACACAAAAAAACAGAAATAAGAGGGAAGGAGGGAGGGGGAGAGAGAGAGAGAGAGAGAGACCCATTTCCCACAGAAAACACAGGGAGCCACAAAACCTGGGTAAGCGTGGCAGGGGGTGTCACGTAACTGGGTGGGAGTGATGTTGAGTTGGCCACGCCATCCAAGTTTTGTGGCTCCTGGTGTTTTCTGTGGGAAACTGGTCCAAATGACTCTTTGAATGTTTAAGTTGCAGATCCCTGACTTAGACTTATAAACCACTTCACAGTGCTTTACCGTCCTCTCTAAGCAGTTTTACAGAGTCAGCATATTGCCCCCAACAATTTTGGGTCCTCATTTTACCTACCTCGGAAGGATGGAAGGCTGAGCCAACCTTGAGCTTGGTGGGATTTGAACTGCCAAATAGTGACTTTCAAGAGGAAGTTCAAGCTAAACGCAGGATGCCCAATACAGGTAGTTCACAATTGAGCCCCAATTTTCTGTTGCTAAGCAAGATAGTTGTTAAATAAATTTTGCTCCCATTTTATGATCTTTCTTGCCACAGTTGTTAAGTGAATCACTGCCTTTATTAAATTAGCAGCACAGTTGTTAAGTGAGTCCAGCTTCCCTATGGACTTCTTGCTTATCAGAAGGTCACAAAAAGGGACATTTACATTAACTTAAATATTGCCACTTGTACTACAATGAAATATGGGTAGAAATATACTTTCCTTTGAGAGCAGGCAACAGAATTTCTTTTTATGTGGACCAGTGTGCTCACAGTAAAAAAAAAAAAAAGACAATTAAAGTTATCTTATATTTGACTGGTGTCTTTTTGGAAATCTGAGTTCTAGCCAAGTACTTAGAAATTATCCATGTTGTAAGATACATCATGTGCCTAGCAAAGTATTTTGTTTTGTTTTGTAAATCCGCAGATGGTATATTTAGAAAATACTTAATTCTTGTAAAAGCTTGTTTAATCGGCTTGCTATTATGCCTAATGTAACACTAGCGGCATGGGTAATTTTCCATAAACCTGCTACAGTATTTTGGGTTTTGGATCTCTATATTTTGTATATTTTTTTCTCACTTCATTTTCTTTGATCGTGGTACTTCTGGATACTATCACATCCACACCAATGGCTCTTTTCAATTATTGTTATATCATAAGGGTTGGATTCTAGATGGATGGCAATCAGTTTATATGCAAAAGTCCCATAAAATTTAATCATCATTATTTCAATAATTTTCTCAGTGTTCAGATCATGTTATTTGGGAAACTCGGAAATTATAGTTTTTGCTTAGATGCCAAAGGATCACAGTAGGTGTCCTCTCTTGATGGTGTTTCTAATTAGCCTGACCAATTCTGTTGCACCCACTATTTATTTATTTTATTTATTTAATATATTTATATATATTATATGTATAATTATATATCCATGTTATTGGGGTGGTTGTTCACTTGCTAAGTCATGTCCAGCTCTTCGTGACCTCATGGACCACAGCACACCAGCTCCTCCCTATCCTCCACTGTCTCCCAGAGTTTACCCAAATTCATGTTCATCGCATTGATGGCACTAACCTTCTCATCCTCTGCCATGTTCTTATCCTTCTGCCTTCCATCTTTCCCAACATCAGGGCCTTTTCCAAGGAGTCCTTTCTTCTCATTTTGTGTTTGAGCTTCAGCTTCAGGATCTCTCCTTCCAAAAAAAACAGTCAGGGTTTATTTCCATTAGGATAGACTTATTGGATCTCCTTGCAGTCCAAGGGACTTCTCAAGAGTCTTCTCCAGTGCCACAATTCCAAATCATATCCAATCCATACCTTAACAGATTAACAGTTAGAAGGGACCCTGTGCTGTAAGTCATCTAGTCCAACCCCCCCGCCCAAGCAGAAGACCCTACACCATTCTTGACAGGTGGCAGTCCAGTCTCTTCTTGAAAGTCTCCAGTGATGAAGCTCCCACAACTTCCGAAGGCAAAGCTATTCCATGGGTTGATTGCTCACTGTCAGAAAATTTCTCCTTATTTCCAGGTTGAATTTCTCCTTGTTCAGTTTCCATCCATTATTCCTTGTCTGGCCTTTGGATGCTTTAGAAAATAGCTTGACCTCTTCCTTTCTGTAGCAATCCCTCAAATATTGGAACATTGCTATCAGCCGCACGGATGATCTTGGGCGCCCCTCGGGACGCCCACATAACACCTCTTCTCCGCTGCCTGCACTGGCTTCCTGTGGCCTTCCGGATTCGTTTCAAGGTGGTACTTACAGTTTTCAAAGTGCTCCATGGCTCGGGACCTGGATACTTACGGGATCGCCTGCTGCCACCAACAACCTCCTGCCGCCCAGTACGCTCCCACAGAGTTGCCTTGCTCGGGGTACCACCACTGGATCGCTGTCGTCTAGCAGCCCCGAGACTACGCGCTTTCTCTGTGGGAGCCCCATCCCTCTGGAATTGTCTCCCCCCGGATATACGAGCCATGTCAGACATCCTAACCTTCCGGCGCGCAGTTAAGACCTTGCTGTTCAAGCAAGCCGGTCTAGCCAAATAAGATCATTGGGGTTTATATTTTGTAATTTTATAGGGGTGATTCTTGGCCATCTTGATTATTTACCTGTTTTCGCTTCTGTTTTCTGTATTACCTTGTTTGTTGAGTGTACACCGCCTTGAGTCCCTTTTTGGGAGAGGGAGCGGTATAGAAGTACGAATAAATAAAAATAAATAAATAAATGTCATCATCTTTTTCTTTAGAAACTTGATATTTGCTGTTTGATACTTGTTGAATCCTTATTTTCATCCCTTTTGTTCGCAATGCTCATTCCTGAGCTGCAAAAACGAACCTTTCTGTTCCTTTGTGCCATCTTGTAACCAGCCCTTGTCCATTTCATTTGTGGTTCTTTTTAATGTATTGATTGTGTGATTGTTGACTTTCCCAATATTCTATGTGCTGCTCCCACTGTTCAGTTTGACAGTCATATTTTGCTTCTGCTGTGGTCTATTTTCTTTGCAAACCTTGACTAGCATTTTTTTTGCTTGATTTATTTATTTTATTTATTTCATCCCTGTTTTTCTTCTTTGGATGTTTGCTTTATCTGCAGTAAACCATAAGCCCCATTTTTTTGTGTTTTAAGTGTAGAAGGAAAAACAATGACATGACTTGTAGATTTGAAGATTAAAAAGGATGTAGATCGAATGAAGGACTGAAGATAATATCTAAGAGGGAGGACAGATTGTAAGATTTATCTCCTCAAAAGAAGATGGAAGTCATAACTTAGTTTCTTTTATTTTTCCTTCCTTCCTTCCTTCCTTCCTTCCTTCCTTCCTTCCTTCCTTCCTTCCTTCCTTCCATCCTGCCTGCCTGCCTTCTTTCCTTCTTTCCTTCCTTCTTTCCATAATTTCTTCCCCTTCTTCCCTTCTTATAAATAGGCTTTACTTCTTTTGGTGTCTCAGTTCTCCACACAGCTTGGAAGCATCTGTAGATATTCAGATACAGCGAGACCATAATCTGTGGGGTCCTTGGTGCTCTCTGAGCTTGGTTGTTTTCTTGCAGATGTTTCATTGTCCAACTAGGTAACATTATCAGTGCTAGAATGGAGTGAGGTTTGCTTTCTGTTTATAAACAACAGGACAAGCCACTTGCATGTAAACAGAGAGCAACCTCATTCCCTTCTAGCACTGATGAAGTAGCCTAGTTGGGTGATGAAAAGCCTACATGAAAACAACCAAGCTCAGAGAGCATGAACAACAGATCAGTCCTGAACTACAAATATTCTTTTCTATTAGGCCGTTATCTTCTGGTTGAGTCTTTGGACGAAAGTCAAGGCTACTGAAGCTTTTTTTTCAGCTAATGTCAGCTATATAGGGAACATTCTTCTTCAGTTTACACCAGTCGGGAGCAATAGGCTTATTTTGTTGATTTAAAAATATACACTCAGCCTAACGAAGATTAAAGGTTACTGCTGCACGAACCGGTCTGTGCTGAAAGTGGGCTAGGAAAGAATGTTTTAATATATACAAGTGGGTGGCATTGGAAAAATTAAACCTCAAGCAGAGTTTTCACCATTATTTTATAAACGAACATCACTGACATGAAAAGAAGATCAGCCCAGCCCAGAAAATGGAGCATTTGTGTGTGGGTGAGTATTAATAATAATAAATTATTAAACTGATGTAGCTGGGATTAATTTTTTTTGCCTGGATTCCTTCCTTCCTTCCTTCCTTCCTTCCTTCCTTCCTTCCTTCCTTCCTTCCTTCCTTCCTTCCTTCCTTCCTTCCTTCCTTTTGCTTGCTTTTAAGGGATGCTTATTTTCTGCCAAAAGCCTATTGGTAGTCCTCAACTTATGACCAGAATTGAGTTCTAATTTTTTGTTGCTAAGCGAGGCAGTTGATAAATGAATTTTGCCCCCTTTATGACCTTTCTGGCCACAGTTGTTAAGTGAATCACTGCAGTTGCTAAGTTAGTAACACAATTCTAAAGTGAATTTGACTTCCCCATTGACTTTATTTGTCAGAAGGTTGCAAAGGGAGATCATGTGACCCTGAGACACTGCAACCATGATGAATATGAACCTGTGGCTACACTCCCAAATTTTGATCACATGATCACAGGGATACTGCAACACTGCAACAGTTGGGTGAAAAATGGGCATTTTTTCACTGCTGTTGTAACTTTGAACAAGTAGCACTAGCACTTACACTCCTATTTCACTTCACAGGACTTTACATCCCTTTCTAAGTGGCTGAGAGAGTCAGCCTATTGCCCCCAACAATCTGGGTCCTCATTTTACCGAATTCGGAAGGATGGAAGGCTTAGTCAACCTTGATTGATGGTTTTAAGTCGAAGATTACCTATATATCAAGCACAACTCTTGTTGCTTTAAATTTAAAGCAACCCTTTTTGGATATGCGTGACAGTGGTCTGCAGGTTTTCAGTAAGAATGAGAAAATACACATAGAATAGAATAGAAGTAAGAGTAAGAGTAGAGTAGAATGTAATGCAGTGGAATGCAGTGGAATAGAATAGAATAAGAGTAAGACTAGAGTAGAGTAGAGTAGCATAGAATGCAATACAGTGGCACAGAATAGAATAGAATAAGAGTAAAATTAGAGTAGAGTAGAATGCAATGCAATGGAATGGAATGTAGTGGAATAGAATAGAGTAAGAGTAGAATAGAGTAGAATGCAATGCAGTGGAATAGAACAGAACAGAACAGAACAGAACAGAATAGAATAGAATAGAACAGAATTCTTTATTGGCCAAGTGTGATTGGACACACAAGGAATTTGTCTTTGGTGCATATGCTCTTAGTATACATAAAAAGAAAAGATACATTCATCAAGAATCATAAGGTACAACACTTAATGATAGTCATAGAGTACAAATAAGCAATCAAATCATACTAGGAGACAATCAATCAATCATGCTCGGGACCAATCTAGTTGTCATTAGTTGACACACTTGGACTCAAAGATGTAGTACAGAAAACAGATACCATAGCTCAGGGATGTCAAATTTGATTTCATTGAGGGCCACATCAGGGTTGTGTTTGATCTTGGGGAGCCAGGGTGGATGTGGTCAGCTTTGACGTCACTTGTGTTGGGGGTGCCTGCGGTGGCCCGAGCACTCTGCCAGTGAAAATGGCTTCCCGAGCTGCGTTTTCGGCTGCGACTGCCTCCTGCAACCCTCTGCCAGTGAAAACGGAGCTTGGGAGGAACGCATGCAGCCCTCCCAAGCTTCTTTTCTCTGGCAGAGGCACCATGGGCTGGTCCTTTGCTGTTTGCTGGTCCTTTGTTTCCAGGGTGGCCCTGCAGGCCAGATTTAAGCACCCCATGGGCCAAATCTGGCCCCCGGGCCCTGAGTTTGACACCTTGCCATAGCTGAACAGTAGTTCCAATTAGGTTTATTAATTTTATCCTACACTTCAGTGGTGGGATTCAAAACATTTTATTACTAGTTCTGTGGGCATGGCTTGGTGGGCGTGGGATGGCTTGGTGGACGTGGCTTAGTGGACGTAACTTTCCCTCCCCACTCCTGGGGGAAAGTTACTGCAAAATCCCATTCCCTCCCCACCCCACTAACCTGTTTTCCAACTCCGTTCTCCTGTGCAGGGTAACAAAAGAAGACCCAGCCAATCAGCTGGAACTCGGGAGGCAGAGAATAGATGGGGTTGGCAGGGCTAGTCAGAGGTGGGATTTGCCAATTCTCCCAACTACTCAAAATTTCCACTATTGGTTCTCCAGAACTGGTCAGAACCTGCTGAATACTACCTCTGCTACACTTCTTCCAAGACATTGGGCTTAGAGAATGACCAGTCCACTGTCACCTTGTCCAACATCTTCCCTATTACATCACACTGGCTGTCAGTAGGAAGACTCAAATCTGAAAATTTTATTTGCAGAGTTTACGCATTATTATCCTGAGCCGAAGTTTTTCACCAGCAGAACTGAAATTAAACTTTTCTTGTAGATATACAGACAAAGCCCGATGAAGTCTTTATTCTCATTTTTCTTCAGCTTATAACTACTCCATCATCATAAAAGTATCTGAAGATATACATTTTAATAGCATTTGGAAGTATGAAAATTCTTGGTATTGTATGTTGTTACAGAACATCTGAAATTTACAAAGGTTCAGTTGATTATGAGAAGCAGGGAAAAACTGTATATCTAATTATTAGTATCTGATTTCTTTTTTTTTTAAAGTCCATTTTGTGAAATACACAGAGTGATATCATGAGAATAGTAGACATTTCTATGCTTTTCTCTATGTTATTTTGTCAGACACCATACTTTTATACTGTCCGTGCAAATCTTGAATGCTTTGTTCTGAAATCATTTAATAGGCATTAATTTAAAGTTACATTGGCTGAAGCCTATTATTTGTTTGTTAGACAGATTTTAGCAACATTGAAATGCTTCCCAGTGGCTCTCATTTTAAGATGAGTAGATCCTGCAATGAATGAGCAGGTTTGAATGCTTCCTTCAAAATATCTGATGAAATTCTATTATTTTGAAGAGGAGAAAGAAAGCAGGCCCAATTGTAATCATGTTTGCAAAAGTTCATAGAAACTGATGTTCCTCCTTCTATCTAGACATTTTCTCTCCAAATATCTGCAATATTTATCTTTATGGGTAAAGGAGATGGGGCATCTAACTGATGGCAGGAAGTGTTGAAGGCACTATATTTAGGCATTCTACAGCAGTGAAAGGCTTCAAGGAGTCTCCAAGAGTAGACCAACCTAGACTGAACTGTAGCAGCCAAGCCATAACTAAGGCATTAGTCTGAAGGCTCTTCCATTTTAGAAAAATGAAGATGTGTGGAGATATTTTTTTATCAGTTATCACCTACAGTTCAAATAAGAACTGTGAGTCCAAGGTGCCCTCAAGATTATGCATCTATCTTGATTGGGGAATAACCCCAACCTAGATTCCACATAGAAAATCACTAGGTTTGGGGGTGTCTAATATCCACAAGATCCACAAGAGATATCATTAAACTAGCAGATGACTTCACCTAACAGTTTTCTGTACATGTTAAACAGGAAGTGAAAAATTGTCAAGTCCTGTAGCACCCCATAAAGGAAGGTCCCAAGGGTTAGGAGCAGAGGTGGTATTCAGTGTCACTACGGTTTTTTTTATTTGTCTGCTAAGCGTCCAGAGAATTGTTATCATGTTTCTATAGCAACTAAGATATGAGTGTCTTGTGATGTTTGATTTACTGCGCATGCTTGCAGGGGAGGAGTTTTACTTTCTTTTCTTTCTTTTTCTGTACTTCTTAGATTATACTTCCTAGAGTCATGTGTAATAAAGTAAACTGCAAAGAAAAGCACGATTCACCACCTCTAATTTATGAAGCTGAATTTTTTCGCTTTGACATTCGGCAGGTTCTGACCAGTTCTGGAGAACTGGTAGTAGAAATTTTGAGTAGTTTGGAGAACCGGCAAATACCACCTCTGACTGGGCCCACATCTATCTCTTCTCTGCCTCCCATTCAGTCCCAGCTGATCGGCTGGGTCTTCTTTGGTTGCCCTGCACAGGAGAATGGAGCTGGAAAGCAGGTTAGTGGGGTGGAAAGGAAATGGGGATTTTGCAGTAACCTTCTTCGAGGAGTGGGGAGGGAATGGAGATTTTGCAGTATCCTTCCCCTGCCATGCCCACCAAGCCACGCCTATAGAACTGATAGTAAAAAATTTTGAATCCCACCACTGGTTAGGGGACACTGACACTGACAGTGACACTAGAACCAGTGGCAAAGGAAGGAGGGAGAAGCACCCACAAAATGACTCCTGTTCCCAAACTTGTCAACCAGTTCTGAAGGATGTGATGACCATTGGCATTGAGAAGGCCATTGAGAAATCAAGAAGCACAAGAATGAATGGACCACTCTCAACCCAGATCTACTGAAGTTCATGGACAAATGTGGCTAATGCTTTCCACCATACTAAATCACCTGAAATAGTCCTAGTCAATATGCTTTGTCCAGGATTTTCCACAACTGAAACCTGACCACCTTCTCAATTACTTTCTTCCTTTCTAAGAAGAGAAGAATGGAACAGGACGATAATCCCACAGCATTGTGGGATTCGAGATGACCTCTATGCAGTAAATATAATCCCACTGTAATTTTCCATCAGTTCAAGGATTTTTGCCAACTTGACTCATCAGAGGGGTAATGTCTGTGATGCAGTGTTACGGTTAATTGCATGTGAAAATGCATAAATTAGGGACATTTGCATATTGAAAAAAGCTTTGGGCAATGATGAGATTGTGCTTGGAAAAAGGTTTATGAATTCTCACGCTCACAAAACTTTCCCACAAATATGCAGTGCGTGCAATTGTAAAAAAAAAAAAACATGAATACAGATGAATAAAATGGGGCAGAATGAATTTGTGCTACAAAAACACCATATAAAGTAAAATAAAATAATTCTCACCATTGCAGCAGTTCTCATCTGACTCTAAACTTTGAAACTTGGCTAAGAAAACACAAATACTATGATCATGTAACACTGCATGATGAAATAAATACATCATGTTACAGGTTAATATATTGGCTTGGTTCACATACAACATGCTAAGAGATGTTGCCAGCTTGTTCACAGTACACTGGACAACTTCATTTAAATCTAATCTAGTACATATTAAGAACCCAGGTTTTTTTTTAATATACCACTCAGTTTCTTTCCCTTCCCTTTCATTATTATTCTTCCTTCTTTTCTTCCTCTTCCTCCTTCTCTTCCTCCGCCTTCTCTGCCATTTTTGTGAGTTCAGGCCCGATTATTTCCCTCAGGCATATCTGTGCCTCCTCCTTTTTTCCTAATAGTCTTATCTGGATTGTGTTTCTGTCAACATTCGGTCGTTCCAATGTGCTAATGGAAGAACTTAAGAAAAGCTCTCATGCTTGAGTATACAGAGCTAACTAGCGAGAGCTAGGAGTAACTTAAACAAAAGATATAAAAAAGAATTTTACAGAAGATGTCCTGACATGGTTATGATTTAAGTCTGTATCTGAATACTTGGAGTCTTTTTTTTTTTAAAGGCTTATATCCTGCATTTCACAAAGCTCTCATAATGCCCCATAAAATTTTAAAGGTTCCATTTTCCTCCATATCTTTTGAAAATGAAGGTTTCCCCACCCTTTTCTTGCTTTATCTGTTCTTGTAATGTTTTCTGTGTTTGCTTTCTTATTAGATCAACTGTCTTCCTAATTTACACCCCACCCCAAATGTCTGTTGGTTCATATTGCAGTTAGTTATTTACATAATGGTTTCTTATATCTTTACAAGTCTGAGAACCCTACATTATTATGTTCCCCAATACTATTTTAAAGCAGCCATGCCATACAAAGGGAGAGGAGCTCAAAAATTATGCTTTGGGATATTGTATGACTAGTTCATAAATGGATGTCTCTTAAACTGCTTACTCAAGAGAATTCTTTGAATGTACTGAAATGAATACTATATCTATCTATCTATCTATCTATCTATCTATCTATCTATCTATCTATCTATCTATCTATCTATCTATCTATCTATCTATCTATCTATCTATCTATCTATCTATCTATCTATCTATCTACCATCCACCATCCATCCATCCATCTACCATCCATCCATCCATCCATCCATCCATCCATCCATCCATCCATCCATCCATCCATCCATCTATCGGCATATTTAATAGTTACTCCAGTACATATTAATCAAATGTGCCATATTGATAAATATGTACTGGAATAACTAACATGTGTACTGGATTAACTAACTCACTTAGGTTTGCTGAAACCCTACTATGCTGAACAGAACGCAAGAGATTTCACTGCATTTTTTCACAGTTTCACAGAGAATGTGCATTTTGCTCTCTTGGGGAATAGTTTACAAATCAATAAATAATATAAATGAAAATATCGTATTCAGGAAATACGCATTCTGGGATTTAGAAATATTTTTTGTTTCCTTTTTTGAGGAAGGGAGGACCAATGATTAAAGCATGCAATTCTGTAGACTTCCTCAAAAGGTTGCAGAAATGATGGTTGGTAAGAAAAATAAAGTGACTACTGATTGGCTGAGTGATCTCATTACCTGCTCGTTTCCCTTTGGGGAAATTTTATCTGTGATTTCTGATACAGACCACAGACAGGGTGCTAACAGTTGTGGGATTAATGCAATGGTGGGATTCAAATAATTTAACAACCAGTTCTCTGCTCTGATGATTTCTTCCAACATCCAGTTCACCAAACTGCTCAGAATGTTGACCACCAGTTCTCCCAAACTGGTGAGAACTGGCTGAATCCCACCACTGGATTAATGTAAAGTCGATGTTTCAGCAACACAAATGATTTTGAAGACAGCATCCCATGGACTCTAGGATGGAAAATGTCAAGGATCTACAACCTCCTTGAATAATTATAATCCCACAACCCAGTTTTATGCGCTTCATCTCAAACATAAGTACATCAGAGCAAAGTTAGAAAGTGGAAAAACTTTATTGAAGAAATCAATTTTTGTGAAGCTGGACAGCTATATTTAAGATATGTCAAGATTCTTAACAAGGTTCTTGAAGGTGCATTATTCGCTGATAAATGAACAGATGTGGAGATAAGATATAGTTGTGCACAGCTTACTGTACAGTGAAGCAAATATTACCACTTCCATTTAGCGTCTGAACGCTATTGGGATTTAGTAAAATTATTCTGAAGTGACTAGAATTGTATCCAAGTGTTTGTTAATAAATTGATGGAAGGCAGGGGAGAAAAGTAGAGTTATTACTGATAAGCGACACATCGTCTATGTCAGTGATGGGATTCAAAAAATTTTACTACCATTTCTGTGGGCGTGGCTAGATGGGAGTGACCATGTGATTGGGTGGGCATGGCCTTTTGTTGGCAGCACCTACCCAAGGGTGGGATCTGACTGGTGTAACTACCAGTTTGGTGATTTTACATTTTACGCGCGCATGTATATCATCGTCATCTAGCTGCCTGGACAGCTGAGCAGCTCTGCGCGCGGGTGCGCAGCGGTTGAAAAAGCCCTTTTTTCCTGCTTTTTCAACCGCAGCTGTGTCGCACAAAGCAGCTGCGGTTGAAAACGCAGGAAATAAAGGTCAGCTTAGAGCCCGGGAGGGAGGGTCAGCCAAAACAGCAGCAAACATAGAACCAGTTCTATGTATGCTCTCTGTTCGCTGCTTTTCAGAGCAACCGGTTCTACAGAAGTGGACAGAACCAGTAGAATCCCACCCCTGCACCTACCCCACCCACCCTACCCCATTTTGGGGGTGCTTCCTGGCTTCAGGGGAGCCTCTGGGGGGGTGTTTTTAGTCTCAGGAAGCTTCCCTGCAGCCAAGGAAGGCAAAAAATGGAGGGGGCGGGTTGCACCCCCTCCCTCTATTTTTTGCCTTCCTGGGCCTCAGGGAAACCTGGGAGAAGCAGTAAGAAGCGAGGGGAATCTTGGCACCACCTTAAGCAGTGGTGGGCAGGGCAAGCATCGGGTGGATGCATCGGACGGGCGGGGCAAGCGAGCGAGCCTGGCCATCTAAGAAGTTACTACCGGTTTAGCAACCCACGCCAAATCTTTGCTACCAACCGGCTGAATACCATCACTTGTCTACGTCTGAGAGGAAACAGTTCTGTGCACATACAGATAATCCTTGACTTACAACCATTCATTTAGTGAGCATTTGAAAAAGTGATTTCTGACTGGCCCTCACATTTATGACGGTCACAGAATCACCCTGATCATGTGATCAGAATTTGAGTGCTTGGTACCTGGCATGTATTTACGTGTGGCATCCTGGGGTCATGTGATCACTATTTGGGATCTTCTCAGCAAGCTTCCAACAAAGATAATGGGGGACGTTGGGTTCGTTTAACGACTGCATGATGCACCGAACAACTGCAGTGATGCGCTTAACAACCATGACAAAAAAGGGTCCTAAAATTAGCTGTGACTCTCTTAACAATCACCTTGTCAACTCGTAAAGCATTCCTGACTTGCTCTTGAGTTGCCATAAGAAGGGGAGGGGGAGATCTGATCATTCCATTCCATGCAGTGGTGGGATTCAATTTTTTTTACTACCGGTTCTGTGGGCGTGGCTTGATGGGCATGGGAGGGGAAAGATACTGCAAAATCTCCAGTCAGAGGTGGTATTTGCCGGTTCTCTGAACTACTCAAAATTTCAGCTATCAGTTCTCCAGAACTGGTCAGAACCTGCTGAATCCCACCTCTGATTCCATGCATAGCTTTCTCAAGATTGTGTCTCAAATTACCAAGCCCAACTGGAGAGGAGTGTCTTCCACTTTGTTGGAGAATGTGATTTATGACACACCCTGGGAGAAGGAGGAGTGGAAATAGGGTCATAGGTGAACAGTAAATTACCTAGGGCAGAGCCAGCTGCACTTGGGAAAAGTGCCGACATGTTGCTCCTAATAAATAATTGGATTTCTTTTTAAATTTGGCTCGAGGCTCATGAATTAATTAAGAACATCCATTGGAACCCTGACACATCTTGCTTAGCGACAGAAATTCTGGTTCCAATTTGGTCATAAGTTGAGAACTATCTATATTTATTGAAATAACCTTACATGGGGGGAGGTAGGATTATTACATTTCCTGGAGTAAAACTTACTCCCTCAATTTCACATAGTTTAATTTGGCTGCTAAACCAAGGTTTGGCGCAGGTCTGTTGTGTGACATGGCATGAAATGGCTAGGTATCTGTTGTTACTGCAGGCTAGAAAGAAGTCTCATTGAACGCCTGGTTTTTCCTTGGTTGACATGATGGTGTAGCTCCTCTTTTGCACCCAGTTTAAACTCGCTGCTTTTATTCCCCATATTTCAACACGTTCTTTGCGTCCTGACCTTGAAACTAAGAGACTGTTGGGAAGCCGGCAGAGGTGGTATTCAACAGGTTCTGACCAGTTCTGGAGAACCAGTAGTGGAAATTTTGAGTAGTTTGGAGAACCGGCAAATACCACCTCTGACTGGCCCCGCCCCCATCTATTCTCTGCCTCCCATTGAGTCCCAGCTGATTAGCTGGGTCTCCTTTGGTTGCCCTCCACAGGAGAACGGAGCTGGAAAGCAGGTTAGTGGGGTGGGGAGGGAATGGGGATTTTGCAGTATCTTTTCTTGCCATGCCCACCAAGCCACACCCACAGACCCAGTAGTAAAAGAAAAATTGAATCCCACCACTGGAAGCCGGGCATCTCTGCAATGGGAGGTGTTTGTTTTCAGCTCCTTTCTTCCATTGCTGCATTTTTATTGTGGTCATGGGAGCAAATCTAGCACATGTCAGAGAAAACTTCTGGTTCTCACTCAATTTAAGGAAAGGGGATTTCTTCTGTCAGAGAAAAAAGAGGAGATTCTGGCCAGCAAAGTGAAAGGATTTTGTGCTTATTTTGATTCAGACACACCTCGATTCAGAGAGGTGTGTGCAAAAGTCTGGTGTCGCAGAGCCATCTCTTCAATTGCCTAAAACAGGGTTTCTCAACTTCAGAAAATTATAAGCCAGGGGTCTCCAACCTTGGCAACTTTTAAGACTTGTGGACTTCAACTCCCAGAATTCCTCAGCCAGCTTTGAGTTGAAGTCCACAAGTCTTAAAAGTTGCCAAGGTTGGAGAACCCTGTTTTAAGCAGTCTGGCTGGGGAGTTCTGGCTGGGAATACTGGGAGTTGAAGTCGACCCATCTTAAAATTGTTGGGGCTGAATACTAGAGCTTCCTTACTTTTCACATTCATGAGGGGATTCCTTCCATGCTAATACTGCAACTACCACTGCTAATCCCTGTCGTTACACACTTGAGGAATATCTGCTGTTTATCAACAAAATAACCCCATGCACAGGACTTACTTTAAAAAAACCCTTTTTCTAACACTCTACAATTTTCAAAATGGATTACATAAGACTTTACAACAGGGATCTTCAAATTTGACCTCTTTAAGACTTGTGGATTTCGAGTCCCAGAATTCCTCCTCCAGTCATGTTAGCTCAGGAATTCTGGGAGTTGAAGTCCAGAAGTCTTAAACTTGCCAAGTTCGAAGACCCTTGCTTTAGAAAGACAGTTCAAACATTATATCAAGGCCTGTGGGCCGAATCCAGCCCACAGGGTGCTTAAATCTGGCTTGTGGGGCCGGCCTGGAAATAGCAAAGGACCGGCCCGCAGTGCCTCTGGCAGCCAAAACGGGTTGTCCCTCCCCCCATGCCCCATTTTGGCCGGCAGGTGCTGCAGGAGGCATTTATTTTTTTATTTTATTTGCATTTATATGTCTCATGTCTTATCTGTCTCATCTCCCCGCCCCCACTCCCAGCTGGCCCGCAGAAGAGAACTACAATGCTGATCTGACCCTCAAAGAAATTCAGTTTGACACCCCTGAGATAGAGACTTTGATACAGAGGGAGGGAGGGAGAGAGAGAGAGAAAGAGAGAGGTGGTATGAGAGAAAGAGAGATGGAGAGAGAGAGAAAGAGAGAAAAGGAGAGAGATGGAGAGAGAGAGAAAGAGAGAGAGAGATGGAGAGAGAGAAAGAGAGAGGTGGGGAGAAATGAGAGAGAGATGGAAAGAGAAAGAGAGATGGAGAGATGGAGAGAAATTAAATAGTAGATAAAGAGAGCATGAAAAATATATTCAAATGACAATCGGCCCAACCTTCATGTAAACCAAGGGTGTCAAACTCGATTTCATTGAGGGCTGCATCAGAATTGTGTTTGACCTTGGGCGGGGGGCAGGAGTGCATGGCCAATATGACGTCACTCATGTCAGGGGATGCCTCTAATGGCCTGAGCACTCTGCCAGTTAAAACGGGCTCCCGAGTTCCATTTTTGGCCTCGATGGCCTCCTATAACTCTCTTCCAGCAAAAACAGAGCGCTCTGTTTTTTTGAGCAGAAGCACCCTGGGCCAGTCCTTCGCTGTTTCCAGGGTGGCCCTGTGGGCCACATCTAAGAATCCCCCAGGCCAGATCCGGCCCCCGGGCCTAGAGTTTGACACACCCGATGTAAACAAAAGAGGCAATTTGATGTCTATACTTTTTTTAAAAGTATGAGTAGCCAACAAATTACAGAGAGTCCTCAACTTACTGGTATTCTGTCAATGTCCCGACTGACAAACCCAACTAAAGCAAGCAGACTGGAGACCTGCCAATGTCTTAACACAAAACTTTATTGAGTGCATCATTTTGGTACTATTGAAGGCAAAACCAGCAAAACTACCCCTAATTCCCACACAAACCCACATAGTTACAATATAGAATTCTCTCTGTCCCCTATTAGCGTAAGTTACTTATCCAAGTGAATGTCATTGTATTGTTATGAGAAAGAGTGTCTGGTCTTGGCTAACACCTGCAGATGTGTCCTTGGCTCTCATGGCTCTCTTTCTTGAAGTCTAGAGCCTGTGTCCCATCTCACCCAGTGATGGTATTCTACCGGTTCAGCTCGGTTCTGCCGAGCTGGTAACAGCAATGAGCAGTGGAGACCGAACCGGTTCTCTCCGCCGCTCTGATGTTGGGCCCACCCATCCGCCCGGGCTCCCATACTCACCATTATCTTCTGAATTTGAAGCTCAGCTGCTTTGCGCGGCACAGATGAGTGCCACACAACAGCTGCTGAAGCGACCGGGATCATACAGGCTTACAGGAGATGAGTTAGAATGCCTCTGTGCCTGCACAAAGTGTGTGATTGGCGCATGCGTGCATGCAAAGTGTTTGCATGCACGCAAAATGCGTTCACCAAGCCACACCCACTGAACCAGTGGTAAAAATATTTGAATCCCACCACTGATCTCCCCCTTCCCTCCCCCTAATCCTTTGGCAAGTTGAGAAGCGATAATGGTTGTAACAGAATAAGCACGCTTTGAGCTTAACACATTCGTTCAGTGACCAAAGTTACAATGGCACTGAAAAAATGTGACTTATGATCATTTTTCACACTTACGACCATCATAGCATCCCCACAGTCACATGATCAAAATTCAGGTGCTTAGGCAACTGACATGTATTTATGATGGTTGCACTGTCCTGGGGTCATGGGATCTCTACTTCTAACCTTCCTAGTTGGCATCCAACAAGTAAAGTCAGTGGGGAAAGCCAGATTCACTTAATGAAAGTCTCATTCACTTAGCAACTACTGTGACTCACTTACCAATGGTGGCAAGAAAGTTCATAAAATGAGGCAATATTTAATAACGGTCTTCCTTAAAAACAGAAAGTTTGACCTCAGTTGTGGTTGTAAGTTGTGGACTAGCCGTAGCATCTCAATCTCAAATCGTGCAAATGTTGGCCCACATACTGATAATGGACTCAACTACAACCTATCTCTGGTTTGATCTGATGCCTGCATATAATAAATAACCCTTAATATCTATTAAATGTTGATATCAAATTAATACTAATATTATAACAAAGGTAAAGCCCTGTTTTTGCAGGACCTCTGTGTCAACTAAAAAACAAACAAACTTCTTTGGCCTTTTTAGTTGCCAAGAGAAAGGGAGTGGGGGAAAGTAGTGCATTCCTGAAATGCTTCAGATAATTGCTAGGCAGCCGAAGCTGTTGACACGCAAGATTATTACTGAAGAGCATGATTGATGACTCTTGGCTATGGATGTGTCCCATTGGAGAATATACATCCAGGGGGTGGGGGCAAGACCAGGGTCAAGAGTGAAATGAATGGTGTATCTTAAGAGTCGGCTGCAACCAGGTAACACCGACATGGTCACTCCTAATAAACCTTTTTTTTTTTACTCTGAGACATGCAGCTAGAGACTTAGGGTTCCAATGAGGGGTGTATTGTGCAGCCGACTCTGCACATGACTGCTTGGCTCTGTCATGTTTCCATGGTGTTTTGATTGCCTTCAGGCGTGATGAACTGGACTTTAGGCACAATGAAGGAAGAGTTATTCCTCCTGATGGAATTATTCCTCCTCATGGAATTATTCCTTCGCATGGAGTTACGTTTCCTCAAAGAGTTCTGGTGGGACAGCTCACTTTTCTGGAGGGTCTGGATGAGAATGGAAGGCTTCTCATCCAGCTCCTTGGCACTGCAACGGGGTGCCGCGACTTTGCTGGTGTTGCCAAATTTGGAGTAATCGACAGCGTAAGTCCCTTCTTCTTCCGTGACGATGGGCACAAAGCGATGGCCCCAGAGGATCTCTTCCGATATGTAGGACGTTCTGGCTTGGGTGGTGATTCCAGTGGTTTCTACGACACCTTCAAGTATGACAATGATTTCTAGGTCTTGGTTGGCCAGGTCGTTGGCAGAGATGTCATAAAGAGGACTCCGCTTATCAATGACGTGGCAAATGATCAGCGGAGCCACCAGGAAAATGTTGTTGCTTTCAAGAGGATTGTCGACCGGGACGTCGAGCTGGTGGATTGGGATGACTTCTCCTTCTGGAGTGGTGGTCTTCCTGACAACCTGGATTCGTACCGAGGCACTGATGATCATGCTTTTCCTCAGGTCCCCTACGCGGAACATGAAACACAGGTGGCCATTACGGACAGTGATGACCGCATTCCGGCTGAAGATCAAAGTTTCTGCTCTCCGGTGGGCCTGGGCGGTTTTCATAAAGATGCAACCCAACATGACCGCGTTGATGATCAAGCCCACAATGTTTTGGAGGATCAAAACACTGATGGCTATGGGACATTCCTCGGTCATCATCCTTCCACCAAAACCAATGGTCACCTGGACCTCAATGGAGAAGAGGAAAGCAGAGATGAAGGACCTGTCAGAAAGGCAAAAAAAAAAGTGGAATATGGTCATAAAATACAGAAATAAATCAGTTGTTTTCCATTGTGAAAGCATGCATGTAACTATAACTCTGAGACAGATATATCTCAATAGTTCCTTTTATTTGGATAGTAACTGGCACAACTGTGGAATCCCGAATCTGAAAGTTCCAGGCTTCCTTACAATAAGTAAAAACTACAAAATCCATCCCCTGTACCCATCATCACATAACATGGCCCAATCACCATCCATCCCAAGTTAAGACTTCCTCTCAGTTATGCGCAACACAACCTGACTTTGAATCAAAAAAAGAATGTTATTATGTCTAACTAGATGTATTCCAATATATTCCACTTTCCCAAACTCAGATGTGGCAGCGTGGGAGCATCTGATCTCAATATGGCTTCCAAAGCTGACAACAAGGTTGGTCAAATCAACTGAAAACTCTGATTCTGCATTGTATACATAGGTTCACACAACACATCAGATCAAGCCAAGATTGGGCTATTAATTTATGGGTCATGGCCTTAACATTTTATGTGAATAAACTATACAGTATATAGGTAGTCCTCAACCTCCAACCATTAGTTGAAGTTAAAATAGCACTGAAAAAAAGTGACATGACTATTTTTCACGCTTAGACCAATGGAACATCCTCATGGTCATATGGTCAAAATTTGGATGCTTGGCAACTGATTCATATTTTTGACAGTTGCAATGTCCCAGGATCGTGTGATCCTCTTTTGCAATCTTCTGCAGAGCAGTCAATGGGGAAGCCAGATTCTCTTAACAACAATCATCTGCAGTGATTCACTTAACAACTGTGGAAAGAAAAGTCATAAAATGGGGCAAAAGTTCACTTAGGAACCTCCCTTGCTTAGGAACAGAAATGTTGACCTCAATTGTGGCCGTACGTCGAGGACTACCTGTATTTATGAAGTTCTGGATTTGTTCGCATATCTGTGTCAGAGTTCTGAGTAATGCATCCATCAAAAAGAGAACTCCCAGACAGGTAGATTCCTCAACATGTTTGTTGGATACATCATATTGGTGAAAACCAACTCTAAAAATTCCCATTGTTTCCCCCTAATTAAAAGAGCAGATTTCTCCCCCTCCCAGGTATCACTGATCACATTATCCAATGAAAGTAGTGGCAGGCTGCTTGGTCACTCCTCTCCTTCAAACTGACACCTGTTGAGATGACCTTGGTTCCCACAAGAAAACTTTTTGCTTTGACTGTTAGCCGGTCTGTCTACTTCCTCCCTCCCTTCCCCCTCTCAGGGTTTCATGGCAACCACAAGGCAGCCCAAGATGGCTTCAGCCAGGTTCACTTCAGAGTTGACAGCCTGCAGTCATGGCTTCCCGTGTCTCCTCTTCAAGGTGTGTCCCCTTACCTGACGCAGGTGATGCACGGTTTCCATTTGCTGAAGTCTTCAGTGCTGCAAGGCTTGTCCATGTCTCCATGGGAGAAAGCCACCAGCCACCACATCATGGCGAAGAACAGCCAGCTGCAGAGGAAGGACATGGTGAAGATCACCAGAGTGTGGCGCCATTTCAGGTCCACCAAGGTGGTGAAGATGTCTTGCAGGAAACGTCCCTGCTCACGGATGTTCTTGTGGGCTAGGTTGCAAGCCCCGTTTTTGGCGATGAAGCGGGCTTTGCGTTGGCGGTCTCGAATGCGTGGCTTGCCCAAATTCTCAGCTGCAATGCGGGCAAGGACATATTCTTCTGGGATAATGCTTTTCCTGGCCAACATCTTCCTGCCACCATTGCCCAACAACCGGCATACAAAAGACTCCTTTTACTTTTCTGAAATCCTGCAATGAGAAAAAAAAGAGATACATCTTCATCTTTTTCTTCTCTTTTTCTGCTGCAAGCTAAGATGACAAAGCTAAGAAGTAGATTCCAAAGAGATCATAGTTAATTCCTGCTTGAGAATAATTATAACCTCTATGCCAATATTTTTCTCAACCTTAGCAAATTTAAGCTGTGTGGACTTCAACTCCTCACCACCTAGGCTATGCTGGCTGGAGAATTCTGGGAATTGAAGTCCACACAGCTTAAATTTGTCGGGGGGGTTCGGTTCAATATGTGGAGTGTGAAGGATGTATATTTGTGTTTATTTTCATGGTCATGATGTGCACTGAAGATGGTGTTTGATTTCGTTGTACGAGATGCAATGACAATAAAGTAAAGTAAACTCTTGAAGTTCCCATGGTTGAGAAATGTCATCTATAAAAATATTTCCAGTTCTGGGCTGTGATTTTGCTGTACTCTTTTCTTAAATATAGACTACAGGACTTCCCTTACTTTTTTAATTGACTCATCTTTCTTTGCGGACGTTTTCATTCTGTGCTGTGAATTTCATTCCTGGGTGAGTTATCATTTAAAATGGATGTTAACGACATCATAAAAATATATATACCACTAAAACTCTTGTTCTTGAAATCTTTAACCGGGTGAAAAGGTGCATTATGAAGTCCACATTTTTGAACCGAGATAACTCAAAGTTGCCTAACTTATAGAATGCATCCAAAATTTCAATTCACAACTCACATGGAACTGAAATTTGGCAAATGTTACAAAGCAGTTTATGACATAAACATGGTATTAAATATGAGTCAGCAGTGTGCAGCAGCAGCCAAAAAAGCAAATGCAATCCTAAATTGCGTTAACTGAGGGATTGAATCAAGATCAAGTGAGGTATTAATACCACTCTATAAAGCCTTAGTAAGTCCACACCAAAAATACTGCATCCCGTTTTGGTCACCACACTAAAAAAAAGGTATTGAGACAGAGGTGGATATTCAGCAGGTTCTGACCAGTTCTGGAAAACCGGTAGCGGAAATTTTGAGTAGTTCCGAGAACCGGCAAATATCACCTCTGACTGGAGATTTTACAGTATTTGTCCCCTGCAATGCCCACCAAGCCACGCCCACAGAACCTGTAGTAAAAAAATTTGAATCTCACCACTGTGTTGAGCCTCTAGAAAGGGTGCAGAGAAGAGCAACCAGGATGATTAGGGGACTGGAGACTAAAACATATGAAGAACGGTTACAGAAACTGGGCATGGCTAGTCTAGTGAAGAGAAGGACCAGGGGAGACAGGATAGCAGTCTTCCAGTATTTGAGGGGCTGCCACAGAGAGGAAGGGGTCAAGCTATTTTCTAAAGCAACCTAAGGCCAGACAAGGACTAAAGGAAAGAAACTAAACAAGAGATTCAATCTGGAAATAAGGAGAAACTTTCTGACAGGGAGAACAATCAACCAATGGAACCTCTTCCAACTCTGTTATTCTGTATTGTGTATGATCATAAAACACTTTATGACATGATAACAAATTGTCATAAAACATTTCCTGAGCTGATGTTTGACTGTGCCCTACAGTTCAACATAGGCTATTCTTATTCCTTCCTCCTCTCTTTTCTTCAAATATGTCTGGAGAAACGGCAGGGTCAGGCAAGACTTCATGGTGCTTTTGAAGGCTTTTCCACAATCCGTGGCGGGAGGAAGCAAGCGACGTCACAGAAGGCTGCTTGGAGAAGAAAAGCAAAAACAAAACAAAACTTGGCAACGTGGGAGAAAGAAACGGATCAAGGGGAGAGAGGAAGAGAAGGGGGTAGGAGGAATCACCCTAGGACAGAGGTCCTCAAACTTGGCAACTTTAAGACTTGTGGACTTCAACTCCCAGAATTCCTCAGCCAGCCAATTATTCTGGGAGTTGAAGTCCACAAGTCTTAAAGTTGCCAAGTTTGGGGACCTCTGCCCTAGGAAATGGACAAGGCCATTTACATATAAAAGGGGGGGGGGCTTTGACCATGTGGTTGTGGCTGCCATTTTGACTCTTTTGACTAGTCCTTCCATGAACCCAGCTGAAATGGGAGGAGGCAGCAGAGGAGAGGGAAGGTCTTATAACAGCCAATAGGATAGAATAGAATAGAATATAGAGAATAGAATAAAGAATGGATTGGAATAGGAATGGAATAGAATATTGGAATGGGATGGAATGGAATGAATAGAACAGAACAGAATATAGAGAATAGAATAAAGAATGGAATGGAATAGGAATGGAATGGAATAGAATAGAATAAGCTGAAAGAGACCTTGGAGGTCTTCTAGTCCAGCCCCCTGCTCAAGCAGGAGAACCTATATCTTAAGTTTTGTGATGCTATTGCATAGACCCAAAGTCCCTTGAGTTGAATTAAGCTTTCTTGAATAGCTCCAGAATCCATTGCTCTCTTGGCCTCCCTTTTTTCTTCCTTCCTTCTTTCTTTCCTTCCTTCCTTCCTTCCTTCCATCCATCCATCCATCCATCCATCCATCCACAGTTTAAACATACTTAAACATGTTTAAACAGGTGTCGTCACATGACATATCGCAACTTTTTCTTCCCCTTCGCGAAAATGGTGGGCGTGGCCAGCATATGATGCGTGATCCTGCCCGTGGGCCGCAAGTTTGGCAGCCCTCATTGAAACAAACTATTTCAGTTCCTCCCATCAGGATGCTGCTATAGGGCATTGTATCCCAAAACAACTAGACCCAGGGATAGGTTTTTTTTCCTCCCCATCATGCTGTCATTCTACTGAACATCTAATCCTCACAGTACGTCTAAGTATATTCACCCATATTGTATGGCTTTAGTATTATTATTAACCTTCCCATCTTCCTTACTGTCCCTTCTTATTGGTATCGTATTATGATTAGTATTACCCTGGTGCTTTGCATACAAATTCCTTGCGAGTCTAATCACACTTGGCCAAAATAAAGTATTAATTGTGTTGTGTTGTATTGTATTGTACTGAACTGTACTGTATTCCATTCCATTATGTTCCATTCATTTTCTATTCTGCTCTGCTCTGCTCCATTCCATTCCTATTCCATTCCATTCTTTATTCTATTCTCTATATTCTATTCTATTCTGTTCTATTCTATTCTATTCACATTTGGAAACAAGCCCATGAAAGACGTTATGCTTGATCTAGGAGCTTGTTTGCACCCTTCGAAAGGCACTATTTCCAAATTAAAAAAAATTCCTCCACTGCTGATGTCTCACATGAAGGGGGTAATATTTATATATACAAAACATCCATGTCCTGATCATTGAAATTTGAAATAAATGCAAGTATTAATAAAACATTTGACATCAGTTGCACTAAGGAACTTTTTTAAAAAAGAAATAACTCCAGGCTGGCAATATTACAAATACTTCTTAGAATGAAACAGGATTTAATGGGAGATGGGGCTTAGCCTTAGAACCTGGGAAGGATGAGAGAAAGTTTGCTTCAGTGATAGTCCTGAAACAGAGCAAAAGTGTGTTTTCCCAGCACGTCCCAAGTGCCTTGCTTTAATTCCTTAATTTATTACAGCAGCTCAAACCCAGATCTGAGATTAAGGAGGGATCCTTCCAGGCCAAAGACACAGACAGACACAGACAGAGAGAGAGAAGGGGAGGTGGGAGGAAGGGAGAGAAAGAGAGAGAGGGAGGGAGGGAAGGAGGCAGGGAGGAAAGGAAAGAGGGAGGGAGAGAGAGGGAAGGAGGGAGGGAGGGAAAGAGGGAGGGAGGGATGGAGGGAAAGAGGAGGGAGAGAGAGAGAGAGGGAAGGAGGGAGGGAGGGAAAGAGGGAGGGAGAGGGAAGGAGGGAGGGAGGGAAAGATGGAGGGAGGGAGGGCAAGAGGGAGGGAGAGAGAGAGAGAGGGAGAGAGAGAGAAGAATGTTGAGCCCTGCTGGAGCAACTGGGCAAGGATTGCAAAAACATGAAATTGAGACGGGAAACGCAAAAAACTTAAAGCTGTGGAAGGGACCCTAGAGGTCTTCTAGCTCAACCCTTCTGGGGAAGGGAAAAACTGTCTGGAAAAGCAAGTATGGCATGCAAACCCCAAAGGTGCTTTTTTCAAGAGGCAACTGGACTTTCTGGTTTTTCTTTGAAGGCATTTCACTTCTCATCTGAAGGAGTTTCTTGGATGAGAAGCGACGTGAGTCCAGTTGCCTCATGGGAAAAAAGTACCCTTTGGGACAACCATGACCTGGAGGACTGAGAATCTCCATAGAGACATGGCATGCAGAGTTCTACTAACTTGCTGAAGCCGGGACCAAAGGGCTCCTTTCTGGGGTTTTTTTTTCCCTAGGAGCAAAATAAAGAATAACAGAGTTGGAAGGGACCCTCAGAGGTCTTCTAGTCCAGGGGCCTGCTCGGGCAGGAAATCCTATACCATTTCAAACAGATGGTTGCCCAATCTCAAAAACCTCCAGGGATGCAGTGCCCACAATTTCTGGAGGCAAGCTGTTCCACTGTTCATTATTCTCACTGTCAATCAATTCCTCCTTCGTTCCAAGTTGCTTCTCTCCTTGGTTAGTTTCCATCCGTTGCTTCTTGTCCTGCCTTCAGGTGCTTTGGAGAATAGCTTGACTCCCTCTTCTTTGGGGCAGTCCCTGAGATACTGGAACACTGCTATCATGTCTCCTCTAGTTCTTCTTTTCATTGGACTAGACATACCCCGTTCCAGCGACCATTCTTCCTCTGTTTTAGCCTCCAGTCCCCTAATCATCTTGGTTGCTCTTCTCTGCACTCTTTCTACAGTCTCCACATCTTTTTTACATCGTGGTGACCAAAACTTATTTTACTTATTTGATTTGTCAATCGCTTACTAGATAATAGGTATAAGTATAAACATAGTTATGAATACATGAAATGGGTACATATAAAAAGCATAAAAGAAACAATAGGACAGGGACGGTAGGCACGTTGATGCGCTTATGCCCGCCCTCTACAGACCTCTAAGGAAAGGGGTGAGGTCAATAGTAGACAGTCTAAGGTTAAAGTTTTTGGGGTTTGGGAATAGATAGATAGATAGATAGATAGATAGATAGATAGATAGATAGATAGATAGATAGATAGATAGATAGATAGGTAGGTAGGTAGGTAGGTAGGTAGGTAGGTAGGTAGGTAGGTAGATAGATAGATAGATAGATAGGTAGGTAGGTAGGTAGGTAGGTAGGTAGGTAGGTAGGTAGGTAGATAGATAGATAGATAGATAGATAGATAGATAGATAGATAGATAGATAGATAGATAGATAGACTTATTTATTTTTATTTATTTATCAAGCAATTATAAGATAACAGGTATAAGTATAAACATAGTTATGAATACATGAAATGGATACATATAAGAAAAATAAAAGGAAATAATAGGACAGGGACGGCAGGCACGTTGGTGCACTTATGCACGCCCCCTACAGACCTCTTGGGAAAGGGGTGAGGTCAATAGTAGACAGTCTAAGGTTAAAGTTTTTGGGGTTTGGGGAAGAAACCACAGAGTCGGGTAGAGTATTCCAGACATTGACCACTCTGTTGCTGAAGTCGTATTTCCTGCAATCAAGTCTGGTGCGGTTAACTGGATGCAGGATTCCAAGTGTGGCCTTACCAAGGCATTATAAAGTGCTATTAACACTGCAGGTGATCTTGATTCTATCCCTCTATGCAACCTAGATCTGTGTTGGCTTTTGGCACCTGCAACCGTTCATCGTACAAGTTAAAGCCTCCGGACATTTTTACTCTCTTTGTTGTTTTCCAAGTCCAAAGAAGGAAACGGGACACTTACCAAGAAGCGCGGCAAAAGCCTGCAGTCAGCTGGGCCAAATCTTGCGCGCTGCCATGGGTGCAGGGGAGATCCTCGGATGCGCAACAAGGCGAGGAAGGAGACAAGGATCGCAAGGCGAGACGGGAGACGACAGTCGCTGGAAACCACCTCTCTGGCTCCCAACTGGACCGGCGATTTCCGAGCGAGGAAGAGCCGTCCTTTATCCAGAAGGGTGGAGAGGAGACGCGCCAGGTCGCAGGAGTGGGGGTTGGTGGTAGGCTAAGCGGTTCCTGTCCCGCTTTGGGACGCCAGGCCGGGCGCAGAACGAGGCAGCGGGCGCGAAGGGTCCTACGGTTGCTGCCTCGGACGAGCCAGATCGCGCCCCCTCTTGCGAAGAGAACTTCTCTGCATTTTCTTGAGCTTGGGGATGGGACAGAGGAAAGGAGGAGGGAAGGCGGAAGGAGACTGGCCGGGGTCCAAAATTCAACTGACGCAACGAAAAGGCGAGGAATTGGGGAGAGGGGGTGAGCTCCAGAAGGAGAAAGAGAGCCAGAAAGCACTGGGTGAGATTTCAACCCCAGGAAACTCCAGGGGATCGGCTCTTGGGTTTTTAAAAAGCCAGTTGGTAGAATTCTACTATTGACCTCACCCCTTTCCTAAGAGGTCTGCATAAGCGCACCAACGTGCCTACCATCCTTGTTTCTTTCTTATATGTATCCATGTATTCATAACTATGTTTTTACATATACCTATTATCTTGTAAGCAATTGACAAACCAAATTAAATTAAATAAATAAATAAATAAATTAGTGGCTGGTCTCTCTAAAAAATAAAGAAGCTGGGGTTTTTTTTTTCTCCCTTTGTTTGGGGAGGGCCTGTCCCAGCTCGAGGTTTGCCCAAAGCAGAGGTGATTCCAGCTGTGTTCTACACAGGGAGTACTAGTTTGTCTTGGTGACCTTGGCTGGGTCTGAAGGTTTAATCAGGATATATATACTAAGGTTTAAGCAATATATACTAAGCTTTAAAATTATCTGATTTTAGGCTGCAGAGGTGAAATGGAGATCTTTAACAGAGAGAGAGAGAGGGAGGGAGAGATGGGGGAGAGAGAGAGTTTAACAGAGTTGGAAGGGACCTTATAGGTTATCTAGTTCAGGGGTCGCCAACCTTTTGGACCTCAGGGACCACCAAACTCATAATTTTAAATCCTGTGGACCAGAGACCCTGGGAAAAATCCCCAAAAAAGTCTGCAGGGAAATCCTCCACCCCGTTTTCCTACTGATCAATCATTCTTTATTTGGGATCAAATTATTTGGGATTATTTGAGAGAGAGAGAGAGAGAGAGGGAGAGACTTTTGGCTTCATGCAAGGAAAGCAGCAGAAGCAGCAAAAGTCTTTCTTTCTCTCCCCCAAACTCCACCAGAAATGAGTCTTTGTGAGACTTGTCACACCAGCACAGCCTCTTGGAGCAGGAGGCCTTGCAGGGTCCCAAAGACTCATTTCGGGCAGAGTTTGGGGGAGAGAAAGAAAGACTTTTGCTGCTTTCCTTGTGTGCAGCCAAAAACAGAAGAAGAAAGAAGCAGCCCGGTGGCCAGGCCAGGCATGTGGGGCGAGTGGGGCAAGTTCCTCCCCTCTGCCCTCTGCCCTTTCCCCCTCCCCTCACTACTTCGTGTTGTTCGCAATGCAAGCAACGCAAGCCTTGTGTTCCCACGGGGCAGCGTAGCCTTGTTTTGCCACGCAGCTTGGATTAATTGCTTTGGGGTTGACCACTAAAATTTTCTCACAGACCACCAGTGGTCCCCGGCCCACTGGTTGGTGACCACTGATCTAGTTCAACCCTCCATCCAAGCAGGAGACCCCACACCATTGCTGACAAATGGCAGTTCAGTCTCTTCTTGAAAGCTTCCAGTGATGAAGCTCCCACAACTTCTGAAGGCAACTTCTGTTCTATGGGTTGATTTCTCTCACTGTCAGAAAAGTTCTTATTTCCAAGTTGAATCTCTCGTTCAGCTTCCATCCATTGTTCCTTGTCTGACCTTCAAGTGCTTTGGAAAATAGCTTGACCCTCTCCTCTCTGTAGCAGCCCCTCAAATATTGGAAGACTGCTATCATGTCTCCCCTGGTCCTTCTCTTCACTAGACTAGCCAAGCCCAGTTCCTGTAACCTTTCTTCATATGTTTTAGTCTCCAGTCCCCTAATCATCTTGGTTGCTCTTCTCTGCACTCTTTATAGAGTCTGTTTCTAGAGATTATAAAAAATTTCTTTTTTATAATGTAGTGACCAAATCTGGGTGCAGTATTCTAGGGGTGGTCTTACTAAGGCTTTATAGAGTGATATTAATACCTCATGTGATCTTGATTTTGACTGATATTAAGGAATGGATTCAGAAAACCAATGTAGTACCTGTTTTGAAAGTCTTTGTGTTTAAATAATGAAAAGGTACAGCAGCATGTCCCTGTAGAATAGAATAGAAAATAGGATAGAGTAGAGTAGAGTAGAGTAGAGTAGAGTAGAGTAGAGCAGAGCAGAGCAGAACAAAACAGAACAGAACAGAATAGAATAGAATAGAATAGAATAGAATTCACTCTTCAAATTACCTTTCGGAATATCAATTTCCGGTTGGAAGTGAGTGCGCAGACTGTGTGATTTTGATCAGAATTTTCTTTTTCTGTATTGGTTTTCATCTTGTTGAAGGAAGACTTTTTGCAGATTTCATAGATCTGGCTCTCAGTGGGGGTCAGCCCTAGGAAGGCACTTAAATTCTTCACCACTTTTAGTGTTATGAGAACCTAGCCTGTTTGATTGCTTTTTAATTTAAAAAAATGAACATTAGATTTAAAATCTTGGTTTGTTGGTTTATATAGTTCATTCTATTGTCTGAAGCTTAAAAAAAGATGCTGCCAAACAATTTCAGGGTATTGTGTGAATGCCAGTCCATTTTTTTTCTAGCGTATGGTAACCATCATGGTTACCTTATACTTTTGTGTCTGGTGTGGAATTGGGGTTACTGAACAGACCTATGATTGAGTTAACTTACATTACCAACCCTCAAAGCAGATAGGTTGAAATCTGTAACAGAAGCCTTCTCCAACTTCCGGAAGTGCCTGACTTTCTCAAAGTAACCCACGTGGCAAATCAAGCAACAACAATATTTGTCACTTTCAACTTATTACAGTTGGAAAGTTACCAAAATATTTTGGTGTACCCTTGATCTAAGTTTTGTGTGTGTGTGTGTGTGTGTGCTCCTTTTCTTTCTGCTGAACATATCCTGAAAAAAAATGCGTCAGAGACAGGATATTTGCCAGATATCACTGGAAAATAAAACAAAACTAATCAGTACTTAGCAAAACTTTGATATTTTCCCACTGTTTGGAATGGACGAAGTGTTTTAATTCTGGCATCCTGCATCTTCTGCTTAATGGAAATTTACATCCCTGCAAATCTAATTTCACTATTCCCCATTCTATCAATCTATCTATCTATCTATCTATCTATCTATCTATCTATCTATCTATCTATCTATCTATCTAGAATGGAATGGAATGGAATGGAATGGAATGGAATGGAATGGAATGGAATGGAATGGAATGGAATGGAATAGAAGAGAAGAGAAGAGAAGAGAAGAGAAGAGAAGAGAAGAGAAGAGAATAGGAGAGAATAGAATAGAATTCTTTATTGGCCAAGTGTCATTGGACAACAAGGAATTTGTCTTGGTGCAAATGCTCTCGGTGTACATAAAAGAAAAGATACATTTGTCAAGAGTCAAGAATCATCAGGTACAACACTTAATAAGAGTCATACGGTACAATAAGCAATTAAATCATACTAGGAAACAGTCAATATAGATCGTAAGGATACAAGCGACAAAGTTACAGTCATACAGTCTCTATCTATCTCTATCTATTTATCATCTATCTATTATCTATCTATCATATGCAAAAGAAAATGTCACATGTCTTATGTTAAATTCCAATGTTTACTCTTCCTGGTAGAAATTCTAATGGGGGTTTGGCGGAAGGATAGATGATGATACATAGGATAGATGGATAGATAGATTATATATATATATATAATAGATAGAATGAGAGAGAGAAAGAGACAGAGAGAGACATAGTCAGAGAAAGAGAGAGATGAGAGATAGAGAGAGATGAGAGTGGGGAGAGAGGGAGAAAGAGAATCTAGATAAAATATTTGCATTGACCCAAAATTTGTGAAGAAATCTGCCAAGCAGTCATCAGTCTGGCCGCTGGTTAGAGTAAGGTTATGAATCATAAAATTATGGCATTGGAAGGGATCTCAAGGATCATCTAGTCCAATCCTCTATAGTATTCAAGCAAACCAATCAAGGCATCTTTGACAAGTAGCAATCCAGCCTTTTCTGAAAACTTTCCAGAGATGGAAAACTCACAACCTCCATAAGTAAACTACACCACTGTTACATAGATCTTACTGGCTGGATTTTTTTCCCTTTACATTTAAATAAAATCTAGATTATTATTTATTGTTCAGTGGCTAAGTCATGTCTGACTCTTCATGATCCCATGGGCGACAGCACAGCAGGCCTTCCTGTCCTCCATGGTCCCACAGAATTTGCCCAAATTAACGTTCATTATCTTGATGACACTACCTAACCATCTCATTATCTGCTGTCCTCCTTCTCCTTTTGCCTTCCATCTTTCCCAACATCGGGGTCTTTTCCAAGGAGTCTTCTCAATGGATGGCCAAAGTATTTGAGCGTCAGTGTCATTCTCTGTCCTTCCCAAGAACAATCAGGGTTGCTTTCCTTTAGGATCGACTGGTTGGATCTCCTTGCTGTCCAAGGGACACTCAAGAATCTTCTCCGACACCACAATCTGAAAGCATCAATTCTTCAGCCTTCAGCCTTCCTTATGGTCCGACTCTCAGAGCCTGTACATTACAAAATCTAGGTAACTGCCATTTATAACCTTTTTCAGTCATCTTTTCTTTGTACTGAATAAGCCAAGATTCTTCAGCTTGTCTTCAGAGGCTTGTCCTCTAGTCCTGTGTCATCTTTGTCACTATCGCACTTCTGTTTTCTGAATGGTTTTGAGTTGCAAACTTTCTGTTTCAGCCTGGGCTTCCTTAACATGGTGGGAATCGCACTGAGATAGATGATAGATAGATAGATAGATAGATAGATAGATAGATAGATAGATAGATAGATAGATAGATAGATAGATAGATAAAGATAGACAGCTAACTAGATATATAGAGCTAGCTAGCTAGCTAGATAACAGACAGACAGACAGACAGACAGTTAGATAAAGAGGGAGGGAGATAGATGATATAGAGATAGATAGACAGACAGACAGATAAAGGTAGCTAGCCAGATGGATAGATATAGATATAGAGCTAAGATAGATAGATGATAGACAGACAGATGATAGATAGATAGATAGATAGATAGATAGATAGATAGATAGATAGATAGATGGATGGATGGATGGATGGATGGATGGATGGATGGATGGATGGATGGATGGATAGATAGATAGATAGATAGATAGATAGATAGATAGATAGATAGATAGATAGATAGATAGATAGATAGATAGATAGATAGATAGATAGATAACAATAGATTTATAGATCTAGAGCTAGCTAATAGAAAGATAGATAAGATAGATAGATAAGATAGATAGATAAGATAGCTAGCTAGCTAGCTAGCTAGATGATAGATAGATAGATAGATAGATAGATAGATAGATAGATAGATAGATAGATAGATAGATTTATAGATCTAGAGCTAGCTGATAGGTAAGTAGGTAGACAGATGATAGATAGATAGATAAATAGATAGATAGATAGATAGATAATGATAGATTTATAGAGCTAGAGCTAGCTGATAGGTAGGTAGGTAGGTAGGTAGGTAGACAGATGATAGATAGATATCTCAGTATGGATCATACATCACTCAGATGTCATGGCTTACAACTACAAGATCTGCATACATGTTACTTTCTGCCCTAATGATGGCTGAATTTTGCAATGTGGCATCCATGGAGCCTCCACATGGGTCCCATGGAGATGTCAAAAACCTCTCATGCTTCTGTCCCCTCTTAACATCTGCATAAGACTTTTTAGTTAAAAGGGGAAGGTGAATGCTACAAAGCCAAATGCAGATTTTGCTCATCACTTCCAAGAAGTCGTCTTATCGTCCCAAAGGTCCCACTAGTGTCCTTAAAAAGTAAAGATGACAAATGCTACACTCCTGTTTATTATTATTATTATTATTATTATTATTATTATTATTATTATTATTATTATTATTATTATTATTATTATTGTTGTTGTTGTTGTTATCATCATCATCGATATTGTTATTGTTATTATTGTTGTTGTTATTATTATTATTAAGACAACAAATAAAACCATCTTTCAGTTATACAGTGTGTCGACTGGGTACATATATCTTGTGCACATAATAATATTTATGTTTCTTATTGAGTTTACATTCATATTATAACCCATTCAACATTATAATTCATAGTATATCATTATTACAATATCATTTAATTTCTGCTTTATTTTCCAACCATCCATAGAATAGATCCCATATCTTATAATACTCTTTTTCTTCTTGCTCTCTCATTGCTAATGTTAGTCTTACTCATTTCTGCACATTCCAATGTTTTCTTAACCACCTTCTCCTCCATCGGAATTTTCTCATTTTTCCAATTTTGATCAAATACAATTCTAGCTGCTGTTAATACATGTATAGTCAAATATGTTATTTCTTTGTTATCGTTCTCAGGCAAAGTCCCCAATAACAATACCTCAGGCTTTAAATCTATATGTTGTTTTGGCCATCTCCTTCTTTTGAAAGGATGATAAACTAGTGAAGCAGAAGAGCAACCCCTTGACTTGAAGCAGAGCTGAAAAGAGTCACGTCATTTACCTTCTGGGAAAATGGCCTTTAGCGATTGCTCACGCTCAGCCAGCCCTTTTGTAAACGATCAGGACCCACTCCTGGAAAATGTTTTTGAGAACGTCCATGGCACCTTCTCAAATGCCAAATGAATCTGAACCCCCATTTTTGGGGGGGAGGGGGTGGGAGGAATCACTGGACCCTAATGTTGGGGAAAATGGAAGGCAAAAAGAGAAGGAGATGCAGAGGACAAGATGGTTAGATACACTGGTGGGATACCATTTTTTTTTTACTACCGGTTCTGTGGGCGTGGTTTGGTGGGTGTGGTGTGGTTTGGTGGGCGTGGCGTGGCTTGGTGGGTGTGGCAGGGGAAGGCTGTCAGGGCTCCAACAAATTCCCCCCCCCCCCTCATTCAAAGCAAAAGTCTCTAGCCACATCTCAGAAAAAGTACATTGGTTTATTAGAAGTTGCCATGTTGGTGTGTTGCTGGGTGCAGTTGATACTAAATCACATCATACATTTCCCCCTTGACCCTGGTCTTTCCCCTACCCCCTGGATGTGACTTCTTCAATAGGACACATCAGTCTCCAAGAGCCATCCATCATGCTCTCCAATAAGCTTCTTCTGCTCCGACAACTTTGGGCTGCCGAGTTGGTTATCTAGGCATTTCAAGAATACCTTGTTTTCCCCCACTCCCTTTTTCTGGCAGCTAAAAAGAACAAAGGAGGATCTTTTTAGTTGACAAAGGATACTGTAAAATCCCCATTCCCTCCCCATCCCACTAACCTGCTTTCTCCTGTGCAGGGCAACCAAAGAAGTCCCAGCCAATCAGCTGGGATTAGGGAGGCAGAGAATAGATGGGGGCGGGGCCAGTCAGAGGTGGGATTTGCTGGTTCCCTGAACTACTCAAAATTTCTGCTACCCATTCTCCTGAACTGGTCAGAACCTGCTGAGTGATCTTCTCATCACTCTTTATCACCCATCCCCTCCCACTTGTGATTGTAGGACTGTAACTTTGTTGCCGTATCCTTACGATTTATATTGACTGTTTCCTAGTATGATTTGATTGTTGATTGTACCCTATGACTATCATTATGATTCTTGATCCTTAACGAATCTACCTTTTCTGTATGTATACTGAGTATTTACACCAAGACAAATTCCTTGTGTGTCCAATCACACTTGGCCAATAAAGTATTCTATTCTATTCTATTCTATTCTATTCTATTCTATTCTATTCTATTCTATTCTATTCTATTCTATTCTATTCTATTCTATTCTGAATACCACCTCTGGTTAGATAGTGTCATATTCAATGTACATGAATTTGGGGAAAATATGGGAGATTCTGGGAGTGACTGAACAACAACAGCAACACAAATGGCTTGTATATTAATTACACATAAATTACAGTGCAGTTGCCCTTGTTAAATTTGGCAAGAATGAGGGGTCCCAAAGACTCAGGCATAATTTACTGATCGAACAATACTGAGTTAGTATAATAAATTCCACATTTTGTCAGAATCAGCTTTAGATTTTTTCCTGAACTAAAATCTGTGCAGAAGATTATCAGGAATGTTCTTCCCTAACCACCCTTCAATTCTGGCAATTCACGTGGGAATAAAAATCTTGAACCTATACAGATATTGTAAGAGTGTTACATATCAATAGTGACATGTTTTTGAATCTTATAAATGCAGTTCCCATCTCAAACATGTGGGTGTTCAGAAAAAGTCTTACGAAAACACTGTTTGGGCCAGTACATTCAGTGAAAGAATTTAAATAAAAAATATACACAACAGAATAACAGAATTGGAAAGGACCTTAGAGGTCATCTAGTGCAACCTGCTGCTCAAGCAGGAAACCCTATACCATTACAGATAAATAGTTGTCCAATCTCTTCTTAAAAACCTCCAGTGTTGGACTGCCCACCACTTCTGAGGGCAAACTATGACTGTTCATGAGTTTTTCAATGAACTATTTGGAAAACTGAAGTGGATTCAGGAGTAAAACTCAAAGCCTTGACCAATCCCTTCTCGCAATTGTACTGTGGGAAGAAATGTCCATCTGGTTCAATTCTGATTGGAAAGATGGTTTAATGATGAAGCAGAACCACATGGTTCTGGGCAGCTGACCACATGGAGTTGAGAGTGAGGGGGTTTTATATCTTCTCTTGGGCTTTGAACTTGAGCTTCCTGTTCCTGTGCAAGAGCATGTGTTCTATTAGCTGCTGACAAACTCTCATGGGGCCATGTAGGGGTTATGTAGAGGGTCATAGCTGGCTCTATAGGCAAAGTACAAATCCTAGATGTTTGTCTGAGCTCTCAGGTTTGGTTGAAGTTTGTGAGAGTGAGGCAATGAAGGCTTGTGTTCTGAAAGGGTGTTGGTTAATTCCAATTGTGGCTTACTGGCTTTTTTTCCAATGTTGGATCTTGAATGAGGGTTAATCCTATCGCTCTGCCTTTGTTCAGACTTTGCTGCAGGGAATTTCAAAATATCCTGTCCTGAATGGATTCCTGCTTGCAATATTTATTTTGCCTGTGAATAGAGCTATCTATCTCTTTATCTCTTAAGTGCTGACATCTGCTGCGGGATAGTAAGAAAAAGTGGGGGGCTGCTTTCTCCCTCCAAGAACATATTCTGCCTTTTTAATATTTCCTAAAAATATTTCATTCTTCTAGGAGAGAGGTGGGTGCTAACTTTCTACCAATACCAAGTCTTCTGTTTTGCCAAGTTGCATAAGGTCTGATTTCGATTCCCCCACCTCCACCCCTTAGTGCTTTAGGGGGTGGAGAGGGAGAGCAGTCTTTGGATCTCAACCAAGCCTCACTTGGCCCACACAGAGCCTGCCAGCCATATTTGGAAATATAAACACGTAGCCTGGGTAGAGCCGTCAAGAATTTGTCTTGAAACGTTGCTCCTTTGGTCTTCCGTGGACTCAGACTAAGCTCTGCAGCCGTTTTCAGTTTGTCAGAGTGAAGGCCTTCTTCCTAGCCCTAATTTGAATGGATTGCACTGAAGAGAATGAGGGCAGAAAGCACTATATGTTAGCAAAGGAACTCCTTTAGCCGGGAGGAAAAAGTTAGAAGGAATTCGCTGCTGTCAGTTTAAGGATGAGCTGGGGAGGAAGGATTGGCAAGCCCTGTTTTTAACTTAAGATGGGAAGCTGGTGTTTTCCCAAAGGAACCACAAAAATGCTGCTGCTTTCGTTTCATCCCAAAGGAGCAGCTTTTTACATATAAAATGTTGGCTTTCCAGTTGCGGTTTTGAGATTATATCACAGCCTTTGGAAACCATTCTTTGTCCAAACTCCCCTTCCAAGTGAATCTAGCAGGGCTCTGGGACTTAGAAGCAAATGTCATCTTTTCCAACCTGCTTTTCAGATGCTATATCTATTGAGAGTTTCGCAGCGATAATTGAGCGCCAGAAAAATAAACACAGATGGCTGATGCTTCATTTAACATCTTTATAAACATTAGTAGATTTTACAAACCAGTTGTAGGTTTCTCCAACATGGAGCAAACTCACATGTTGCAAGTTCAGAGCAGACCTCCAGTCTTCAGCAAGCAAGCAAGTTAGTTTCATCTTCAATAGACAGACTCAGAACTCAACATAGCTGCACAGTTGCAGAGCTTAACAGAGAGCCACACCTAGGCTACCTTTTAGTTTCAGTTTCCAGCCTAGGCCACCTGTAGTTTCAGTTTCCAGCCTAGGCCACCTGTAGTTTCAGTTTCCAAACTATCCTCCTTGGCTGATTTAGTTGTTATGTCTATTCATTGGCTGACCTTGTTACCAAGCTCTATTCCAGTTCATGACAATATATGGCATAGGGCTTGAAATGCAGGTACTCTATTGCAGAAGGTGACAATTGAGATTAAGTAAGAATTAAGATTCCTGGGAGAAATGTCAACAACCTCAGATATGCAGATGATACCAACTCTAATGGCAGAAAGTGAAGAGGAACTAAATAACCTCTTGATGTGGGTGAAGTAAAGAAGGGCAAAAGTTGGCTTGAAACTCAACCTTAAGAAAACTAAGATAATGGCACCCGGCCCTCTCAATTTATTTTATTTATTTGGTTTGTCAATTGCTTACAAGATAATAAGTATAAGTAAAAACATAGTTATGAATACATGGATACATATAAGAAAGGAAAAAAGAAAGAAACAGTAGGACAGGGACGGTAGGCACGTTGGTGCGCTTATGCACGCCCCCTACAGACTTCTTAGGAAAGGGATGAGGTGCAATTCCTGGCAAATAGATGGGGAAGAAATTGAGGCAATGACAGATCTTATTTTCCTGGGCTCCAAGATCATCGCAGATGGGGACTACAGCCAAGAAATTAAAAGAAGCTTGCTCCTGGGGAGGAAAGCTATGGCAAATCTAGACAGCATCCTAAAAAGCAGAGACATCCCCCGGCCAACAAAATGCATATAGTCAAGGCTATGGTTTCCCTAGTTGCAATGTATGGCTGTGAAAGTTGGATCACAAAGAAGGTTGAGCGCCAAAGAATTGAGGCCTTTGAACTCTGGTGCTGGAGAAGTCTCCTGCGAGTCCCTTGGACTACAAGGCGATCAAACTGGTTAGTCCTAGAGGAGATCAACCCTGACTTCTCTTTAGAAGGCCAGATCCTGAAGATGAAACTCAAAGACTTTGGCCACTTCATGAGAAGGAAGGACTCCCTGGAGAAGAGCCTAATGCTGGGAAAGATTGAGGGCAATAGAAGAAGAAGGACATGACAGAGAATGAGGTGGCTGAATGGAGTCACTGAAGCAGTCGGTGTGAGCTTAAATGGACTCTGGAGGATGGTAGAGGACAGGAAGTCCTGGAGGAATGTTGTCCATGGGGTCACGACTTCGCAACTAACAACAATTGAGCAGTGAACTAAAGGATGGTGCATCTAAGATTCTCCATAAGTTGTTGAAGTCGGTTATGGTTCCCACAATACAAAAAGGATGCTGAGACCTTGGAAAATATGCAGGAAAGAGCAACAAAAAGGATAAGGAGTCTAGAGGCTAACCTGGACAATGAACAGTTAAGGGAACTAGATATGCATGAGGTATAGAAAGTCGTCACCCACCTCTCTCCTAGAAGAATGAAATATTTTAGGAAATATTGAAAAGACAGAATATTATATTTCCCTAAAGTGAGAAATGGAGAGACATGCTCTTGGAGACAGAAAGCAGCCCCCACCTTTCTTAATAGCCCTCAGCAGATGTCAGCACTTAAGAGATAGGTAGCTCTATTCGTAGTCAAAAATTCCCTGCAGCAAGGTCTGAACAAAGATAGGATTAGTCATCAGACACAGTAGGAATTGCCCAATGCCCCTTCATTGCATCAGCAGCCCAAACTTAGTTCAGACAAACATGACCCCTAGATGGCCCCATGGGAGTCTGACAATAGTCAATAGAATACACGTTCTTACACAGGAACAGGAAGCTCAAGTTGAAGTCCACAAGTCTTAACGTTGCCAAGGTTGGAGACCCCTGCTTTTAAGGACTCTTTTCTTGAGATATTAAATACTCAGTGTGATCCTACAAGATCTGTTGAAGGAACATGCAAAAGACTTTCTCAGGCCTTTGGTGAAGAATTTATTGTTTTGAGACTTACATCATGCATTTGAGTTTTACAAAAATTACAGATGGAAAAATACAGTGATAATACATTATATATAAAGGGGAGGGGTGAGTCTCTTCTCTTGGTTTTATTTTTTAATCAGCATTGAAAAAAAAGCCAGTTGATGTGGCTTTTTCAGTTATCAGCTCGAACAAAAGAGGCAAAGATGCTGTCTTCTTGGGCCAGCAGATTCTCAGGTGTGTCATTTTCTAAAATGACCCCTCGTTTCATCACAATGACCACGTCTGCAGTCAGGATAGTGTGGACTCGATGCTGCAATTAACAAAAAAATAAATAAAAGGGAGGGGGTTATTTAGTTTTTCATGGTTTGAGATGGGCAAGTCAGGAAACAGTATCAAGATCAATGGAAGTCTGCTTTATTCTTTTTATTTATTTACTTAATATTTATTTTGCCTTTATTACTTGATAAATACCGTAACTCAAGGCACCAAACTTTCCTAATATTCATTCCTCCTTCTATTTTCCTCACAATAACCCTGTGGAGTGAATTGGGCTCAGAGTGACTGGTCCAAAGTCATCCACTTGGCTCTCATGCTTAAGGTGAGACTAGAACTCACCATCTCTTAGTGATTGGCCCAAAGTCACCCAGCTGGCTTTCATGCCTAAAGTAGGACCTTTGCTGATCTCAAATGAATGATGAGGGGTGAGTGAAAAAAAATTGTACGGCACCTTAGAATGGGGCAGCTCAGTCCCATTTGTCTGGGAGCTAACCAGGTTTGGTTCGAATCCTTAGTGCTGCGTAACGGAGTGAGCTCCCGTTACTTGTTCCAGCTTCTGCCAACCTAGCAGTTCAAAAGCATGTAAAAATGCAAGTAGAAAAATAGGGACCACTTTGGTGGGAAGGTAACAATATTTCATGCACCTTCAGTGTTTAGTCATGCTGGACACATGATCATGGAGACATCTTCGGACAGCGCTGGCTCTTTGGTTTGTAACGGAGATGAGCACCGCCCCCTAGAGCTGGAGACGACTAGCACATATGTGCGAGGGGAACCTTTACCTTTAGTACTTGAATCAGAGATCAACAGGGCACAGAGTAGATTTGGAAATAATAAAAAACTCCAGAATTTATGTAGAGGGGAACCCTTGCCATATTTCTGCCCAGAAGCATCACAAGAAAGTCTCCATGACATCACCAGGAGCTGAGCTAGACTTGAAAGGTTTTTTTTTTTAAAAAAAAGTTCCTTGTTTCCCTGAATTGTTCAAGGTTGTTGGGGAAGAGTAAACACAGGCATGTTTTGGTGCGGTGAAATAAACCTTCCCTTTTCGATCTGCGAGCTTGGCAAAGTTAGAAAAACCCAGAAAGTGCCAGGCCAAACCGAGACCAAGAATAACCTCCTGGAACTTGAGCAGAGACAAGGAGCAGAAAGCACAGAAAACAGCAGTACCAGAAAGCCAAGAATCTTGCAGGAATCCTGAGCTGGAGCAACTATTTGTTGGTCTTCACCAAAGTGGCGAAGAGGCCACCCTCCTTGAGGAGCAGATTGGCAGCTGAGTCATACTCAGCAACCACCCCATCCGAAAGGACTAAGACAAGGTGGGCATCCAGGATGCTGGAGACCCGGTGCTGGAAGGAAAAGCAAGGAAAAGCAAAGGCAAAGAGAGGAAATAACAGAAAGAGAACACAGTCCAAAAAGAGGACACAGAAAGAATTGTCCGATGGACAATATGGAAAGCCAACGTGCAAGTATAGGCGCCAGTGGCCATAATTATGGTGGTGTTGAGCAAGTTGACCGATGGTCTACTTCAGATTCCCCCCTCTGATGCTCATTCACACATTCTCCGTATCCAGCTACCCCATTTTGTCCATGGGGAAGCAGCCTGAGCTGTGAGATTGTTTGGCTGGACCTCTAGTTTGCCTAGTTTTAGACCCCTGATAGTGAACCTGCCATAGCAGGACCAACTAGCTGACTTTCCTTGGGCTCAGAAGCAGGATCAGGCCTCATTAGCCCTTGGAAGGAGAAGCACAGGAAATTCTTGGGCTGTAGGCTAGAGAATTAAGAGAACATTCTGCAAGAAAGCTCTTTCTCTCTCTCTCCTTCCTTCCTTCCTTCCTTCCTTCCTTCCACCCTCCCTTCCTTCTCTCCCTCTCCCTCTCCATCCCTCTCCCCTCTCCCTCCCCACTCCAGTCCTCTCCTCTCCTCTCTCCCCTTCCCTTCTCTTCCCTCCCCTCCTCTCTTCCCTTCCCTTCCCTTCCCTCCCATCCCCTCCCCTCCCCTCCCATACCTTCTCCACACCTTCCCTTCCCTCCCATCCCATACCCTCTCTGCCCCTTCCCTTCCACTCCACTTCTGTTCTCCTTTTTTTCTTTCGCATACTTTGGTCAAGAATAAATAAATAAAGATTCTGAGAAAATGCTTCCATTTTTTTCTATATTGATCTTCATGCTAGGCTAGTTTGTACAAATGGAAACTACATTTTACTCTACAGATTTCACTGGTATGTAGAAGTATTATGAAAATAAAAGTAAAGTACAGTAATAGAATGGTTTTCAAGTGACCAAACAGGCAAGGTCCTGTAAACTAACTTAAGCTAGGAAGTCAACATTCATCAGGTAATAACAAGCCACTTCCATAACTCTGCCAAGATATTTCTGTGTATGCTAACATCTATATCGCTACTAAGATTTGAGTCTGTCTCATTGGAGTCTTCATTTTAAAATATGGAGTTTGTATGATGATGTCCAAACAAAGACATAATTAGGTACTGACAGGAGTGAACAAATATTTCTGTATTTTAGATGTCCTTAATTTCTTCTAGAGAAGAAGGTTCATCATCTGATGGCCCAGTAGGAAAAGAAGCCCATTAGTAAGTGTCTACTCACAGCAATCGTCACAACTGTGCGATCCGCAAAGGCAGTCATTACGACTTTTTGCAAAATGTTTTCCTGGAAAAAGTAAAAACAGGAGTTATCAAAAGATACCTCTGGGATCCATGAGAAATTCATGTGAACAGGAGTGATCTTTTAGCTTTGAGAATGTTTTTTGATTAGGCTAAATCACTATATTTGGAGATCTGCATGATTTAGATTTACACAGCCATCAAGGAGATGCTCATGGTTGAGTCATGGTTGTCTCAAAGGTGCTTTTCCAAAAGGCAACCAAACTTTCTTGGTTTTTTTTCCCCTAGAAAATGTTTTGCTTCTCATCCAAGAAGCTTCTTCGGTTCTAAAGAAAATGTGTCAGGAAGAATTGAAGAAGCTTCTTGGATGAGAAGTGAAATGTTTTCAAGGGGGAAAACAATAAGGAAGTCCAGTTGCTTTTTAGAAAAGAACCTTTGGGTCACAAAGAATGTCTACAGCAGGAGGGTCCAAGCTTGGGAACTTTAAGATCTGTGGACTTCAACTTCCAGAATTCCCCAGCCAGCTAGGTCTTAAAGCAGGGGTCTTCAAACTTGACAGCTTTAAGGCTTGTGGACTTCAACTCCCAGAATTCCTTCTCCAGTCATGTTAGCTCAGGAATTCTGGGAGTTGAAATCCACAAGTCTTAAACTTGCCAAGTTTGAAGACCCTTGTCTTAAAGTTAGCAAGCTTGGACATCTATGGTCTACAGCAAAGGAAAAATTGAGGCTACCCTCACATTCCATGTCCAGAAATTGACCAGACTAACCAATGAATTTACATCAAAGCTCTTGCTAGGATTCATGTTTCATCATGACTAAGAGTATCCATTAAAGTGAGAGGACCCAGGATGGACTACATGACACATTCTCCTATGCTTCATCAATTTATTTCTGTTCTCATTCCCATCGTCTTCTGCCTGAAATGAAGGCCTCATTCTGCCTCAGAGCAAGGACAACTTGGGACTTCATCTCAAAGACACTTGAATGATTGATCTCCGTTTGGGTTACTAATGGAAAACTTCTCAATGCCCTGCTATCTAAAGTTGGAAGATAGGAAACAGATCTGGAACCAGCGTTAGTCAGATGCAAGAAGTCAGAAACCAGGATAGAGTTCAATACAATTTTATTTCATGCTAGCCATACCCAAGAATTTACTGATAGACAAGGCGAATTGGCATCAGATAAGAGTCAAAAGACTTCAAGAGAGATTGGTCCTGAGTTTCCTCCAGGGATGTAGAGACCCCAAATTAATTATGCATTTGACCCTGCACTCAAGCTTAGTCTGGTCAGTGTCCTACCAAAGGAATCCTCTTTAAAAAAAAATCAATTGCAAACAAAATATGTGTCATGCCCCGGTTGGAGTCTGAATCTGAGGAGGAAGACGAACAGCTGACAAAGAGAGCAGGAGTATGGCTCGGTTGACTGTGGAGGAAACTGGGGAAGGGAAAAGTCCGGCTGGGCAGAGCAGGGAAGAGGTAGAACAAGGGAGAGGGAGTTAAGAGGAAGACCCAGGCCCACCACCTCTTCATCCTAGGGCACGCAGGGAGGAACGGGGAAGAGAGCAACGTGGATTGCATGGTTTACAGGGGAGGAAAGGGCCCTGATTCCCTTCATTAGGCACACCTGGGAATTAGAGTTTAAAAGTGATGCAAGCTGAGTGTGGTGTCTGCTGGGAACAAACATGAATTTATCTTGTGTTGACTTTGGTTATCTGCGTTCCTGGCATCCTCCCAACTGAATTGAATTACTGCCGTTCCTTCACATCTGGAATTCCTTCTCTTGCTCTGCCAGACTAATTACCTCATTTTGCCTTGATTGGACTTATAGTTACAGTTTTTGTTGACGTTTTGTTGAACGTTTTGGACTTGAATCGCTGCAGCCAAGGGCTGTTCCTGGAAGAGTTTTTCTCCAGCCCAGAAGGTAACCAGGGCAATGGGGACAAAGTTGGAGCAAATAAAGGGACTCCTACTTATTATTTGACTAAATTGCCTTTGTGCCACGCCCCGTGTCATCACAATATGAGTAACCAAGGGCCACAAGTAAGTACACCTACTTACTGTGGCCATATCGATGGAAGCGGTGGCCTCATCCATAATGAGAATACTGCTCTTACGCACAAAAGCCCGAGCCAGACAGAAGAGTTGTCTCTGACCAACACTGAAGTTCTCACCACCTTCAGTTACAACAGCATCTGGGAATGAGACAGTTAGAATCAAAACAAGGTATTTGAAGAGCTGTCTAACCCAATGGGATCAATCTTCCCTACTTGTGCCAGTGGAAGAGGCCAGCTAGGGATCCCATCTGCTAAGGAATTCTGCTGGGTGAGATCAAGGAGAAGAATCTTTTCCAGGGTGGTTCCATTCTATGGAACACTCTACCACTGGAGGTGAGAACTTCTCCCATCCTTTTGGCCTTCCAGAAGGATATTAAAACCTGGCTTTGTGAGTTGGCTTGAAGCCCCGAGAGGGCGTTCATTGCTGGAGGTGCTTGATGGAGTAAGAAGACCTCATCCTTGTCAATCACCAGAGAGGCAAGAGTGATTGCAACTCCTTTCCATGGATGTCACTTGGTAATAAATCAAGTTTGCTACAACTCAGATGAACAACCCAAGGGTTGCTGTGTGCTTGTCAGTCGAACAGATTGAACAGATCTAATTAGCATAGAAAGTTGTTTTGATATACACACCTAGTCCACCAGGCAGGACTTTGACCATGTTCTTCAACTGAGCAATCTCCAAGGCTTCCCAAAGGGTATCATCTGTACATTTGCACTCAGGATCCAGATTAAAACTATGGAAAAAACAAAACAAAACCTCAGTGGCGCAGTGGTTAGAGTGCAATACTACAGGCTACTTCTGCTGCCTTCCAGCTGCCTGCAATTTGACAGTTTGATTCTCACCAGCAAAAGGTTGATTCATCCTTCCATCCTTCCGAGGTGGATAAAATGAGGACCCAGATTGTTGGGGACCAGAGGCTGACTTTGTAAACCGCTTAGAAAGGGCTGTAAAGCACTGTGAAGCGGTATATAAGTCTAAGTGCTATTACTATTGCTATTGCTAAAACAAAACTACATACTTCAGTAACTCAATTTAACGTCTCAATTTTCTAGATAAAGCCATTGATTCAGTCAATTCATGATCCACTTAGTTTAATATCTGTTTTCCTCTAGCCCATCTGTTTGCCTTGGCTATTGAAATAGACAAATTAATTACGTATAAAGGTAGTCCTCGACTCACAACAGTTCATTTACTGACTGTTCAGAGTTACAATGGCACTGAAAAAAGTGACCCCCCCCCCATTTTTTCATAATTGTGACCATTGCAGCATCTCCATGGTCACAGGATCAAAATCCAGATGCTTGAGCTTCCAGTGATGATGTGAGGATGAACAGAGGTGTAGAAGCCCGTCTCTGGTCCTTCTAAAGTCACAGGAATTGTTAATGTTAGACTTAGACTCCCTCGTTCTTTAAAGAATCAATAGAAGGAATTCATCGGTAAAAATAAATAAGTATAATTCAACAACAAATATTAATAACAGAATGTTATATTTGATAGAATATAAATAACAGACAATTTATAGGTAACAAGAAATAATTGCCACATAATATAATTTAGGAAATATTTAACTCACTGTCAAATGTAAAAAAGTTTAACTAGTTTTAGTACAGAGATTATTGTGACATTTGCTTGTATGAATCTTTGTCTTTTGAGTTTGTATATTTGTATATTTTAATTTTTTGTATTCAATAAAGTTTATTTTTTTAAAAATCCAGATGCTTGGCAACTGACTCATAGTTATGACGGTTGGCCATGTTCCAGGGTCATGGGATCCCCTTTTGCGATCTTCTAACCGGCAAATTCGATGGGAAAGCCAGATTCACTTAACAACCATGTTGCTAACTTAACAACTACAATGGTTGACTTAACAATTGTGGCAAGAAAGGTTGTAAAAGGGGACAAAACTCATTTGACAAATGTTTCACTTGGCGACATAAATTTTGGGCTTAGTTGAACGACTACTTGTATTTGAATCTGGACTCTCTAGAGCCATGATGGCAAATCTATGGCACGGGTGCCACAGGTGACACACAGAGCCATTTGTGTGGGCACGCGAGCCCCAGTCAAACTTACCTGCACTGTGCATGTGCGTGCCTCCCTGCTGATTTTCAGCCTGTTTGAGGCCGTTTTTGCTCTCCCCAGTGACTCGAGGGAAGCCTCTGCAGCCTTGGGAGGCCAAAAAAACGGGCCTTCCGAGAATAGTGGAAGTGCCAAAACAGGCCTGATTTTCAGCCTCCTGAGTCTTCCCTCAAGCCTCTGGGAGGATGAAACCGGTCTCCCCCAGGCTTCAGAGGCCCTCCGGAAGCTGAAAATGGGCACTTCCGGTATTTCCAGAAGGCCCGTTTTTCGGCCTCCCGAGGCTGCAGAGGCTTCCCTTGAGCCTCCAGGGAGGGCGAAAACGGCCTCAAACGGGCCGAAAATCAACTGGGAGACACGCACATGTGCAGTGCAGTAAGGGAGTGGGGCAGGGGTATTGCGCGTGCATACGCAGGTGGGCGGGGCACATTGCATTGTGGGTGCCAGCACGCACGTGCGCGCTTTCGGCACACCACAAGAAAAAGGTTCGCCATCCTTGCTCTAGAGTCATTTGATACTTTCTACCTAAAGGGAGAAAATGAAGGGATAGGAGAGATGATACGGACACCTAAACCCTATTATTGTCCCATCCTAGCTGCAGAATATAGTCTCAAAATGACTTGAATCTGCTGCTTTGTAGGAACTTCCCTTCTCTAACCCCTTCCCTAACTCAGAAGACTAACACCAAAGAACTCTCATGGTCTAGGATTCAGACTCCGAAGAACCTGCTGTAGATGAACCAGTGGAATGTCAGCCTCTGGAGACACCACGCCAGAAGTCACCTGGCGCTGGTCAAACACAGTGTTCTGACCCAAACCTGGTTGCAAGAGAGCAAACACAAGACAAAGGTAGCAGCGCAACCTTTTAATGTTTCATCTATGAATCCTGTTTCTTCACAGATAAAGGCTGCTTCCAACTAATTAGCTCCGACAAGAAAGAGCCTTGCCAGGTTTTTTGCAAGGCTGCAAAAAATCAACAGATAAGAAATATTTTACAACACAAGAGTTTTCAAATACCAACTGTAATGGCCACGAGGCTGAGTTTCAAAATGTCTTTGCTTCCTGCAAAGAACGTTTGCTTCACAGCTGCCTTTTATCTTCTTGAAGGAGGGGCCATTACCTTGCAGCCTTACTCCTGAGTCACCCGTGCTGCTGCAGCTGCTCTTTCCTGCGAGCAATCCTTCATGCACGTGCACTTGGCACAGGCTCCTCGGGAACCTCCTCATCACTGCTGCAAGCCCCCACAATCTCTGAAGGCAGCAGTCCACTCCCTAATGGTCCTGGCCCCTCATCTGAGTCCTCACTCTCCTCAGCCATCTGTACCTGCTGTCAGCTAACCACAACACACAGGAACTGTCAATACAACTGTTTCTTCAGTGTCAGAGTGTGAATCCTGAACTATGAAACAAACCAGGATTGGGCAACACGATCACCCAGGACTGTGTGAATTTCCCAGACATCATCTCTGCAGCCACCCTGGGCATTCTTGCTGACAATTAGTGGCTTACCTACCATTCTGGGTTTAAAAAGTAGCGAAAACCATATCTTAAGCTTCTATTTTCTAAAATAAAAGGAAATCAGAATAAGAGAGTTGGAAGGGATTTTGGAGGTTTTCTAGTCCAACCTCCTGATCAAACAGGAGATGCTGTACCATTCCAGACAAGCAGCTGTCCAGACTCTTCTTAAAAATCTCCAGTGATGGAGCATCCACAACTTTTGAGGCATATATTTTGTCATTTACATTTAATAATCATATTGGTCTATAGTTTTTTTTATCTGCTGTAAATCTGAGTCCTCTTTTGATATTAAGGTAATATTTGCTTCTGACCAGGTTTTGGGGAGGTTGGTCTTTAACAAAACTTCATTATAGACCTCTGGCATTGGCAGACCTCAAGTATCTTGTAGATGTTTATAAAGTTCTGCTGGCAGCCCATCTGGTCCAGGTATTTTATTGTTGGGTTGTTGTTGTTGTTGTTTGGTCTTTTAACTGTTTCTGTTAATTCCATCGTCATTATTCTTTCATTTAGCATCACTTTCACTATTTCTGGTATTTTAGGTAATGCAGCCTTTTCTAAGTATTGTTTTATTATATCTTCTGCCATATTTTCTTAACTATGAAGTTTTCCATAAAATTCCTGGATTATTTTTTTCTTTTTTAATCTTCATTTTGGTGGTGAAGGATCCACAACTTTTGAAGGTAAACCATTCCTCTGATCAATTGCTCTATCCCGCAAAATTCCCAAACTCAACTTCTACATCACTTCATGCTTGAGCAGGGAGTCGGACTAGAAAACTTCCAATGTCCTTTCCAACTCATATTTTGTTACCGGTATTATCATTCACCTTATCCTCTAAGATCTCAAAATGTCCAGGGCAAAACGTCCAGGGCAACCAAAAATTAATCACGCTGCAGTCAAGATTGAAGGTAGCTTTGCACTAAAATGTCCACTTTTGTGCTCCTGGTGCCAACGACTGTCTCAAAAAAACAACAACAACCACCTATTGTACACCCTAATGAGAAGAATCTGTTGCATTTACAGAAAACACTGGATTAGTATCATGACAACGTCAGTGAGGAGTCATGTTGTGAATGGTACATTTCTAGGCACTGTTGCACAAAATTGAGCAAGCTCGCACCAGGGTTTGTCCATGCCAGAATTTTCTGGTAAGCTTTCCATTTTTAGCAATTGGAGCTGTAAGCGGCAGCCTTCAAAAGCACACACATAGAAAAGGATCTGATGAATTCATTGCAGGACCAGACCCGGGGGAATCTCTGCTTTACCAAATTCCACAAAAACAGCTAATTTTCTGAGCTACAAGAACTTACCGAATCGACCCGCTGAATAAGATAGGATCCTGGAGGATTATAGAGAGCCTGGAACGCAGCAGATCGAGAGGCAGCTTTGCAATGTCAATGCCGTCAATGAGAATCCTTCCTGTTTGAAATCATTTGGAGCAAAACAAAAGAGACGGAGCTACAAAACAAGCAGAATATACAGCAACATCCAGAAACATGGGTGTGGAAGAAATCACCTGAAAGTTCAAGGGGACCGTCAGAAATAAAAACAGCCCCATAAGACTAGAAATTGCGAAATGTGCAATTAAATAATGGCATGATATTTTAATCCTTTGGAAATAATTTTCCCAAAAAGGCCATGGCTTAGTCTGTGCCCTACAGCTGCAGGTTATGGTACTGTGGAGAATATCATGACATCCATTTGAATCCCACTCATTGACAATCAGTGGAAGAAACGAAGGAAGGAAGGAAGGAGGCAAAAGGGAAGGAAGGAGAAGGAAGGAAGGAAGGAAGGAAGGAGGGAAGGAGGGAGGGAGGGAGGGAAGGAAGAGGAGGAGATGGAGGGAGGGAGGAAGAATGAAGAAGGGAAACAGGAATGAAGAAAGGAAGGGAGGCAGGAAGGAAGGAAGGAAGGAAGGAAGAGGAGGAAAGGGAGGGACGAAGAAGGAAGGAAGGGAAGCAGGAATGAAGAAAGGGAGGGAGGGAGGGAGGGAGGGAGGAAGGAAGGAAGGAAGGAAGGAAGGAAGGAAGGAAGGAAGGGAGGGAGGGAGGGAGGGAGGGAACGAAGGAAGAGGAGAAGAGGGAGGGAGGAAGAAGGAAGGGAAAGAAGGAAAATAGATTAACAGAGTTGGAAGGGAGCTTGTAGGTCATCTAGTCCAGGAAGGAAGGAAGGAAGGAAGGAAGGAAGGAAGGAAGGAAGGAAGGAAGGAAGGAAGGAAGGAGGGGAAAAATGTGACCAAGATATATGATTTATGGATTATCAAGAGATGGCAAAAATAGCTTTTATTGCTCAGACCATGATAAGGTAATTTTTTGGCTTTTACTCTCTGTCTCTCTTTCACTTTTCCAGTATAACTCAGCTGAGCCAAAAAGTGCAAGAAATTAAGGACTGGTAGCCCTTAGTGGTGAAAGCCACTAGCACAGCAATTGGAAGCTTTTCCTTTAGAATTACCACTGAATATCCTTTCACAAAGCACGGATGGAGTTCAGTAGTATGAATTTTGTGGTTCTTTCTGTGGTTCTCTAGCTTTTGGGTGGCACAAGCAGAAAAAATAAAATTGGGAAGCATGTCAAGAGGCAGAAAAAAACAGAAGACATTCTCAAAGCCTCGCAAAGAGACAACCGGACTGATCCACCTCCTCCTCTGCTTTTCTCTGTCTTTCCTCTTCTGCATTTCCCTCTTCCCCCTGAAAGCAATAATTTGAGAGCATAATGCGTGATTAACAAGCTACTAAAAGGATAATTTATGATGTGTTGAACCGTGAAAAAAGAGGAAGAGCAGCAGTTAATGTGGCTGATCTAAATCAGCAAGGCAATAAGGCTCTGGGCCCTGAGGGATGTCCCCCTCTCCCTCAGGTGGCCTCCAAGGCTCTCTAAGACCTTTCGTAATGAGGGATCCTGGGATCCGGAGCGATGGTGGGGCCGAAGAAACCGGAGGAAGTGTTGTAAATCTGGGATTAAATTTTTAATGGGATTTTTTAAGGGGTTGGAAGGATCCAGGGCGGGCGGGGGAGACAGCCCGCATGGAATTGGGGGCAGCCGGGCCGGCACGCGCGCCTGGGGGGCCTCGGGGGTTCCTGTGTCGGGATGGCAGACAGGGGGTGGGCAGCGGGGGGCCAATTTTATTAGCACGGTGACTGGGAGAGGTAGATATGCTGGGGGTAGAGGGCCATATCCGGTAAGGGGATCGCGCTCCCGATGTTTGCAAGCGGTAGCGCGCTCCGACCCTCCTTACCCTTCCTGCAGCCCTGGTTGTCCGGAATCTCAGGCCCTGAATACCCGGCTGTTGTTGTGCAATGCCAGGTCCGTGGTTAATAAGGCTCCCCTGATCTATGATCTGGTTCAGGAGGAGGCCGCGGACCTGGTAGGTGTCACCGAAACCTGGCTGGGCCCAGAGGGCGGTGTCCCTCTGGTTGAGATGTGCCCACCAGGTTTCCTTGCATTTCACCAGCCTAGGGCTCAGGGAAGGGGTGGTGGGGGTAGCGGTGCTTATAAAGGAAGTCCTTTGTCCTAGGGAGGCCACTGTCCCTCAGACGGCTGGCTGTGAATCTCTATTTGTGAAGTGGGGGCAAGGGGTACAGATGGGTCTTTTGATGGCGTACCTGGCTCCCTGCCACGTCTCATCGGCCCTACCCGGACTCCTAGAGGTAATAGCCGGGCTGGCGGTTGAGACCCCCAGGCTTTTGGTCATGGGGGATTTCAACCTGCCATCGCTCGGTGAAACCTCGGGGTTGGTCCGGGAGTTCTTGGCTTCCATGACGGCCATGGACCTGACCCAGTTAGTTTCTGCTCCCACTCACATAGGAGGACACATGCTGGACCTGATTTTTGTCTCTGGGCAGTGGTTGAATGACTGTAATTGGGGGGATTTAGTCATTACACCCTTGTCATGGACAGATCATTCCCTCCTTAGGCTGGATTTCTGTTCCGCTACCCCCCACCGCAGGGAGGCGGAACCACTTAGATGGTTCCGCCCCAGGCGCCTAATGGACCCGGAGCGGTTCCAGAGGGAGCTTGGGCCATTTCCTGAATCTCTGGCTCTCAGCTCGCCTGGAGACCTGGTGGCCACCTGGGATGGGCTGGCCGCCGGGGCTCTAGAGCGAGTTGTGCCTCTGCGACCTCTGACCCGGCACAGATCCCATTTGGCTCCGTGGTATACGGAGGAGCTACGGGAGATGAAGTGCCGGAAAAGACGTCTAGAGGGCATTTGGAGGGCGAGCCGTTCTGAGTCTGACCGAACACAGGTGAGATCTCATATTAAGACTTACCTTGTGGCGATAGGGGCGGCAAAATCTTCGTATTTCTCCGCCCTTATTGCATCAGCAGAAAATCGGCCTGCCGCCCTGTTTAGAGTGACCCGCTCTCTACTTGAACCGAGAGCGCGGGATGACCTCTTGCAGGGTAGGGCGGAGGAGTTTTCCCCGATTTCTGCATGATAAAATCGCTCAGATTCGGGAGGGGCTCGACTCCAATTGGATGGTCCCGGGGGAGGTGTCCGGGGCAGGTCTTGGGAGTGTTATCTGGGGGGAGTTCGATCCTGTGACCGCCGAGGGTGTGGACAGGTTGCTGGGGGGTCTGAATGCCACCACCTGTTTATTGGACCCGTGCCCTTCCTGGCTGGTTTCGGCCGCCAGGGAGACGACATGAGGCTGGCTCCAGGGGATTGTCAACGCTTCCTTGAGAGAGGGGGTGCTCCCTACCGCCTTGAAGGCGGCGGTGGTGCGCCCCCTCCTCAAGAAGCCTTCCCTGGACCCAGCTATTTTAAACAACTATCGTCCAGTCTCCAACCTTCCCTTCGTGGCGAAGGTTGTTGAGAGTGTGGTGGCACGTCAGCTCCCCCGGTACCTGGAGGAAGCTACTTACCTCGATCCGTTCCAATCGGGCTTCAGGCCTGGACATAGCACTGAGACGGCATTGGTCGCGCTGGTTGATGATCTCTGGAGGGCTCGTGACAGAGGGTTCTCCTCTGTCCTGGTCCTATTAGATCTCTCAGCGGCTTTTGATACTATCGACCATAGTATCTTATTGCGACGGTTGGGGGGGTTGGGGATTGGTGGAACCGTCCTTCGATGGTTCTCCTCCTTCCTCTCTGACCGTTCGCAATTCGTGTTGGCGGGGGGGGAGAGGTCCACCTCTAGGCCCCTGGTTTGTGGGGTGCCTCAGGGGTCGGTCCTCTCTCCCCTCTTGTTCAACATTTACATGAAGCCGCTGGGTGAGATCATCCGTGGTCTTGGAGTGAGGTGTCATCTGTATGCAGATGACACCCAGCTGTACATCTCCACTCCGGACCACCCCAACGATGCTGTGGGGGCTATGTCTAGGTGCCTGGAGGCCGTGCGGGACTGGATGGGCGGGAACAGGCTTCGGCTCAACCCATCCAAGACCGAGTGGCTGTGGTTTCCGGCGCCCCGATATAGCCAGCTGACACCTTCGCTGGCTATTGGGGGAGAAGTTCTGCCCCCCACAGAGAGGGCTCGCAACCTGGGTGTCCTCCTGGATGTACGGCTGTCACTTGAACATCACATCGCGGCCGTCTCCAGGGGGGCGTTTCATCAGATCCGTCGGATCTACCGGTTGTGGCCCTTCCTGGATCGGGACGCCTTGCGTACGGTCACTCAGGCCCTTGTCACCTCTCGCCTGGACTATTGTAATGCCCTCTACATGGGGCTCCCTGCGGGGAGCATCCGGAGACTCCAGCTGGTGCAAAATGCAGCCGCGCGGGTGATCATGGGGGCGTCACGTAGCGCCCATGTGACGCCTCTCCTGCGCGAGCTGCATTGGTTGCCGGTGGCTCTCCGGGTTCGCTTCAAGGTTCTAGTTTTGACCTTTAGGGCGACCCATGGCATGGGACCAGGTTACCTTCAGGACCGCATTCTGCCAGCGTTCTCCAACAGGCCGGTGCGTTCCCACAGAGAGGGTCTGCTCCGGGTGCCGTCGGCCGCTATGTGTCGTCTGGCGGCGCCAAGGAGTAGGGCCTTCTCTGTGGGTGCCCCCGCCCTCTGGAATATTCTGCCACCGGAGCTTCGTACCGGCACGGACCTGAGGGCCTTCAGGCGCGCGTTGAAGACCTGGCTCTTTGAGCAGGCCGGCCTGGGCTGAGAAAATGATTTTAAATTTGGTCTCCATTTTTAATTCTAAATTGGGTTTTAAGGGGGGGGGGTTTAGTCTTATTATGCAGCCGATTTAAATTTAATATTTTTTAACTTTTGTATTCTCTGTGGGGTTTTAGATGAGCTGTTCACCGCCCTGAGTCCCTCGGGAGAAGGGCGGTATATAAATGGAATTAATAAATAAATAAATAAATAAATAAGATTTCCATCCTTTGGTCTCTTGTCTGTTTTACGCCTTCCTTTTTGGTGGTGGCTGTATCTGCAGGCTGCAAATGATCAGCAATAGTGTAGAAACTTGATTTCATTGAGGGCTGCATCAGGGTTCCGTTTGACCTGGGGGGCTGGGGTGGGGGGTGAGGGGGCATGGCCAGATCAACGTCACTCATGTCAGGGGCACCTGTGGGGGCCAAGTCCTAAGGCAGGACCTTCCCTCCCTCTTATTATAATCTCCTTCCTCCCTCCCTCCCTCCCTTCCCTCCCTGTTCTTCTTTTTCCTTTCCTCCTTTCTTCTTTCTTCCCCTCTTTCCTTCTTTTTCCTTCCTTGCTCTCTTCCCATCTTCCGTGCTCAAATGCAAAAGGGGAAATATTTCTCCTTTTGTTTTGCTTTTAGCTTGTTCGGCTAGCCTTCTGCGCAACCCCCCCACCGATCTCTGTTTTTGCTGGCAGAGAGCTGTAGGCGGCCATTGCGGCTGAAAATGGAGCCCAGAGGGACTGCGTGCAGCCCTCCTGAGCTCTATTTTCACTGGCAGAGGCACTGCGGGCTGGTCCTTTGCTGTTTCCAGGGTGGTCCCATGGGCCAGATCTAAGCACCTAATTTAACCATAATGGGGGTGGAAAATCATGGGTAAGTAGATGGTATTTTCCAAGGCAATGATTCTCAGGCATGGTCACTTGAAGATGGGTGGACCAACTCCTAGAATTCCCCAGCCAGTATGGCTGGCTGGAGGATTTTGGGAGTTGAAGTCCACCCATCTTCAAATGACCAAGCTTGAGGAACATCATCATGGGGTATCTATAGGTAGAAAAAGCATGAGATTCACCATTTCCTTGGTGAGTCTCTGGATGTCAGCCCCGCAGGAAGGGATAGTTATTGATTTGTTAGCGAGTCTGGTCACAAAGAGGCAGAGGGGGAGGGGATCTGATTCTAGAACAGGTTTAAAATCCAAGGCCCATGGATCATATCTGGCCCGCGATGTAATTAAATCTGGCCTGCGGTGCCAGGGATGGGATTCTACCAGTTTGGACTGGTTCAGGCGAACCTGTTGTGGTTCGCCAGCAGTAGGTGCAGACGGCTGTGGTCTCAGAGAGCGAGGAGTCAGATGAGGGGCCTGCATGTGATGCAGGGATGGGGCCAGGACCATCAGGGAGTGGAATGCTGCCTTCGGAGATTGTGGAGGCTGGCAGCAGTGATGAAGAGGTTCCCGAGGAGCCTGTGCCCAGTGCACATGCGCACAGGGCTGCTCGAAGGAAAGAGCAACTGCAGCAGCACGGGTGACTCGGGAGGAAGGCTGCAAGGTAATGGCCCCTCCCTTAAGAGATAAAAGCCAGCTGAGAAACCGGAGTTCTTTGCAGGAAGCAAATAAGTTTTTGCACTCAAGCATTGTGGATGTTGAGACTCTCTTAAGTTTGTGTTTGGAGACCTTTTGTGTTTGAAATATTTCTTGGCAACTTTATCTAATGTTCTTGGCAGCCTTGCATCACCTTGGCAAGGCTCGTTCTTATCAAAGACAATTAGTTTGAAACATCCTTTTAACCGGGAAGGAACAGAATTCGTAAAGAATCATTAAAAGGTTTTGCTGTACCTTTGTTTGGGGTTTGTTTCTTTGGAACAAGATTTGGGTCAGAACAGAACCCTTTGTTCTGAAGATCAGCTGGGAGTGGGCCTGCCTGCCCGCCCCTGCTCTTTCCTGTGCTTTATTTCCTTTGTTTAGAGCATTTCCTTTTGATTCGCGTGGCAGAGCGGTTTGCTGCTCCTCAGTTGTTTGAGTCATAGAGGCTGCAGTTGAAGGTAAGTATGGGCTTTTTAAAAATGTGGAGCACGTGTGCATAGAGCGCGTTTAGCGCAAACGCAAACCATGTGATCACCAAATTGATTGTTATACCAGTGGAATCCCACTCCTGTGCGGTGCCGCCCGGGAAACAGCAAAGGTTTGCCTTGCTGTGCCTCTGCCAGCAAAAACAGAGGTTGCACGCCTTTGCCAGCTCCATTTTGTGGCTCAAGCACTCTACCAGGCTCCCGAACACTGTTTCCAGCCATGACAGCCTCCTGCAGCCCTCTGCCAGCAAAAACGGCAGGGGGCTCCATATTCACTGGCAGAGGGCTGCAGGAGGCCTTCGTGGCTGAAAATTGAGCTCGTGAGGGCTGCGTGTACCCGCCCCCCAGCTCAGTTTTCACTGGCAGAAGGCTGCAGAAGGCCGTCATGGTTGAAAACGGTTCTTGGGAGCCTGTTTTCACTGGTAGAGCACTTGGGCTACAGGCACCTCAGACACAAGTGATGTCAAGCTGGCTACACCCACCCTGGCCACGTCCCCCCCCAGCCCCCCTGAGGTCAAACACAATCCTGATGCAGCCCTCAAGGAAATCGAGTTTGACACCCCTGTTCTAGATCAAACAAAAGATGCATAGAACAGAGATCCCAAGTAGAATGTGAGCTGTTTTGAGCATTTTTTGAAACACTTTGAATTAAAAAAAAAAACCTGTTTCAAGGTTGGCCTGCTTTACATGTTGAGATAGTCCACTAGGAACTCCAAATGGGGTATTTTGAAATGACAGCAAATTCAAAACTTTACACACATCCCGAACTGCAACTGATTCAGAGTACTTACCATCAAATATGTCTACCATCCTGAAGAAAGCCAATGAAAGGGATGATTTCCCACTGCCAGTGCGACCACAAATCCCAACCTTAAAGAGAAGATTTATTGTGGCTTTTTATATGTGGCATTTAGTGGGGCAATTACCAATACTTATTGCTTAATGATAATTAAAAAGAAGACCTCTTCTCCACAATAGAAGGTAACTTAAAAGAAATATTAAGAGTTTCCTTATCTAACATTTTATTTCTCCCTCTCTTTGCAAAACTTAACATGAAAATAGAAATAAAAGATAGTCCTCAACTTACAACCACAACAAAGCAGTTGTTAAATGAATCATGCCCAATTTTACAACCTCTTTTTTGCCGTGTTGTTGCAGTTGTTAAGCAAATCATGTGATCATTAAGCAAATCCATAAGTCACTTTTTTCAGTGTCGTAACTTCAAGCAGTTGCTAAGTGAACGGTTGTATGCTGAAGACCAGCTATAATTGGATATTTCTCTGTTGACTCACAAATTCTAGATATGGATAAATAACTAGAGTCCACCTGTTGCTAAATTTTCTGTGAGCAAGATATTTTAGCTTCTTCTGTAACCCAACAAGACAGACACAGACTTCAGAGAGTAATTAGGACTGCAGAAAAAACAATTACTACCATGCTGCCTTCAGTCGAGGACCTGTATACTGCACGAGTCAAAAAGAGGGCTGTGAAAATATTTACAGACCCCTCACATCCCGGACATAAACGGTTTCAACTCCTTCCCTCAAAACGACGCTATACAGCACTACACATCAGAACAACTAGACACAAGGAGAGTTTTTTCCCGAACGCCATCACTCTGCTAAACAAATAATTCCCTCAAAACTGTCCTACTATTTAAAGTCTGCACTACTATCACTATTAATCTTCTCATCACTCCTTATCACCCATCTCCTCTCACTTGTGACTGTATGACTATAATTTTGTTGCTTGTATTCTTAAGGTCTACATTGACTGTTTCCTAGTATGATTTGATTGGTTATTGTACCCTATGACTATTATTAAGTGTGGTACCTGATGATTCTTGACTCTTGATGAATGTATCTTTTCTTTTATGTACACTGAGAGCATTTGCACCAAGACAAATTCCTTGTGTGGCCAATAAAGAATTCTATTCTATTCTATTCTTTTTGATACCAAATCATCTTCTACCATGGATCCTTCATTTCCTTTTTTTTTTTTTTTTTGCCAGAAAGCCCTTGAAAAAGTATAAAATCATTGTAAGATGGTGGAACCTTTTGGCCTGGTTTAATATATGCTTTCACGTGCTTGAGAACTGGCTTCAGGTTATTCTCATAGCGGACACATAGGTTTTCGATCTTGATTTCCCCTTCTTGTGGCCAGTCTTTGGGTACTTGAGAAATATCTGAGGGAAAGATCAATGCAGAAACATCTTGATTTGTACGATCCTTTCCTTCCCACCTTTGTCCATTTTAAACTAAATTTAATGTTACTATTGTTTTAAAGTTTTAAGGCTTCAGATGGGTGTTTCCCAAGCCCCTTTGAGACACCTTTAGTTGAAATGGACAACATATAAGTTTAAATAAATAAATAAATACTATTAGAATGGAATAGAACAGACGTCTTCAAACTTGGCAACTTTAAGACTTGTGGCTATGCTGACTGGAGAATTATGGGGGTTGAAGTCCACAAGTCTTAAAGTTGCCAAGTTTGGGGATCCCTGGAATAGAATAACAGAGATGGATGGGACCTTGGAGGTCTTCTAGTCCAACCCCCTGCTCAGACAGGAAACCCTATACGATTTCAGATAAGAGAAAATTTTCTTATGCTTTGATAGGAAAGCAAATTTGGTCTAGTGGTTAAGGCACCAGCTAGAAAGTCAGGAGATTGTAAGTTCAGTTTCCACTTTAGCCATGAATGCCAGCTGGATGACTTTGGGCCAACCACCAAAAGTGAGTTCTAATCTCGCTTTAGCCATGATAGCTGGCTAGGTGATTTTGAGCCAGTCATTCTCTCTCAGTCCAAGCCAGGATTGTTGTTGTGGGAAAAATAGGAGGAAGCTGTGTTGGATGTGTTTACTGGCTTGAGTGAGTTGTAAACCTAACACAGGTGGGATATAAATAAATAAGCAACCATAATTAGGAAATTCATCAGAAAAGTAGACAATGTGATACAAAGGGAATGTCAGTTAAGAAGAACCTATTGATTCAGCCAGGCTGCATCTCCAGATAAAGTGATTTCCCCCGCCTGGTTTGTATCAGTTATGAGGAACATGGACCAAACAGAGCAACATCTGGAATGACAACATTCCCAATTTGTTTTGGAACATGGCAATTTGTCATGAAGAGCAGTAGCAAAGCAAGATTTATTTACTTTCAACAAGTTGGCTCGCTTTGAGGTCAAATCTCAAGGCAGGTTACTTCCAACAGTGTTAATGCAAAGTAAACACATCAGGCTGCTTTTCAAACTCGTAGTATGACTCAAGTCTAACATCAGTCCTCTTCATGACTGTCCAAGGAGACCAAATCACGCTTCCCTTTTATTCAATAGCTGGCAAATGAAGTCAAATGAACCGGTTGTTCTCCAGCCAAAAAAAGGGGGGATTTGATTGTAATTGCTCTGTGGGGCTGCCTGGTGACACAGTGACTTTCAGCAGCTCACAATTTGAAAAGAAGTGAAAAGAAAACAAGACTGACTTTGTAACAGAAAGATTTTTAGAGAGATTTAACCTGGAAATGGAGAGATTTAACCTGGAAATAAGGAGAAACTTTCTGACAGAACAATCAACCAATGGAACACCTTGTCCTCAGAAGTTGTGGGAATTTCATCACTTGAGACTTTCAAGAAGAGATTGGACTGCCATTTGTCAGAAATGGTGCAGGGTCTCCCATTTGGGTGGGGATGGGTGGGTTGGACTAGATGACCTACAAGGTCCCTTCCAATTCTGATTATCTGTTATCTGTTACATTAAAAAGAACAAAAGAGAGCTCAGCCACCATCCCAACCCAAGATCAGGAGAACAACTGGGTATTTAACAATTTAGGAAAGGTGGGAACAATATGGATCTGCCAATGCAGGCTTTCCAGACCTGTCAACTTTAAGACTTGCTGGCTGGGGAATTCAGGGAGTTGAAGTCCACAAGTCTTAAAGTTGACAGGTTTGGAGACCCCTATCTAAGGAGATGCCATTTCTTGGCCAGGAGCAATCACAAAGGAGGCATACTTCCTGGATCCCACAATATATTGCTTAATCCACAGGATCTGCAATGTGCTCATTTCCAGCTGACCTTACTGGAAACAAATGAAGACAAGTGGTCTTTTAAGGAGGCAAGACTTTTGCCGTGATCTATTTGCTATGATGGGGCGAAAACGCCAAAATGATCCCTCATTCCTGACCAGGACAGACCATCTGCATTAAATAGAATAACACAGTTGGAAGGGACCTTGGAGGTCTTCTAGTCCAGCCCCCTTCTCAAGCAGAAAACCCTATACTGTTCCAGATAAATGGCTGTCTAATCTTTTCTTTAAAAGCTCCAGTGTTGGAGCATCCATCTGCGTTGTTTCTCTGTGCCATATAATATATCTGGTTATATGCATAATTTTGTATTTATTTATTTATTTATTCATTCATTTATTCTGTCATGATTATGTAGTGTATATTGGAGGTGGTGAGGCTTTGAGAGCTGCATGCAACAAAATTTCATTTTAATGTATGCCTATTATTGTACATTCAAAATGACAATAAAGTTATTCTATCCTATCCTATCCTATCCTATCCTATCCTATCCTATCCTATCCTATCCTATCCTATCCACAACTTCTAGAGACAAATTGTTCCAATTAATTGTTCTAACTATCAGGAAATTTCTCCTTAGTTCTAAGTTGCTTCTCTCCTTGATTAGAGTTAGGATATTAAATTTAATAGCTGGGACAATAAAATGGTACAATGGGCCTCAACACACAGTTGGAATTGATGGGTTGGAGCGTGCTGACTCATGCAAGAGGCAATCTGCGCTGCGATTGGTTGCTGTGGGTGCAAAGGGGGCATTTCCCCCTTTTCTCGCCTTTTTCTTCTGTGTGCTCTGTATGCTGGTTGAGTTTTACCTCAGGATGTGCCCGTGCACCTGACTATCTTGGTCTGGTATAAATACAAATGTTAAATATATTGATCTGAATAAAATTACAAGCTTGTGTCAGTGTCTTTGACTTCATTCGGACATTTGCTGCGCAATTCCCTGACAATTAATTTCTACCCATTGCTGCTTGTTCTGCCCTCAGGTGCTTTCTCTTCTTTGTGGCAGCCCCTAATATACTTAGATTTCAGCAAGGCATTCAACAAAGTAGACCACAACCTACTTTTGGGTAAGCTAGAAAAAAGTGGGATAGATAGCACCACCACTACATGGACTTACAACTGGCTGACAAACTGTACTCAATGGGTCTAAGTCTACATGGAGGGAAGTAAGCAGTGGGGTGCCACAAGGTTCTGCCTTAGGCCCAGTACTCTTCAATATCTTTATCAACAACTTAGATGAGGGAATAGAAGGGGAACTTACCCAATTTGCAGATGATACTAAGCTGGCAGGAATAGCCAACACCCAAGAAGATAGGCTCAAGATCCAGATGGATCTTGACAGATTAGAACACTGGGCCGTATCTAACAAAATGAAATTCAACGTAGAGAAAAGTAAAGTCCTATACTTAGGCAAGAAAAACCAAAAGTGCACATGTAGACTGGGTGAAACCAGGCTCAATAGCAGTAACTGTGAGAAGGATCTTGGAGTCTTAGTGGACAACCAGCTAAATAGGAGTCAACAGTGTGCAGCAGCAGCCAAAAAAGCTAATGCAATCCTAAGTTGCATTTACAGAGGGATACAATCGAGATCAAGTGAGGGACTAATACCACTCTATAAAACCTTAGTAAGACCACACCTAGAATACTGCATCCAGTTTGGGTCACCACACTATAAAAAAGATGTTGAAACTCAAAAAAAGTACAGAGAAGAGCAACCAGGATGATTAGAGGACTGGAGGCTAAAACATACAATGAACGGTTGCAAGTACTCGGCATGGCTAGTCTAGTGAAAAGAAGAGGACCAGAGACCAGGGGAGACATGATAGCAGTTTTCCAATATTTGAAGCACTGCCCCAGAGAGGAGGTGGTCAATCTATTTTCCAAAGCACCCAAAGGCCAGACAAGGAATAATGGATGGAAATTGAACAAGGAGAGATTCAACCTGGAAATAAGGAGAAACTTTCTGACAGTGAGAACAATGGAACAACGTGCCCTCGGAAGTTGTGGGACCTTCATCACTGGAGGCTTTCAAGAAGAAATTGGACTGCCATCTGTCAGAAATGATGTAGGGTCTCCTGCTTGGGCAGGGGGTTAGACTAGATGACCTACAAGTTCACTTCCAATTCTGATTATGTGTTATCTGTTAAATATTGGAAGACTGTTCACATGTCACCAAGTCATCAAGTTGACTTGCTACCTCTAAATATCAGTGATACGTTTCACTAAGGCTCTACCCATAGATGGAGAGAGCCTCAAAGGGACCTCTGATCTTGAGGTACCCTTCAATTTCAGCTATTGAGATGGATTTCATATATTTGGTCCGCCGACTCTACTGGGTTTTGCCCATTAAAACAACATCGGTAATGCCCCACCTAGGGTGCCTTCATAATTCTCAGACTCCATGTTGAGAAAGCTGTTCACTTTCTTCACGGCCCCCATTTGCACTTCCATGTCGGCCAAATTTCGCACCACCCAGTTCAGGTAGTTGGTGATCTATAAAGAAAAAGGAAAAAGGGGGTGAAAATGAAAAGAAGGGCATCTGGGAAGGGTCAGAATCTTAACGTGGTTGGAACCATGGGAATAAAGCTTTTATCCGTCACGGTATTATTCCTTTGGAGAAAGTGTACAGTGCTCATTGTACGTGTAGGAAAAACAACCTCCAAGGTTTTAGAAAGTTGTTTGACCATCTACAGTGCATCCTAGGAAGGGAAGGGAAGGAGAAAGGAGGAAAGAAAGAGAAGGGAGTAAAGAAAGAGAAGGGGAAAAGAAGGGAAGAGAAAGGAAGGAAGGGGAAGGAAGAGAAGAAATAAAGAAAGAAAAAGGGAAGAGAAGGGAGGAGAAAGGAAGGAAGGGAAGAGAAGAAGGGAGGAAAAAAAGAAAAAGGGAAGAGAAGGGAAAAAAGAAGGGAGAAAATAAAGAAAAACAGAAGAAAAGAGAAGAGGGCGAGAATGGACAGGAAGGAAGGGAGAATAAGGGGAGAGGGGAGAGAGGGGAGAAAAGAAAGAGAAGAAGGCAGGGGGAGGGAAGAAAAGAAAGAAAGAAAGAAAGAAAGAAAGAAAGAAAGAAAGAAAGAAAGAAAGAAAGAAAGAAAGAAAGAAAGAAAGAAAGAAAGAAAGAAAGAAAGGGGGAAGGGAAAGGGAAAGGGAAAGAAAAAGAAATTGACAGTTAAGCTGTGAATTTGGGAAAGTTAAACCCCAGTGACCAATCATTATTCAGTCTACTCTAGTCCTTGCATGCACTTTTCTCTTCCTTTCCTTGGGAGCATGGAGGGCCTGGGAATTTCAGTGACTTTATTATTATTATCATCATCCTCATGTTTTTAATTGGCTCACATAAAGCTGAAGCTGCTCCAAGTTGTTCAGAACTCTTTCAGCCCTGGCTGAAATCCAGGACTGCAAGATTTCCCCCCCCCCCCCCCAGTATTGGGAACCTTGAGAAGCAGCTGCATATCCAGAGGGCTTCGGGCGCGGGGTGTGACCCCGAGGAATTGGTTGCAAAGAAAATAACTCTGCTGTGTCAAAACTAAATGATCCTGAATCTTGCAGGGCTCTTACCTGTTTTGATGCTGGCTACATAATGGACCTTCCTGGTATAAAATACCAGGGAAATTCCTTTTTCCATCTCTACGTACCGTCAATGCATAGAGGAGACCCAGACCTACGAGGCCAGAAGAGGAGCGGTCAGAGATGGAAGCCACAGCTGCAGTGAGGACGATAAAGGCACCCACATAATCCTCAAAGAAAAGAGAGACAGAAAGAGAACTATTTACACTGCAAAGCTAAGCTGAGCAAACATTAAAAGCCCCATCAACCCTATGGATATTTTTCTTTGCATTGCTAAGCTACAAGTTGGCCTTTTGAATGCAGATGCTACCAAAAGGAGAAAGCATTACCAAGGGTGCTTCCTTTCCCTTATGGGGATGCTGTGATTGCTGTCACCAATCACCCCTTCTTTGTTATGCTGGAATTATATAGAGGTTCTCAATCATTCAGGTCATGGTTGCTCCAAAGGTGCTTTTGGAAAAGCTGGATTTTCCTGCTTTTTTTCAATCAATCAATCAATCAATCAATCAATCAATCAATCAATCAATCAATCAGAATAGAGCTGAAGGGACCTTGGAGGTCTTCTAGTTCAACCCCTTGCTCAAGCAGGAGACCTTATAACATTTCAGACAAGTAACTCTCCAGTCTCTTCTTAAAAACCTCCAGTGATGGAGCACCCACAACATCTGAAGTAAAGGGGTCCCACTGATTAATTGTCCTCACTGTTAGGAACTTTTTCCTTAATTCCAAGTTGCTTTTCTCCTTGATATGTTTCCATCCATTGCTTCTTGTCCACGTTTCACTTCTTATCCAGGAACTGAACTGAAAAAGCTTCTTGTGTGAGAAGCGAAAGGGGAAAAAGCACCTTTGGGACAATTCTTTGCAACATTTCACGCAAGCTGTGAGAGGGCCTTACAGTATCTTGACCTAGCTTCCCATCTATTCTTGCATGGCCTACTTTGGTTGGCATCTTCCTACAGAAGCTCTCAAGCAGGAGAATGTTGCTCAAAATCATTTCAATCTGTCCACTCCTGGACCAAGAGGAATCCATGTTTGTGACATTCAAACTCATAGGACTGGAAGGGACTTGGAGGTCTTCTAGTCCAATCCCTGCCCAAGGCAAGAAACCTTCTTCCATCCTAGACAAATGTTTGTCCAATCTTTTCTTGAAAACCTCCAGTGATGGAGCACCCACAACTCCAGGAAGCAAACTGTTCCACTGATTAATTGTTCTCACCATCAGGAAATTTCTGCTTATTTCCAGGTTGGATCTCCTTCTTATGAGCTTCCATCCGTTCCTTCTTAGGGACAAGGGACTGTCCGATAAGGAGATAGTAACTTTCTTGTGTCTTAAATGGAATATTTGTCTGAAATGGTATAGGGTAGTAGTGGCTAACCTTTTTGGGCTCCTCTGCCAAAAATTGTGTGCACACTTGCACGCTCATGCTCGCGTGCCAGCACCCAGAAGGCAATGCACCCCCCACCCCCTCTACACATGCACGCACAATCCCACCCCCATCCCTGCCGCCTCCTTACCTGTACTGCTCCTCACAGCTGATTTTTGGTGGGTTTGAGGCCTTTTTTGGCCTCCCAAAGGCTTGAGGAAGGCTTCTGCAGGCTTCTGCAGGCTTTGCAGGCCAAAAACTAGCCCCGTTTCATCACTTCCGGTATTTTCAGAAAAACAGGAAGTGATGAAACGGGACTAGTTTTCAGCCTGCAAAGCCTGCAGAAGCCTTCCTCAAGCCTTTGGGAGGCTGAAAAAGGCCTCAAACCCGTCAAAAATCAGCTGTGAGGTACGCACATGCGCAGTGAAGTAAGTTTGCCTGCAGCTCGCGTGCTGGCACAAATGGCTCTGCATGTTACCTATGGCATGCGTGCTATAGGTTCGCCATCATGGGTATGAGGTTTCCTCTTGAGCAGGAGGTTGGATTAGAAGACCTCCAAGGTCCCTTCTAGCTCCGTTATTCTGTTATGCTATTGTATTCTTCTCACTAGCCCATTTCTGAGTTCATATAACTATCTAGGCTTTTAAACTAATCAAAGGAGTTGGGTTCATACAACAGGCATGACACCATAAAAAAAAGCCTTCCAAACCAATCAAAATTAACCCTACCCAGTTTTACAAATTGAGCAAATGTAGCTACTATGTCTTTAATTAAGCGGGTGGTTGTGAAAGGATCTCTTGGAACCACTCAGAAAACAAGTCATAAGAGGGAGACCTCAGAGAAGAAGTTCCATGATGAATGATGAATGATGTTCTGTTGATGATGAATGATGTTCTATCAGTCTTTGTTATGACAGGCAGAAGAAGGCAATCTCTTAAAGGGAAGTCTTCTGGCTTGAGCCAGGGGAACCTGCGGTGGTGAACTGGTTTGCCATTTGAGGTCCTCCAGTCAAGGAGAATAGGATGGGAGATTCTAGAGAAGATGGAACTTGACTAGTGACCCCTGATTGCTTCAGTATACAACCACAACTTCCATCTGTGGTCAACGATCAGCCAGTTGCCTCCTCTTCTCTGTCAGTTTAAACATAACTTTTGGATCATACAGGACTTCCTTCCTGTAAAACATGCACTTGATCTATGACCCTCCCCTCTAGTAGATCTTCAGATTGGAGAGATTTTACACGGCAGCCTTTTCCGGTCCATAATCCTCCAATGGGAGTTGTAATCAAAAACATCTGGAAAGACCTTGGTTGGAGAAAGCCATTATAGCCATTCATAATGCTGAGAAACAGTTGTCTGAAGACCTTTCCAGTGTTTCAATTATCCAAAACACTCTGTGTTGAACTGGCCTCATGGGTACAATCCCAGGAAGATTTTAGTTTGGGAGCTACTATGACCACAGTAATAGATGTGGAGCCTCAATCATGATCTACTCAAGTACAGAAATACAGTTTTCAGACAAGGTGGTCAGGCAAATCTCCACTAGAAAGTAGAGATTCAACTTATACAATCCTAGCGTGCACATTGTTTTGTTCACAGAGATTATTCTAAACAATAATAATATTTCTAGTGTATATGAACTTGGTCTCTCTCTCACACACACAAACATGTGGAAGTATTCCTTCAGATATTATAAACAAATATGGGAGGTATTTGTAAACATTAATTTGAAACAGGAAGTAAGTCCTGTGAACCAGTTTTTGAGAGAAGAATCTTGGGTCATCGAGAGTCAGAGGGATTCCACTGAAAATAATATCTATTCATTGAAGCAAATTCATTCTAGGGTTTCCAGCAGAAGAAGATAGGGAGAACTCGCCAGAATAACAGAGTTGGAAGGGACCTTGGAGGTCTTCTAGTCTAGGGGTTGCCAACCTTTTGAACCTCAGGGACCACCAAACTCATAATTTTAAATCCCATGGACTACTAATATGAATTTTGACTGACGTTTTCCCAGGGTCTCTGCAAAAAGAAGCAGAGACCCTGAGAAAATCCCAAAAAAAGTCTGCAGGAAAATTCCTCACCCCGTTTTCCTACTGATTGATCATTCTTTATTTGAGATTCCAGCTCTGTTCTCAGGGTGAGAGAGAGAGAGAGGGAGGGAGGGAGGGAAGGAATGAGGGAGGGAGAGAGAGGGAGAGAGAGACTTTTGCTTCATGCAAGGAAAGCAGCAGAAGCAGCAGAAGTCTTTCTTTCTCTCCCCCAAACTCTGCCATAAATGAGACTTGCCACACCAGCGCAGTCTCTTGGAGCAGGAGGCCTTGCAGGGTTCCAAGACTCATTTCTAGTGGAGTTTGGGGGAGAGAAAGAAAGACATTTGCTCCTTTCCTTGCGTGCAGCCAAAAGCAGAAGAAGAAAGAAGAAAGAAGCAGCCTGGCGATCAGGCGAGGCGCGTGGGATGAGTGGGGCAAGTTCCCGCCTTCCCCCCTTCCTCCCCTCCCCTCACTATCTCCTGTTGCTCGCAATGCAAGCGATGCAAGCCTTGTGTTCCTGCGGGCCATGTGGGCAGCGCAGCTTTGTGGTCCCGCGCAGACTGGATTAATTGCTTTGTGGGTGACATTTCTCTGCAGACCACCAAAATTTTCTCATGGACCACCAGTGGTCCTCGGCCCACTGGTTGGTGACAACTGTTCTAGTCCAACCCCCTATACAAGCAGGAGACCCTACACCATGTCAGACAAAGGACTGTCCAATCTTTTTCTGAAAAACCTCCAGTGATGGAGTATTATTATTTATTTATTATTATTATTATTTATTAAATTTCTATACCGCCCCCTCTCCCAAAAAAGGGACTCAGGGCGGTGCACAGCCAACTAAAAACAAAAACAATATATACAATTAAAAACAAATTAGAACAATTTCATCAGAGGCCGAATATACAATTTAAAATATAAAACTAATACAAATTTAAAATTTAAAAAATTTAAGATACCTAGTTTTAAAAACCCCAAAAATCGTTACTGGGCCAGGCCGGCCTGTTGAAAAAACAGGGTCTTTACTGCGCGCCGGAAGGTACCCTCTAATATAAGCAATATGCAATCATTTTACTGTAAAGCAGGGGTGGGATTCTACCGGTTCTGTCCACCTCTGTAGAACAGGTAGTGCATGCATGCGCAACGCAGAGCGACAGAACCGGTAGTTATACCGGTCGGATCCCATCCCTGCTGTAAAGTCATATTTCAATCTCAAAACAACCTAGCATTCTGAAGCCAAGCAAATGAAATAGCTCAAATTATAATTTTATTTGGGAAATATACAGTGGAACGTATGAGCTTAATTCAGAACCAAACACAACTGCATGAGTGTATAAGGAGTAGGTTTCCAGATTTTCTCATTTCTGCAAAACTAGCTATATACCTTACATTCCACAAGTGTAACTGATGCTTAAACCTGGTGATCAAATAAGAAGGCCCAGGGACAAAGAAATACAGGTAATCCTTGACCTTCAATCACAACCGAGTCCCAAATTTTTGTTGCTGAGACATAACTTAAGTGAACTTTGCCCCATTTTATGACCTTTCTTGCCACATTTGTTAAGCGAATTACTGCAGCTGTTAAGTTATTAACACCGTTGTTAAGTGAATTTGGTTTCCCCTATTGACTTTGCTTATCAGAAGGTCACAAAAGGTGATCACATGACCGCGGGACACTGCAACCGTCAAAAATATGACTCAGTGGCCAAGCATCCGAATTTTGATCACATGACCATGGGGATGTTGCATTGGTCGTAAGTGTGAAAAATGGTTACATACTTCAGTGCCATTATAACTTCGAATGGTCACTGAACAAATGGTTGTAAGTCAAGTGGACAGGCAGCTTAAGAGAAATGATATAATCTCTGACTTGGCAGCCCAGGAAAAAGGATTAAGTGATCTACTCACCTCGTCTGCATCTCAGTCTTATAAAAGTAGCAAACTTTTTTTTCTCCTTCAAGAAAAGTGGGTAGGAAACCCTTCGCATTAAGTACATTAATCTATTTTAGGTGTTTCTGGGTTTTGTTTTGTTTTGCCAGGTTTAGCCAGCGATGGGCTTCAAAATTTTTAGCAATGGGTTCTCTGCCTGGTTGCTGGGTGGGTGTGGCCATGGTGGGCGTGGCCTAGTTGGCCTCCTGCACCACGACGAGGGGGGGGGTTTCCTCCCCTGGCTCCAGAGGCTTTCCTCAAGCCTCTGGGAGGGTGAAAATGGCCTCCCTGGGCTCCAAAGGCACTCTGGAAGCCGGAAACGGGCCCGTTTCTGGCCTTCCTGAACTTCCGGGAGGCCCGTTTTTCGCCCTCCCTGAGTCTCCTCGCAGGATCTGCACTTACCCGCATCCAAAACAGGTCGCATGGGGACTTCTGGGTTGGGGAGGGGTGAGCGGGGCCAGCCAGGAGTTGAGATTTGGGGGTTCTCCGAACTGCAGAGAATCTTAGCTAACAAGTGTAAAGTTTATGGGGAAAATGGAAGTAATAATATGATATAGAATTGAATGTGAAAGATAAATATATACTAAGAACACATTTGTATTGAAATGTAAAAACCTGGAACCACATTGCTCACTAAAAGAGATGTTTTTAAAATGTAAAAAAATATATTGCAAAAAAAAAAAAAGAATCTTAGCTTGGGGCTCTCCCGAACCCCTGCGAACCGCCAGCAGCCAAGCCCTGGCTGTAGTTCAAGGAGAAATATTTGCCTGGCCTGCTGTATCCAATGAAGCAACAGCTAGATTCAAAGATTTCCAAATGATGACAGCAATGAAATTATACATACCGTCCTAACCTCCAACCATCTGTTGGCAGCAGAAAGGAACAAATATGCAATATTGTTGGTGTCTGTCAGTTCCAGCATTCGTTGTTTAAATCTGGGCTCGTGCCTGCAAAGGGGAAAACCATCCTGGTGTTAATACGTGACTCAATCGTCGGAGGCCACCACTCTACAACAGGCAGAAAGGATGGCAGAATGCCAGAAAGGGCAATGGAGCAGTCGCAGAGCTACTGGAAAATTAAATTTGAGCAAATGTGTGTCTAAGAACTTGCCAAGACATTTTAGGAAGCAAGCAGTGATGCTGTTCAATGTTTTGGCTATTTGGCTTTTTGTTTTTTGCTTATATCTCCCCATTAGTTATCTACTTCTTCTTCTCATCCTCCATAATTCAATTTCCACAGTTTTTACCTTCTGTTGCCACCAGAATCTGAAAATAATATTTAACCACAGCACAGTACTTAAGCAAAATGGCTCAGTTGAGACCTGTCTATGTGGGACTGATTGGGGTAGACACCGAAATATAATTTTATCATATTTTATCTATATCTTAAATTATTGTATTCTATTCCAATTTCATTTTAGATACTATTTTATTCCAGTTTCATTTTAAATCGTATTTTATTGCAATTCCATTTTGACGATGTAAAAAAGATGTTGAGACTCTAGAAAGAGTGCAGAGAAGAGCAACAAACATGATTAGGGGACTGGAAGCTAAAACATATGAAGAACGGTTGCAGGAACTGGGCATGGCTAGTCTAAAGAAAAGAAGAATTAGGGGTGACATGATAGCTGTGTTCCAATATCTCAGGGGCTGCCACAAAGAAGAGGGAAGGCAGGACAAGGAGCAATGGGTGGAAACTAATCAAGGAGAGAAGCAACTTAGAACTAAGGAGAAATCTCCTGACAGTTAGAACAATTAATTCGTGGAACAACTTGCCTCCAGAAATTGTGAATGCTCCTACACTGGAAAATTTTTAAAAAAGATGTTGGATAACCATTTGTCTGAAGTGGTGTAGGGTTTCCTGTCTAGGCAGAGGGTTGGACTAGAAGACCTCCAAGGTCCCTTCCAACTCTCCTATTCTATTCTATTCTATTCTCTCCTATGTATACTGAGAGTATATACACCAAGGCAAATTCCTTGTGTGTCCAATCACACTTGGCCAATAAAGTATTCTATTCTATTCTAAATTGCATTTATCAAATTTTAGTAATAATGTTTCTGGAACTTTGCACTTTGATATGGCCCAAGAGCTAATCAATAAATAAAGAATGGATTTCCAATCAGATCAATGATAACAGAATAACAGAGTTGGAAGGGACCTTGGAAGTCTTCTAGTCCAACACCCTGCTAAAGCAGAAGACCCTACACCATTTCAGACAAATGGTTGTCCAATCTCTTCTTTAAAAATTCCAGTGTTAGAGCAGCCACAACTTCTGAAGGCAAGCTGTTCCACTAATTAATTGTTCTAACTGTCAGGAAATTTCTTCTTGGTTCTAGGTTGGTTCTCTCCTTGATTAGTTTCTATCCATTGCTTCTTGTCCTGCCTCCAGGTGCTTTGGAAAGATGTTGATTCAGAGGTTCAGTGGGACTTGCTCCTTAGAAATAGACTTAGAATTTCTCAGATAAATTTGCCCAGAATTAGTGAAAGAGATCCAATCCCACAGCAGGGTTCGGACTCTTGCTCTCCAGATATAACTGGACTGCACTCCTGTCAACATTAACCAGCATGATCAGTGGTCAAAGTTAATTAAACATATTGTAATCCAGCAATATTGGAAAGACTGCATTACTCTCAGCCTTGCTCTAGAAAGATATTGTTTTATATCTGATTGTCTACCTGACCCTTATAGTGTATTAATAATAGTGTTGAAGGTATTGACTCTTCAGCACCTTATGACCTATGGACCACAAGGGGGCAATATAGACAGAGAATTATGATTTACTTTGATTCCCCTCTATCACTCTGCCTGGTTTTTGTCTAGGAGGATGCTAATTTGAAGTCACTTCCTTCTGGCTTTCTTCCCAGGCACACTCACATGGAACCTTTATTCGTTGACATTCCACATGGTTGGGATTACCAGAACACATTTAACAAATACAGTACAACATTCCAATACAGGGTCATGAAAGTTTACACTTGATGGGATCATCCCACCAATGATCTCATGCACTGATCTAGGCAGTGGTCCTTATTAAAGAACAAATGTCCCAAATCTCACAACTTCATCAAGCATCTCATGACATGCTTGCATGACATTCTGAAGGGTTGCAGTGTGTTTGGGGAAAATGTTGTATCTTCATGTGAACTCTTGCAAGATATCAGGATTTTCCCATGTGATTTCCTAATACGTTATTCTTCTAATTTTCCACAGAGGAAAACCCGAACCTTATTCATCTCATACAATTTTGATCATTTTTAAATTAAAAAAATAATTTGATAGTGTTGCTAATTCTTGGTTCAGTCCATCGTTGTCATTGCTTGCGCCCTAATAGGGGTTGTGACAGTAAAGAAAGAGCCCCATCTGGCACAATTCCTCATCTACAGACACACACTGGGAATTGTTCTCCTTCTGCCTAGCATATCATGTGGATTTGCACAACATATTTAACCTGGTTACCGAATCAGCTCATTTCCTGGATTTGCATAATACTTTGAATCATCAAGCAACTAATAGACTCAGTTTGTACGATACACTAAACAAGAAATTACAAATCAAGGTTTAAAAAAAAAATAGCCAACAGTAGGGACCTTTGTGCTATCTGAGTTTGGTTGTTTTCTTGCAGATATTTCCTTACCCAACTAGGGTAACATCACTGATGATGTTACCTCGTTTGGTAATGAAATGTCTGCAAGAAAAGCTTGGAGACCACTGAAAACCCCATTGTTCAACCCTGAGCTGCAAATATTCTCTTCTATCAGTAAAACTTAAGCATGTTGTGTGAATCAGTCACAAAGTGTAACTGATTTGGCTAAGGGTGTTGCATAAAGATAACCATTGTCTAGTTGAAACTGGTTATTCACCTTCTGCTTAATTCTAAAATCTCTTTCGAGCCAAGGTTGACTTCTGATGATTTCATGAACATGTCCGTGTGGTGTTCTTGTCAACAGCATGGAGTGTTTGTCTCCCAGGATGTTTTTTCAAGTTTGCTTCCTTTCTTACAGACTTGGAAATTCTTCATGGTTTCCCATTTGAGTATTAATTCAACTTTTTGATCAAGATCAAAAGTCAAGATCAGTTAGATGCTTCAGTGTAATGGTGCTTTCCCAGTTCATCCCTTCCCAAATTGGTATCCTTTAAATGTCTTAGATTTAAATTCTCAGGTATTTCTGGAATTGGTCTACCACCTCTGGATGACCCCAGGCTGGGAAAGGAGATAGAAGCCCAGCCGAATAGAGAGGTAATTTTCAACTATAATTGTACAAATGTTCAGAAACCATCATCTTTTCCTGTTCTCCATACGGATGAATTTTTGTTCAGCTTTGCAAATCTACCAGACTTCCCTCCCACCCAAGAACAAAAACAATTGTACTAAATTTCAAACTCATTCAAGATCATTTGGATAGATTTGGAAGACACCAAATTTGAGCAGCCTGGTGCCTCTAATTAGCTGATACATCAGATTAAGAGGTTTATATTATGATGTGGCTGGAGTTCACACATTAGGCTTAACTCTGAATCCAGGTTAATATAACCTTGAATGCCCAAACAGGCAGACACTATTATACTTTGTTGTGATGGCCTGATCCAACTTATATATAGGCCAAAAACCAGATCCCCACAAAATACAGAAGCCAGGAAATCTACTTCCATTTTTGCATTGGCTGAGAAGTTGTGCGAACTCAACTTGTCACCAGAGAAAACTGATGTGCAAAGAACAGCACATGCAAAACATTGTGGCATAAATATCCCTTCCTACATACCACGAATGCATTATTGCAATAACATGATAATAACTACAGTCTGTCTCTGGCCTCTTTGGCAGTTGCACGTTTTCCCCTTCCTTTCTACCCTCCCTCTCCCTCTATGGAAACTCTGACACACACAATCTGCATCATTTCATCTCCATCAGACTCTTCTGCTTATTATTACTACACTTTTCATCCCGTCCAAATGACAGCTACAAAGGTCACCTACATCCCCTTCGAAAAGAGCTCAGCTGCTCAGAGGTTGTCTTGTGGTGGGAATGCATGCCTTCTGGTTGCGTACTTAATGAACTCAGGAAATAATTACCAGTTTTCATCCAGTAAACCTTAGCTTTCGAATAAAACCCTAAAGAGAAAGAACACTGGCTTAACCGCTGCGAAGATGAGGAGAGGGGAAGGAAACTAACAGAATAACAGAGTTGGAAGGAACCTTGGAGGTCTTCTAATCCAACCCCCTGCTCAGGCAGGAAACGCCATATCGATCTAGTCAAATCGCTGTCCAATCTCTTCCTAAACCTCCAGTGATGGAGCACCCACACCTTCTGGAGACAAGATGTTTCACTGAATGATTGTTCTGTCAGGAAATGTCTCCTTCATTCTAGGTTGCTTCTCTCCTTGATTAGTTTCTATCCATTGTCCTGCCTTCAGGTGCTTTGGAGAATAGCATGACTCCCTCTTCTTCAGGGCAGGCCGTTAGATATTGGAATACGGCTTTCATGTCACCCTTAGTCCTTCTTTTCATTAAACTAGACATTCTAATTCACTTCTGTTCTAGCTTTTGTTCTTTCTCCTCTTTAGCCTGACCACAGATTTTTGTTGTGGTTGCTGTCCTCAATGGTGCAGGAGCAAATGAAGGTCATTCCTTCCACAACCGATCTGATTACGGTTTTTTTCCCACTGCTCAAGTTGAAGAACTCATCAACTTACATTGAACTGGTATGGTAGTCAACTATATCGGCAAGAGATTTGATGCCTCTATTGCTGGATCCCCATCTGGCTTAATTGCCTCTGCTCCCAATCAGTGCCATAACAATCCCTCCAGAAGAACAAGTGGCAAAACAGATTTGATCCAATCTGGGTCGGTTATCGGAACCAAAGGTTTAGTCTTCGGAGCTTTCTGACTTGTGCTAGACTCCTCTTCAGAGTACTTCTCTCTCAGCAGAATGTGGTGAGAGAGAAGTTCGGTGACCAATCCAGATTGGATCCTGAAACATGGATCCTGGGACACGTGTATTTGCCTTCAAAACAGATTTGACACACTTTTTCGAATGTACCTTGATGAAATGTTTGGAATAAGGGAGGAAATTCTACATCAGGGATGGGGAACAATGGGTCCTTGATGACCTGTGGACTTCGATTTCCAGAATTCCTGAGCCACAGGTTGTAAAGAGCCCATCATTCTCCATCCCTGTTCTACAAGAACACTATTATTAGAGCTAAGGATAACAAGGCCATCTCACTTGAGGTCTCCAAATGAGAGAAGGACAATTAAGCAAAGCTGGTATTCAGCAGGTTCTGGAGAATCAGTAGCGGAAATTTTGGGTAGTTTGGAGAACTGGCAAAGACCACCTCTGACTGTCTCCGCCCCCATCTATTCTCCGCCTCCCAAGTCCCAGCTGATCAGCTGAGTCTTCTTTTATTGCCCTGTGCAAGAGAACGGAGCTGGAAAGCAGGTTACTGGGGTGGGGAGCGAATGGGGATTTTGCAATAATCTTCCCCTGCCACACCCACCAAGCCACGCCCCCCAAGTCATGCCCACAGAACTGGTAGCAAAAAATTTTTAATCCCACCACTGCAACTAAGGATGAGTCAAAAATAAGAACGGTGTATTTTGCTGAGGGAAAGTGGAAGGAGAAAATGGCTCTAACACTGTCAAAATGGCTTCTGGTTTGCAAACCTGAATGCTCTGATGGTTGTGAGGCCTTCTGTAGTCTCAGAAAAGTGGCAAAGGAGAGGCAACTGAGTGCTGTCGTCAAGTTCCTGGAGATCCCTGTTACCAAGAGAAAGAAGACGAGCCAAGAAGAAACCATATTTCAGCAGCTAGTAAACAAGGGCCTGGTTTTCCTGATTAAACCATTGAATCACTTGCTCTCGCTAAACAAAAATGTGAGGATCTTTTATTGTTGTTATGCGTGCCCACATTCCCTTGGAAGTTATCCATTGGAAGCCATCTATCAAAAGGAGCTTAAAACATCAACAGGGAAGGAAACCACCCATTTTGTTTCAGGAGTTTCCCTTTTTTCCTCTCTTTCTGATACAGTGGTACCTCTACTTACGAAAGGCTCTAGTTACGAAAGTTTCAGGTTACGAAGCGCGTCTTCGAGAAAATATCGTCTCTACTTACGAATATGTTTCAAGATACGAAAGGCTTTGTTGGAAAGTGGCGCGTCCGAGCTGCTCTGCCATTGGTTATCTTCCTGGCATCCCATTGGCTAGGAGGGATCTTTGTGTACTCACCGCGCCGCGTTCTCAGTCTCACGCTAGCGAAATCCAGCAAAGCACGAAGTAATAACGAAGAATTACTGTCTGAATTTCGGGCGCTTGGAACGGATTAGGACATTTACAGGTAAAATGCGTCTCTACTTATGAAATTTTCAGGTTACGAAACGGCTTCCGGAACGACTTAATTTCGTAAGTAGAGGTACCACTGTACTCACTTATTTATTTTTGTTTTAGAATAGAATAGAATAGAGCTGGAAGGGACTTTGGAGGTCTTCTAGTCCAGCCCCCCTGCTCAAGCAGGAGAACCTATACCATCTCAGACAAGTGACTGTCCAGTCTCTTCTTAAAAACCTCCAGTGATGGAGCACCCACAACATCTGAAGTAAAGGTGACCCACTGGTTAATTGTCCTCACTGTTAGGAAGTGTAGTAAACCTCGAGAGTCCTCTTGACCTAAGGCCCTAAGAATGACCTTCTCAAGTTAGGAATTGCATGATAAACTCAGCTTGGCACGACACGTAGGCAAATAGTTACAGAAACTAGCTGACTACAAAAATCTTGTTAATAGATAATCACTCTATCTTAGCACACAACAGTGGTCGCATCCTGCCATGGCGCCATTAGAATTATACTTCCTTGCTCCTCTTCACATATGTCTCGCTCCCCCCGCCCTGATAAAACTGCAAAATAAAAGAGGGTGGTGCGTTGCAATCGGGGGATTTCTTCATCTACCCCGGGCACAACGTGCTCTCTCACCTTGAGAAACTATCGGTGTCTGTGTCAATTATTGATTCTAGTACTTAAGTACTCACCCTCGCGAGGGTCCCTCTAAATTTCACCCCTGCGGGGGCTCTACGGGCTGATCAGAGAACCTAAGGACAACGAGCAAACCGCGACAACGCGACAAGGAAGTTTCTCCTTAGTTCTAGGTTGCTTCTCTCCTTGATAAGTTTCCATCCGTTGTTTCTTGCCTTGCCTTCTGTTGCTTTGGAGAATAATTTTTTCTTCGTTCTTTTTTTGTGTGTGTGGGGCAGCTTCTCAAATACGGAAATACTGCTATTTATTTATTTATATCCTGCCTTTAATTTATTTTTTCAATAAATAACTCAAGGCAGCAAACCTACCTAATACTTTCTTTCTTCTCCTATTATTTTTTTCCACAAGAACAACCCTGTGAGTTGAATTGGGCTGAAAGAAAGTAACCGGCCCAAAGTTGCCATCTGGCTTTCATGTCTAAAACGGGACTAGAACTCACCATCTCCTGGTGACTGGTCCAAAGACATCCAGTCAGCTTTCATGCCTAAAGCAGGACTAGAACTCACCATCTCCCCGTTTTTAGCCTAATGTCTTGTCCACTAGATTCTTTTTCTTCCTTGTCTTTCATTCTCTTTTAATCTGTTTCCTTGCAGATTAAACAAGGATTGAATGCTTCCGCCAGAGGTTTTAATTATTATTTTAAAATTAGCCTGGCATAGGATTAAGCCTAGAGTTCTGAACATGCAGCTTTAAGATTGCACAATGCCCAATCCTGCCACAAACACTTTCCCTGCTGGTGATAACAAACATCAAAATTCTAAGGTCATCCATTAGTTGAAGGTTTTGTATCTTTTTTTTTTTTTCAAGAGAGAGAGAGAGAGAGAAGTGAAGCACTTACTTAGATGCAACTCTGAAGTATTTCTGGATGAAATAAAACGCTACTCCGAGAGGCAAGAGAGCAAGTAGGAAGTAGTGGGTGGTGTATGAAATCATCCCGACGGCAGATAGACAGAGTAATGTTGAACGTGAGAGGGATTCCACGGTTGGTGGAATGTGCTGCAACAAATATAGGCAATAAATGTGAGTGAGCGGCCACTACTTCCATGGCCCAGTTCAGAAAGGCTCAAGACCCGATAATGGGCCACAGCTGATCTAAACATCTATAAAATATAGATTTTCCCACTCATAGCATGCAACAAATCAAGGTGCTCACCTGATCAATAATATTTGTATCAGCAGAAAACCGGTTCAGAATTAGCCCCAAAGGGGTCATATCAAAGAATCTGTAAAGGGGGCAGGAATAGTAAAAGATTGTCCAGTATAGAAAGAATGTTTCCAGTTATTTTATTTTATAAATAACTAGCTCTATACCCGGGTTTCACTACGAAACTATTTGATTGGGCTTAGTTTTTGGGAAAGAAAATAAGGGGAAAAAATTGTGCCTCTGCCTTCCAACATCGATCAGTATTCATTTGGCTAGCATCCTGTCAGTATGTGAGAGAGTTGAGGGCTGTTTGGAAACTGAAGCAGTATTTGCTGTGTGAGCAAGAAGGAGACAGCAAGGAGTCTGGGCGTGGCTTAGCTGAACTGCAGTTGGAAGAGATTTCTTTTCAGGTGGGGAGGGGAGTAGAACTCCTTAGCATCAGAGCGTGTTAATAATAATAATATAGGAAATACTAATGCTCTGATGGTCATTTCAAAAAATCCTTTCTTAGTGAGCACCTAGAAGCCAAGAGGAACATATGTACCAATTTTCAAATTTGTAGGTTGTACAGTTTTGGAGATTTTGTGATGATGCATGAGTGGTTTTTCGCTTTTATATAAATTATTTATTTGGTTTTATTTCCATATCTTGCACTAAATTACATGAGGTGCCATCTTTCCAGAACTGAAAAGCAAACTAATCTTCCCATTGGATGAAATCATCTAGGCAAAATTTCCCTTCCCTCTCTGAAGTGAAAGGGGACATGGACAACACAACACAAGGCCTTCTCTGGGGCGTCCTCCACATTTAGGGGTTTTTTTTTATTTGCAACTGTTTACAAAGTTCTCTCCTTCGGGACATTCAGAAGACTACCAAAGTTGGTTTTATTCCACTGAGCTGTCAACCCTTATTGACTGTTACTTTCAGCCAATTGATCTATCATAATGCTTCTTTTTTATATTTTTGGAATGTTGTATCTTTCCCAGATTCTTCTGGTTGGGGCAGGTGATAAAATTGAGGAAAGGGAAGGGGAGGGGAGGGGAGGGAGGGAGGAAGATTAAATTTTTCCAGATGAAGTTATGGTTACTAGATTTCAGTAAAAGGCAAGCCCTGGAGCCTTCAACACCTGGGCAGCTTTGAAGTCACCAGAACTCTATTGCAGCATCACTGATGGTCAGAAAGAATACAGTGTCTCATCAGTCCAGCTGGGATAATTTGATTTGAGGAACCATTAGAACCTAGCTAGATTGGTATGAAGAATCAATCCTGTGCTGCAACTATCCTAATGGTCAAGAGATGGCAGTAAAAATGGAGATAAAACTATTTATGCTGCCATCCATTGGTCCTTTGATTTATTGCAGCTCAGATAAGATACAATATTCTAAATGCTGGTCCAGTTTATCTGCAGAGGGATTGTAGAGGAAAGGGCTGAACAGCCTTGGAGTTGGTGTTGTTTTCCTGAAACCATAAGTAAACTATGGTTGCAATTGGAATGGCATAGAAATTTAATAAAATATGATTGATTGATTGATTGATTGATTGACAGAAAGAAAGAAAGAAGAAAGAAAGAAAGAAAGAAAGAAAGAAAGAAAGAAAGAAAGAAAGAAAGAAAGAAAGAAAGAAAGAAAGAAAGAAAGAAAGAAAGAAAGACGTCAATTATTAAATTTAAATCCATGGTGCTTTTGGGCAGCGAGTGAATGGGTAGATGGATGGAGGCACCAAATCATACTTCTTTGCTTTGGAGTTTACCAAAATCCAGTTACCTGAAGTGCTTCAATCTTCTCCTCTAATCTACCAAATACTATTCTCAGCAATGATTAGATGTTTGAAGTCTATCCCCTAAAGACCCAGCCCCTGGCCACTAGGCACTACCTCTTTGCTCCTGGGTTCTGAAGTTCTGGACCCCAGGAGATCTATTAAGTGGCTCGTTCTGTCTACCAAAAGGAACATGAAGTTTCTGTACCTGATGGGTCCGAGGATGATCTTGTTGAGGAGATCGTGGTAAAGGTTCTTCGCAGCGGTGAGGCCCATCCATTCAACGGTCAAAGACGTGACAAGGCAAAGAACAATGCCCGCCCCACTGAGAATGCTGAACACTGCAACGTGGCATGTCTGTTCCAAAACAAGGGTACAATTCTATAAACCAAGGGTCCTCAAACTTGGCAAGTTTAAGACTTGTGGACTTCAACTCCCAGAATTCCTGAGCTAACATGACTGGAGGAGGAATTCTGGGAGTTGAAATCCACAAGTCTTAAACTTGCCAAGTTTGAAGACCCCTGGTGTAAACCCTAGGAAAAGAATACCATTTCTTTTCATTGTTCTGAAACATCCCATAAACATCTACCCAGGTTATCTGGTGGTCATCCTAATGAATAACTTATGTTTTTGTACCCTGTGTGCTTAATTACCCAGATTAATTGGATTTTATAGTTCTTTAAAAGAAAAACAAAAGTTTCCATTTGTCAATGTTCCAGCAAACCTCCATTCCAATCAGTAACTCCGAGACAAACATATCTCGAAAGTATCTTTATTAGAATAGCACCTGGCACATCTGTGGAATCCTGAATCTAAAAGTTTTTTCAGGCTTTCCACAATTTTCCAAACTACAAATCCATTCCCCCTTGGTCATCATCACATCACATGGCCAATCATGATCCGTCCAAAAGTAAGATCCTTATTTCATCCTCAATGACCTTGAACTAACAAAAGAATTTTATTTTGTCTATTTAGAGCAACTTAATTGAAATCACCCTCCTCCCACTTTCTCAGGTTATGTAGCAGCGTGGAATATGGCTTCCAAAGCTGATACCATTTTTACATGGAATGTAAAATGGAATCGTGATATACAACTAAACTATAAGGACTCATCAAATTATACTACTATAATGGGTAATTAGGAACATCGATTTAAACTACTGGTGTAATGGAATGTGCACTTGCAATAGCAAAGGAGGGAGGATTTGGTCAACTCAGGACTTTCCTAGAAGGAGATGTGGATCAAGAGACTGCACAGTCTCAAATTGATGTTCTGACCCAACTTCCCAAACATGACAAACCAGTCTGATGTGAACAAAAAAGCTCCGGCAAAAACTTTCTCTCGCAGGCTAACAAGTCCATCTGGCCGGAAGATGAATAGTTGTCTACCATGTCTATTCATCTTCAGGCCCATGCCTTTTATCCCCAGAGCTAGGGTGGCGCTTCGCCAGCAGCGGTGGCTCTTCCTTCCCAAGGATCAGCCCATAGATTTCCACTGCTCTCCTCTCCTCTTCATTCTGTGCATCTGCGCATCAGGCACTGGACCCAGCTGTTCCTCTTCTTCATCAACTACCTCCAGACCTGGGGGCTGTTGCCTTTCCATCTGAGGGCTGACGGATGGCCCAGGCTCTGCCTCTGCCTCTCTCTCTCTCTCTGCCAGCTCCATTCCCTCTTCCCCCTCAGAGTTCCCAGGTTGCCCTGATGCTGACCCTGACTCCCACGCCTCCTCCTCTTCCTCCTCCTCCTCTGATTCGGCTGCTGGAGGGGCCAACTGGCCGACAGGCCACAACAACTGGATGGGAAGGAAGGGAGTGCTTTTGTAGGAGAAAGAGGTGGCAGAATCTGGGGGAGGAGTTAAAAGAAGGATCAGTCTAGAATCCCCACGTAGTCATAAGTGGACTAAATCCAACCCCTCTTGAACTGCATGGACCCTCATCTAACTTCAAGCAGGTGTTGTCCTTAGTTGAGAAGATTCTTGTGCAGAGACTTTTTAGCAATAAATCAGTTGAACTGGACCTTCATGTGCAGACCTAGTCATTCAGCCCTGACTGTTTCAGGGTAATTATACCTTAGCACCTCTCAGGATGTATCTAGTAAAGTTATAGCATCAGTTTGGCAGGATTCTGTCCATTAGGTGTAAGTAAATTTAGGATTGAACTTGATTGGATTTTACTGTCTCATCACTGGGTTTGGGCTTGACCCCTGATTTATGAAGAAATCAGAATTTAAAAATCCTCTGTTTAACAGATAATCAGAGTTGGAAGGGACCTTGTAGGTCTTCTAGTCCAACCGCTTAACCAAGCAGGGGACCTTACACCATTTCTGACAGATGGGAGTCCAATCTCTTCTTGAAAGTCTCAAGTGATGGCGCTCCCACAACTTCTGAGGGCAAGCTGTTCCATTAGTTGATTGTTCTCCCTGTCAGAAAGTTTCTCCTTGTTTCCAGGTTAAATCTCTCCTTGTTCAGTTTCCTTGTCTGGCCTACAGGTGCTTTAGAAAATAGCTTGACCCCTTCCTCCTCTCTGTGGCAGCCCCTCAAATATTGGAACACTGCTATCTTGTTTTTCCTGGTCCTTCTCTTCACTAGACTAGCATATATGAATGAAGGAAGGGAGGGAGGGAGTATGATAGGAACGAATGAACGAACGAATGAATCTGAATTGTATTTACTGTGGTCCCTTCCAACTTTGTTATTCTGTAACATGATTCTTCTCCAAGGCCTGCTGAGTTCTACCCTTCTGCTAACCCCTTTACAGGAGAATTGTTTTCTTTTCTTTTTTTGTTTTAACCTATGAATAAAATGCATGATTAAAATGCATGTTGGCTGTGGGAATTCTGGGAACTGAAATCCAACCACCTTCAAGTTGCCAAGAGTCAGACACATTGCATTAAGCAGTAGAACTGGCAAAGGGATTCCCTCTTCTGGCTGTTACTAAATGTTTTGGCAGCCAAACCAAAGAGCAGCGGAGTTTTCTGACTTGCAAATGCAAACAGCTTTCAGATTTTATTTAAGCAGAACACGGCAAGCCTCATTATTTGCAGAAGTTCAATCAGTCTGCAAAAAAACCAACAACCTGCCATTCTTAGTTTTGATTACCAGGCCTTGAACTCTCTTTTCACACCGGGCTAAACAGACGCTCCAAAGGGGATTTGAAATTCCTGCGATTGGTGAATGAGATCATACACTGGATCTTGAGTTCACTTCTGAGAACTCTCTGGCTAAGCTGTGAGAAGTTTCCAGCAGTGACAAAAAAAAGGGATATTTCCTTGAATCTATAGAGAATGTCCCTGTCACGTTTTCTGGGCTGCTTTAGAGGACAAGTTTATTTATTTATTTGATTTTGATAGCCGCCCATCTCAGCAAATGACTCTGGGCAGCTCACAATTAATATGAGGACATGGGGAGCTATTTAACACAGAGTGCTTATTATTACAGCTTTTTTTTTTCGCCCCCTGAAGAATTATCCAGAAGTATTTATAACCAAGGAATCGTTTCTAATTTAAAACTGAGGAAAGTTTATTCAATACAACTTTCTGCATTGCTGAGGCAGCTGAGGCAAGCTTTGGCTGCGGTCCGCGGAGTTTAATTTTAAAGTTTGCAATTTGTTCTTACTGACATGAACGAGACTAAATACATTAAAAGGTGACATTTAGTTTTCAGTAAAGGTTAAATTTAGGTAACATCTACTCGAAGTCACTTCTCGTAACTTCATGGATATTCCATATTGTTTCCTTGGCAACATATGAAAGTGACTGATTGATTTGCACAGGAAACTGCCCACAGACGTTCAGTGGTCTAGAAGAACAATCCCTAAATTAAACAATCCTTTTCAGAGGCACCTTTTCAGCTTGCCCTCTTTTCCATTGTTATTGTTTCTGGTAAGAAGCTTAATATCACTCACCAGCCTGCCTGGTTCCAGCCTTTGGTTTTTAATTAAATTAAGATCCTGGACAGACTCCCTCACATCCTGGACATAAACTGTTTCAACTCCTACCCCTGACAACTAGACACAAGGACAGTTTTTGTCCCAATGCCATCACTCTGCTAAACAAATAATTCCCTCAACACTGTCCAACTATTTATTAAACCTGCATTACTATTACTATTAATCCTCCCATCCTTCCTTTCACCCATCTCCTCTCACTTATGACTGTATGACTGTAACCTTATTGTTTTTATCCTAACAATTTATATTGATTGTTTCCTAGTATGATTTGATTGCTTATTGTACCCTTTTACTATCATTAAGTGTTGTACCTGATGATTCTTGACTCTTGACGAATAGTATCTTTTCTTTTATGTATACTGAGAACATTTGCACCAAGACAAATTCCTTGTGTGTCCAATCACACTTGGACAATAAAAAGAATTCTATCCTATCCTATCCTATCCTATCCTATCCTATCCTATCCTGCTCTAGCCATGAAACATTCACCTACTTTTCGGAGCAGAGTGTTTGGGTCTGATTCGTAGATGTCCACTGAGCCAGCCAAAAGTCAATAGCAACGATGACCGAGTGTTTCAAGAGTTTGGAGAAGATCATCAAGGAGAGCAGAAGAAAGCCACCAGAGGTGAGATAGAGCCAACAAGTCTTCCAGGGCATCTTCGTCCTGAGGGGCATTGCCGCGGACATGCTGTCATCTTCTTCCTCTTCCTCCTCTTCCTCTGAAAAGTTATAGATGTCACTGAGTCAATTAACCCAGACAATTTAGTCCAGGGGTCAGCAACCTTAAACATTCAAAGAGCCACAAAGGTACTAACTGGAAGCCCCCCCATTCAATTCTGGAGCTGACTGTATGTCCGGTCCTCCCACCATAGAGTTTCCTCCTAGTGCAGCATTCTTTTGCCTCTGCCTGACTGGAAGTCCTGGTCCCCTCACCGTAGAGTCTCCTCCTAGTACGGCATCCTTTTTCCTCTTCCTGTCCTAACCAAAAACCCTATCAATTGTGGAGCTGACCAGACAGGGAGCTGCAGCAGAGGGATGAAAGAGCCACATGAGGCTCCAGAGTCGTGGGTTGCCGACCCCCGATTTAGTTTCTCCCACAAGATCAGCAGAGACATAGTGGGATTCTAGGGAGTGATAGAGATTCAAATAGGGACTCATGGCCCACAGTTGCACTTCCAGGTTCTAGTAGCAAACCATCTATCTCACAAAATGAAAGTCAATGTAGAGAAAAGTAAAGTCTTACACTTAGGCAAGAAAAGCCAAAAGTACACATATAGACTGGGTGAAACCAGGTTTAATAGCAGTAACTGCAAAAGGGATCTTGGAGTTTTAGTGGACAATCAGTTAAATATGAGCCAGCAGTGTGCGGTGGCAGCCAAAAAAGCCAACACAATCCTAAATTGCATTAACAGAGGGATACAATCAAGATCAAGGGAAGTATTAATACCACTCTATAAAGCCTTAGTAAGACCACAACTAGAATACTGCATCCAGTTTTAGTCACCACACTATAAAAAAGATGTTGAGATTCTTGAAAAAGTACAGAGAAGAGCAACCAGGATGATTAGGGGACTGGAAGCTAAAATCTACTGATGAACGGTTGCAGGAACTGGGCTTGGCTAGTCTAGTGAAGAGAAGGACCAGGGGAGATATAGAGCAGTCTTCCAATATTTGAGGGGCTGCCACAGAGAGAAGGGAGTCAACCTATTTTCCAAAGCACCTGAAGGCCAGACAAGGAATAATGGATGAAAACTGACCAAGGAGAAATTCAACCTGCAAATAAGGAGAAACTTTCTGACAGTGAGAACAATCAATCAATGGAACAGCTTGTCTTCGGAAGTTGTGGGAGCTTCATCACTGGAGGCTTTCAAGAAGAGATTGGATTACCATTGGTCAGAAATGAAGTAGGATCTCTTGCTTGAGCGGGAGGTTGAACTAGATGACCTACAAGGTCCCTTCCAACTCTGTTAATCTGTAATCAGTGATAATCCCTGACAAGATGTTTGATTTTTAAGGAGAGTATCAGGACTGTTGTCCTGCTGTACCAGCCATGCTTCGCCAGATGTCAGTCTGCCATACACAATAGGGGGGGAAGGGAGCTGAAGGGAGGGAAGGGGTTGGGATAAAGGGAATCGAAACTACTCATTGTGCCATCCTGTGAGAGCTTCCAGATGGTCCAAGGTCACATCATTGAATGCAACACCCTCCAGCCCATCAAGCCAGGGACAATTTGTCTGAATGAAATTCGACAAGGGGAGATATCCAGGGGCAAAAGTGGTGAGAAAGGAACAGTTAATCAGATGCTTTGTGCACGAAAAATCAGATTCGGCTTTGCTACGCTGTAACTACTTGGCTTTAGTAAAATATACTTTCACTAGCAATGGAGTCAAAAAACTGGGTTTTTTCTCCCAGATATTTTACAATCTTCCATTCAAGTACTAATCAGTTCTAATCTTTTGAGCCATAATTAGATCAGCAAAGTCCTAAGCCTTAAGGAGAGAGGGAGCTACATCCCACTTTCCTGTTTCCACTTACCTCCAAAATTTAGCCTTTTAACTGTTGAAGAAATGCCACTTACTAGAAAGTCATTCATAGCAAACCTGTAAGAGCCCTACAAGGCTTCATGCTTATGGCTTAAGTGTATATTCATTCATAAGTACTTTTTTTTAACAAATCAAACAAAATAACACCAGCATTACCTTCATCCTCATCCTCCAGTTGTGTTTTTGATTCTCTTGGGTACATAGCTCTTCGGAGAGTTTTTCTTTCTAAAGTAGTTTGATCGGCTTCCATATTCTGCATAGGGACATTAAGAATTTAGTACAAAGACTTTTTAGAACAGACCACCATTTGAACCTGAGGCGTGGATTGGATTTATCCCTAAGGAATCCTCTGTCATCCTCTCAAATCTTCTCAGAATTGATGGGGAGATCTAACCCCTATTTTGTTTCTACTCCAGACTTTACAATGTGGGAGGCCTCCCTCTTCCTCTTTAATACCACTTTACAAAGCCTTGGTAAGACCACACTTGGAATACTGCATCCAATTTGGGTTACCAACATGTAAAAAGGTTGTTGAGACTCTACCGTGGTTCCCCCAAAATAAGACCTGGTCTTATTTTTTTATTTTTGGCACCAAAAAAGGCCCCAGGGTCAATCCGGAGTTCTTTTATCGACTGCAGAAGCCTTTCCAAAAGGGCCTCTGATGGCAAAATGGAGGTCAGGGGTGACACACGCATCAATACGAACCTCGTTTCTCACATGCAGAGGCCTTTCCGGAAGGCCTCTGATGGCGAAGCGAGGCTGGGAAGGCGCCATGTGTATCAATTCGGAGCCCATTTCTTGGCTGTAAAGACCTTTCCAGAAGGCCTCTGATGGCAAAATGGCGGCCAGGGGTGATGCGCAAAAGTGGTGGCAGGCGGCCACAGAAGAAGTGGGCCTGCAAGGTGAGGCAGGTGTCGGGGTATGCGAGCCCTGATAAGTATTTATTCATTTATTTTTATTTGATTTGTCAAGCGCTTACAATATAATAGAAATAAGAATAAACATAAGTATAAATACATAAAATAGGTACCAATAATTGGGGACAATAGGACAGGGATGGTAGGCACAATTGTGCGCTTATGCAGTAAGTAAAATAAAATAAAATAAATAAATAAATAAATAAATAAATAAATAAATAAGTAGGGCAGCCCCACCCTCTATCCCCACCCGAGCTAAATCTTTACCTGTGCACCTCGCCCCACCCTCTGCACCCTGGAGTGCGTGGGGTCTTAACTAGGGCTTATTTTGGGGGTAGGGCTTATATTGGGCGCATGAGTAAAAGTCAAGCTAGAACTTACTTTCAGGGTAGGTCGTATTTTCAGAAAAACACAGTAGAAAGCATGGAGAGAAGAGCAACAAAGATTATTGGGGGACTGGAGGCTAAAGCATACAAAGAGGGGGTTAATCTATTCTCCAAAGCATCTGAAGGCAGGACAAGAAGCAATGGATGGAAACTAATCAAGGAGAGAAGCAACCTGGAACTAAGGAAAAACTTCCTGACAGTGAGGACAATTAACCAGTGGGATAGCTTGCCATCAGAAGTTCTGGGTACTCCATCACTGGAGGTTTTCCAGAAGAGACTGGACAGTCACTTGTCTGAGATGGTATAAGTTCTCCTGCTTGAGCAGGGGGCTGGACTAGAAGACCTCCAAAATCCCTTCCAGCTCCATTGTGATTGAGTTAAAAGTCTGAAGAAGATGATGTCCAGCCAAAGGAGCAAAGAGATTGCATATATATTCCGACAAAGTGGTGGACAGCTCTTCTATTATACCAGCAATTTACAACTTTAGTGCTCGCATGTATTTCAGTTGACATTGATAGACTTGAATTTGCTTCTTGGCTTGAGCACCACAATCTTCACAAATCATCAGAGTTAAAAACAAGAGACTTCCAACAAATAAGATTTGGGTAGAAATGTCATGGAATGTCATCATGTATGGATCAAACCAGGCCTTCATTTTCCCGCTCTTCATATTTACCTTTTCCAATTCCTGGTCTTGACGATTCATGAGAGTTTTCCAGTGGTCGTAAAGCTCCACGTCTTTAGTCTGGATGTCCTTCAGGGTCCCTTCTCGAAGAACAGTGCCGTCTTTCATGGCAATGATCTAAGAATGAAAAAGAATCAGGAAGCTGTCCATCCATCCATCTGTCCATCCATTCATCCATAATTGTCTGTCTGTCTGTCTATCTACCATCTATCTATCAATCATCTATCGATCAATTTCTCTGTTGCTCCATTACCTGTCTATCTATCTATCTATCTATCTATCTATCTATCTATCTATCTATCTATCTATCTATCTATCTATCTATCCTTGTTGCTCTGTCTGTCCATCCATCCATCCAACCATCCATCCATCCATCCATCCATCCATCTATCTATTTCTCTGTTGCTCTAGCTATCTATCATCTATCCATCTGTCCATCCATCCAACCATCCATCCATCCATCCATCCATCCATCCATCCATCCATCTATCTATCTATCTATCTATCTATTTCTCTGTTGCTCCACCCATCCATCCATCCATCCATCCATCCATCCATCCATCCATCCATCCATCCATCCATCCATCTATCCAGTCTTACCCAGTCAGCATGTGGCAAATACTGTAGTTTATGAGTCACTAAGACAAGTGTTCTTTTATCATCTTTCAGGAACTTCAGGATACCTTCTTGCATTAAGTGGTCACTGAGGTGAATGTCCAAGGCAGAAAATGGGTCATCCTGGAATTCCACAAAGGAAATTAAAAGATTACAAAAGAGATATTATATTCCATCTTACTGTCCCCAGAACCTTCTGTTATCACAACCTTACTTCTGCTACACATAGAACGGCATTCACATTAATAATTTTCAATACCTTACTCTCAGTGCTGATGAAATAAAATGAGATAAAAAAATAACACAGACCTTCGGTAATCTTCTTATGCATTTTTAAGTGAATCAAGTGTTAATCAAGTTAAGTGAATTGTACAGTTAACAGATTGTACAGACTTTTAGCTATACAATTTGGGATGAACATCCTTGGAATGGTATGGGAGTAGGAATGGATTTCAAGGGGAAAAAATTGCAGACTACAGGAACCAGGAGTTCCACTCAGGTGACCCTGAGGACACAGATAAACTTCCAAGTGGCCTCAATGACCCTCTACAAGGATGCCAATGACCAACTGTCTGCAAGGAATATTAAATACTTCCATTCTCCACTATCCAGTCAAAGCTGAAGAAGCTTCTTGGATGAGAAGTGAAATGTCTTCAAAAGAAAAAACAAGAAAGTCCAGTTGCTTCCTGAAAAAGGTCCTAGTTTGAAAATGCTTCTGCCTCTTTAAAATACTTTTACTTACTAGGAAGACAATGTTGGTGTTTTGGTAAAGTGCTCGAGCGACACAGATGCGTTGCCGTTGACCTCCACTCAAGTTAATTCCCTAAAGGGTATAATAAACCATAATTTTTAGTCAGCTGCCCAAACATTGAAGCATCTTTACTGACAAGCTCTTGAAAAAAATAACAAATATTTAAAAAACCATCCTAAAACTAAACTTCCTAAATTTATATGACATTGGTTTATTCAATCTCTAAAGTTTGAACAGTCTAAAAGAGGACAAAGAAGATCTTGGCATATAAGCAGGGATTGTTATTGTTTAGTTGTTGTGTCCAACACTTTTTGACCCTTGGACCACAGCTAGCCAGGCCCTCTGTCCTCCACTGCCTTCCAGAGTTTGCCCAAATTCACATCCGTTGTGTTGATGACACTATCTAACCATCTCATTCTCTGCTTCCCTCCTTCTCCTTTTGCCTTTCATCTTTCCCAACATAAGGGTCTTCTCCAATGAGTCCTCTCTTCTAATTTGGTGGACAAAGTATTTGAGCTTCAGCTTCAGGATCCTTCCTTCCAAAGGGCAGTCAGGGTTGATTTCCTTTAGGAATGACTGATTGGATCTCCTTGTAGTCCTAGAGACTTCTCGAGAGCCTTCTCCAACACCATAATTCCAAAGCAAAGCAGGATTTGAGCTTCAGCTTCAGTATGTCCTTCCAAATTGTTGTGGTTTGCCGGCAGCAGGTACAGACGGCTGAGGTCTCGGAGAGCGAGGACTCAGATGAGGGGCCTGCATGTGATGCAGGGATGGAGCCAGGACTATCAGGGAGTGGAATGCTGCCTTCAAAGATTGTGGAGCCTGGCAACAATGATGAAGAGGTCCCTGAGGAGCCTGTGCCAAGTGTGCACGCAGGGCTGCTCGAAGGAAAGAGCAGCTTCAGCAGCACGGGTGACTCGGGAGTAAAACTGCAAGGTCATGGCCCTCCCTTAAGAGATAAAAACCAGCTGAGGAACTGGAATTCTTTGCAGGAAGCAAAGAAATTTTTGCACTCAAGCCTTGTGCACGTTCAGACTCTCTTAGTTTGTGTTTAGGGACTTTTTGTGTTTGAAATATTTCTTGGCAACTTTATCTAGTGTTCTTGGCAGTCTTGTACAACCTTGGCAAAGCTCATTCTTATCAGAGACAATTTGTTTGAAACAGCCTTTTTACCGGGAAGGAACGGAATTTGTAAAGAATCATTCCAACAGTCCAGGTGTCAACAATCCGACTAGTGAACCCAAAATAAGTAAACATTCACAAGAGCTTTGAACTCCTCAAAAGCAAAACTTTATTCGATACTCCATTTTGGTACTGAAGAATCAAACCAGCTCTGGTTTTCCCACGCAAAGCCTTGCTTAGTGAAACAATACTTCCCCTTTCTCCCTACCCCTGGGTGATCACACTTTCCAGTTATGAGACGTCCTTTCGTTATGGACCAGTCCATCTCTTTCTCCAGCAACTGCAGTGATGACCTTGATGGTTGCCAAGTTCTTATAATCTACTCCAATTCTTGAAGTCCACAAGTCATAAAAGGACCATAGTTCCCCACCCCTAATCCACAAGGAAGAGGCCGTTTTAATCTAACTTAATTTGTAACTAAACACTTACACTGCCTCAATCCAGTTGGACCCTAGGTCTCAAATGATCTCCTGCAGAGGGACCCCATAAAATCAACCTGAGTTCCACATGTAGCTTGAGCGACAGAGGGGATAAAAATATAATGGCATTCACATTAATAATTTTCAATACTTTGCTCTCAGTGCTGATGGGGAGATTAAAAAAAAATATTACAGATCTCCTTGGTCTCCCAATAATGCAGGAGTGTCTGAAAAATAGCAATAGCGTCTTCCTTCTTAACTTACCCTTTCCCCAATTTCTGTCTGATCTCCAAATGGCAACAGATCAATATCAGGTTGTAGAGAACACGCATCAGTCACTGCTTTGTACCTGTGGAAGAAATATTAAAAATAAAGCATGAGGTCCAGAAAAGACAAAAAGGTTTTAAAACAAGGGTGGGGAATGATGCCCCTTTTATGATTTTTTATTCATTCATTCATTCATTCATTCATTCATTCATTTATTTATTTGTCAAGCAAGTATTAGATAACAGGTATCCTGGCTGGGGAATTCTGAGAATTGAAGTCTACCCATCTTCACCCAAATTGCCAAGGTTGAGAAACCTTATTTTAAATGCTCCGTGACCTGCACTGGCTCCCAGTCTGCTTCTGGGTGCTGGGTTTGACCTATAAAACTCCATGGCATGGCATCCACCTCAGCTGTTAAGTTAGTAACATGGTCATTAAGTGGATCTGGTTTCCCCATTTACTAGGCTTGTCATAATTTACAAAAGTGGTCACATGACCTTGGGACACTGCAACCATCATAAATATGAATCAGTCATCAAGTATCCTAGTTTTGATCACATTACCATGGGGATGCTGCCACAGTCGTAACCAGTGGTGGGATTCAGCCCATTCTCCCCAGTTCGGGAGAACCGGTTGTTAACTTTCTGAGCAGTTTTGGGAACTGGTTGTTGGAAGAAATCATTAGGGCAGAGAACCGGTTGTTAAATTATTTGAATCCCATCACTGGTCATAACTGTGAAAAACGGTCATAAATCACATTTTTTCAGCACCGTTGCAACTTTGAATGATCACTAAATGAATGGTTGTAAGTGGAAGACTACCTGTAAGTCAGATGAAGAGCTTCACATTTGTATATGCTAAGTTCAATTTGTTTCAACTTGGTCCTTTTTTTTTTCCAGTGGCTTAATGAAGCCTGAATGTTGACTTTATAGTTTCATGTATTGTCTGAACCCATGGCAGGGATAAATTAAGCAGTCAGAGCTTGTTGTTGGAAGGGAAGCGGTCTTCTAGTCCAACCCCCTACTTAGACAGGAAACCATTTGTAATTTCCGACAAATGGTTATCCAATCTCTTAATGTTAAACAACACGAATAGAATAGAATAGAATAGAATAGAATAGAATAGAATAGAATAGAATAGAATAGAATAGAATAGAATAGAATAGAATTCTTTTATTGGCCAAGTGTGATTGGACACACAAAGAATTTGTCTTGGTGTAAATGCTCTCAGTATATATAAAAGAAAAGATACATTCGTCAAGAGTCGAGAATCAAAAGGTACAACACTTAATAATAGTCATAGGGTACAATAAGCAATCAAATCATACTAGGAAACAGTCAATATAAATCGTTAGGATAAAAGCAATAAGGTTACAGTCATACAGTCATAAGTGGGAGGCGATGAGTGATAAGGAGTAATGAGATTAATAGTAATAGTAGTGCAGACTTTGTAAATAGTTGGACAGTGTTGAGGGAATTATTTGTTTAGCAGAGTGATGGCTTTCAGTAAAAAAATTATTTTTGTGTCTAGTTGTTCCAGCGTACAGGGCTCTATAGCGTCGTTTTGAGGGAAGGACATTCTTTCTGATTTTCTCCCACCTCAAAATTAAACATAAACATGGAATAAAAGAAAACAGGATGGGCGGTCAGGCAGCAAAATGATTTTTGTGCAAAAGGAGAGTCTGGGAACTGGGAACCAGATAGTATTCATTCAGAAGTACTCTAATGATTCTTTATTTTTAAATGTATGACTTCCCCTCTTTCCAGTTTTTTCCTCCCTTGGAACTGATATCATAAACTTTAAATTCAGCCTCAGCTCCCTTATTAAGACTGATTAATAAGGAACTGTGCCTCTGATAAGGATCAGTTGCATTAAGTTTTAAGTCAATAGTACTGGGCTACGTATGTTAACCTGCTCTTCACAGTTTTCCTCTCAGGAACTATGCAGTTATTTTCCCATCCTCCACTTCGTTATTTCCTTTTTTGGAAAACACTTTCTAGGATCAGAGAATGCAGTGAGGGGAAGGAATCGAGGTTTACAAGAGCCTTTGAAAGGCTCTGCAAACGGGGAAAGGTTATCTTAGCAAATGCATTGCCTCGCCGCTTCACAAGGCAAGGGGAAGTGTAGGTTAAGAGAAAATTTGCAGGGAAGGATGGCACTTTAAAAGAGTGTCTTCTTACTGATTGGCTTGTAGGATGATTTCTCATCTTCTGGATGCGCTGCAAAAATCCCAGCAATTGGTTCGCTGCCTGGTGGCATAGCCAAGAGGAGCGTGGCCTACTGGAACTTCCAGGAGGGCCATTCTTCACCTTCCCCAGAGTCTGGAGACTTCCCTCAAACCTCTGGGAGAGTGAAAACAGCCTCACCCAGGCACCGGAAGCCCCCCAGGAGCTGGAAACAGGCCTGTTTCTCAATTTCCAAAACTTCCGGAAGGGGCATTTTTTTACCTTCCCCAGTCTGGAGGCTTCCCTCAGGTCTTTAGGAGGGCGAAAACAGCCGCCCCCAGGCTCCGGAGGCCCTCCCCAGAAGCTGGAAACAGGCCCATTTCTGGACTTCTAGAACTTCTGGGAGGGGCATTTTTTGCTCTCCCAGAGCCTCTGCATGGACCCTGAACTTACCTACATCCATAACAAGCCACGTGGGGACTCCTGGGAGGGGAGGGGCAGGGTAGGAGGGGCCAGCCGGCCGGTTCAACTACCAGTTCGGTGAACCAGATGTAAATTTAACTGGCTGAATCCCACCCATGCCCTGCACCCAATCTCATAAAAATGAAAAAGGGGAAAAAAAGAATGAAGGTACCAGGTATTCTTGGTGCTTTTATCCCTGCAGATTTCCTGGCTTTGAGATGGAAATGGTTGTTGCTACCAATGCAGGTTGTCCGCCACTTGCGACCACAACTGAGCCCAAAATTTCCTTTTTGTTAAAGTGAGACATTGGTTACATGAGTTTTGCCCTATTTTACGACCTTTCTTTCCATCGTTGTTAAGCGAATCGATGCAGTCGATTAGTAACGCGGTTGTTAAGTGAATCTGGCTTCCCCTTTGACTCTCCTTGTCAGAAGGTCCCAAAAGGGGATCACGTGACCCTGGGACACTGCAACCATCATAAATATGAGTCAGTTGCCAAACTTTTGAATTTTGATCACATGACTGCAGGAACGTTGCAAAAGACGTAACTGTGAAAAACAGTCGTAAGTCACGTTTTTCAGCACCATTGTAACGTTGAACTGTCACTAAATGAACTGTTGTAAGTGGAGGACTATCTGTAGTCCAGGGGGCCCGATGGGTCAGTGGTTAAAGATGCTGAGCTTGTCAGCTGGAGAGTTGATAGCACGGGTTCGAGACCCCTGAGCTCTGGGCAATGGGTTGAGCTCCCGTTACTTGTTCCCAGCTCCTGCCCTCCTAGCAGTCTGAAAGCATGCAAAATGCAAGGGCCACTTTGGTGAGAAGGTAACAGCGTTCCGTAAGCCTTTGTTGTTTAGCCATGCTGGCCACATGAGCATGAAAATTGTCTGGCTCCCTCAGCCAAGAAACAGAGATGAGAGAGCTTTGCTGGCTGAGGAATTCTGGGAGTTGAAATCCACAAGTCTTAAAGTTGCCAAGGTTGGAGATCCCTGTCCTAGAAGAATGAACTATTTTGAGAAATATTAACAATATTAGGATAACAATAGGATTTAATGTTAGTAGGAACCTCCAATATATCATACTCCGTATAGTAACGACTGCCAGAATCTCATTTGCTCAAAACTGGAAACAGGATACTATCCCCTCTGAGACAGCAATAATAAAAAAAGAATGTGCTGAAATGGACAGGCTAATGATGACATTAAAAGATAAAGAAGAAATGGAGTACTATAAGATATTGAATATTTGGTATGAGTGGTTAGAAAGAAGACGCAAAGATATCAATCGATAGCAAAAATGAGAAAGTGTTAATCAATGTTGTATATGTATATGTGTGTATATGTGTGTGTGGTATGTGAGTTAATAGTGTTATAAGTTAGATAGAGAAATAAGAGTATAAGTGAATAGAATGGAGAAGTAATTGATATAGTTATAGACTTTATTAACTAGTGTGAACACCATTACAGAATCATTGTAAAAAGTGGAAATAGTTTTTTAAATGTTGAAATGTTGAATAAATAAATTTATTTTAAAAAAAGATAGGATAAAATATTTCCCCTAGAAGAGAAATAAAAATCCTAAAGGAAACAGAACTCAGAGCTTCAGCTCCTGCCCACAGCAGATATTTGGTGCCCATTAAAAAAGACTGGGCCAGCCTATCTACTAGAGAAAAGACCTCCAGCTCCATGGTAATAGGATTAAGACATGATCCCTCAGGACATAATAGGATTAACCCATCTAGCAGCAGAGCTCACCACATGACACAATCTCCTAAGGACATTGCATCAGCCAAGCTTCAACTGAACCTGAGAGCTCAGACAACCTCAGCTATGAGCCCTGCATAGCCCCATGGGAGTCTGTCAGCAGCCAATAGAATATATGCTCTTGCACAGGAACAGGAAGCTCAAGTTCAAAGCCCAAGAGAAGGTATAAAAATCCCTCACTCTCAACTTCATTTGGTCAGCTGCCCAGGACCATCCATGTGGTTCTGCTTCATTAAACCATCTTTCCAATCAGCCTCCATGTTTCCAGTATCTTTCTCCAGGCTTGGAACTGAACCAGATGGATATTTCTTCCAACAGTTGGACACGATTGACAGGAAGACATTTACCTCTACAAATAGTCCTTGCTGAATGACCCTAATGGGACGGGAATTGATATTCTTAAGCAAGGCAGTTGTTAAGCAAAACATCGTGTGACAGCACGAGTTAGCAATAGCAAGTCCCAGCTGAATCTAGAAAAAGTGCAGAAATTCTGGGATCTTTGGTGGTTAGAAAGAGACAGGTGCGAAATCTTTACCTCTGTTTATTAAAAGAACTCCCGAAGGTGATGTTTTCTTCCACCGTCGCATTCAAGAGCCAGGGTTTCTGAGCTGCGTAAGCCACTGAAAACCGATTCCTAGTGGAAAGGGGGAATTTAGATGCGTTAGAGGATAGGGAATAGCTCCCTACATATTTTAACAAGGGTGCATTCAAACAAGGAAGGCACAAAGAACATATAAAGGAGATTAGCTGTTAAAACCAGGTTTAAGGGGAAAGAAGAGTTAGATTAGAAGAACACCCAGTCTCTATTTTATCTTTCCTTTTTTTCATGACATACCCTTTTTTTCCTTGAAAACATTTTGCTTTGCATCCTTCTTCTGTTCTGATACAAATCTCATACCAAATATAGGCAGTGGAAATGGCAAATGATGATGGAGATCTTACGAAACTATATTTGTGGGTATTCAAATTCAAGTTGAATGAACATTTATATTTTGAAAACTCCGATAAATTACTCTGCAACTGTTATTGGCAGGTCTTCCAAGAGATATGGGTGCCGTGATATATGAAACATTGGTTAGAAGCGATTTTATGCAGTCTCAGAATGAGTCCATATGTAAGGAGTTTGGAAGGCATATTTTGTTAATTTCTTTTAAATTACCAGGATATCTAATCACACAGTGGTTCCCAGCAGTTGCCTGATTTGAGAGGTGAGCTGAAATGAAACCTTGTGTTTCTTGAGTCCATATGTCCATCAGATTGGAAAAACTATGAATATTTGGCTTGATTTTATATCTACCAAGGAAGCTGAATGGTGGCCTTTCAATTCAGATCACTGAGACATCCAGACTGAATGTCAAAATGTTGCTTTTTGCATCAAAAGTATGAAAGCTGAAGTTCAAATTTTAGGCATTACGGTTTAGGACAGAGGTCTCCAAACTTGGCAACTTTAAGACTTGTGGACTGAAATAGTAATAGTAATGCAGACTTAGTAAATAGTTTGACATTGTTGAGGGAATTATTTGTTTAGCAGAGTGATGGCGTTCAGGGGAAAACTGTTCTTGTGTTTAGTTGTTCTGGTGTGCAATGCTCTATAGCGTCATTCTGAGGGTAGAAGTTGAAACAGTTTATGTCCAGGATGTGAAGATATGAGTAATAGTGTGTTAATTCTGCAAAGCAGATGCAATAGTGAGATTCCCTGACAACTTTTGAGCTCTGATTGGTTCAAGAAGATTACTAAAACAATCTATGCAAAAATAAGGCAGAGGGAAATGGGATGAATATGATGACACTTCTGGTGACTAAAGCCAACAGCTAGAAAGGTTCTCTCTATCCGTATAGTGATGACCATACATTCCTGGAAATAAATGCAACTGCTTTAATGAAAAAAAAAAAAAAGACTTGTGGACTTCAACTCCCAGAATTCTGGGAGTTGAAGTCCACAAGTCTTAAAGTTGCCAAGCTTGGGGACCCCTGGGTTAGGAAAAGAATCCAGAACACTGCAATTGTGGGACATAAAACGGTATACATTTCAGCTCTGCTCATAATTTTACATTTCATTCTCCAACCTGGTCTCCTAAGAAAACACATTGGAAAAATTGGACTGAATCTGGCTTCCTCGTTGACTCTGCTTGTCAGAAGATCGTGAAAGGAGATCATGTGACCCTGGCACACGGCCATCGCCATAACTATGAGTCTGTTGTCAAGCGACTGAATTTTGATTATGCCATCCTGGGGATGCCACAATGGTTGTAAGAAGTGTGAAAAACAGTCGTAAGTCCCTTTGTTCAGTGCCGTCATAACTTTGAACAGTCACTTAAATAAACGTTGTAAGTCAGATAACAGATAATCAGAGTTGGAAAGGACCTTATAGGTCATCTAGTCCAATCCCCTACACCAGGGGTCTCCAACCTTGGCAACTTTAAGACTTGTGGACTTCAATTCCCAGAATTCCTCAGCCAGCTTCAATTCTGGGAGTTGAAGTCCACAAATCTTAAAGTTGCCAAGATTGGAGACCCCTGCCCTACATCATTTCTGACAGATGAGAGTCAAAGACTACCTGCATTCCCTGCCTTCAGTCTTCTGATTTTTTTTCCTTTTTACATAATGTCAATGCTTCCTGTGAACACGGGATTACAAACATTCTTTCACCCCAAAAAAATAAAAAAAGAAGGCATTTCAGGAAATGGATGTTAATATGACCAGAAAGGGACATTACAATATATGCAAATTAATACATGTGAGTAAAGATAACAGCCAGTTTGCACATCTACTAAGTTACAGTGGCACTGAAAAAAGTGACTTACGACTGTTTTTCACAGTTAAGACCTTTGTAGCATCCCCAGGACCACGTCATCAAAATTCAGGCGTTTGGCAACTGACTCATATTCAGAGGTGGGATTCAAATTTTTTAACAACCGGTTCTGTGGGCGTGCCTTAGGTGATGGGTGTGGCTTGGTGGTCATGTGACAGGGTGGACATGACTTGGTGGTCATGTTATTGGCTGGGCATGGCCAACTCAATATCACTCCCATCGAGGTATGCATCTCCTTGCCTGGCCTCTCATGACTGTGGGGATGCTGCAACAGTCGTAAGTGTGAAAAATGGTCATAAGTCACTTTTTTCAGTGCCATTGTAACTTTGAATGGTCACTCCACACAAGCAAAGTACCAGCAAAGGAGAGGAAAAAAACTGCAGAGACTTTCCTGAGATAGGAAGTCTAGTCCTGCCAAGAATGTAATAAGGGTTAATGGAGAGGCAATTTCTGTAAGCAACACCATAATGCTTCCTTCCTGCCTTCCTTACAGGATTAGGCCAGTACTTTCTTCTAACAACCGGTTTTCTGAACTGCTTAGAATGTTAACAACCGGTTCTAGTGAATAGGTGCGAACTGGTAGAATCCCACCCCTTCTCATATTTGTGATGGTTGCAGTCTCCTGGGGTCATGTGATCACTTTTTGCTACCTTTTGACAATTAGGGAAGCCAGATTCACTTAATAACCAGGTTACTAATCTTACAACTGCAGTGATTCCCTTAACAACTGTGGCAAGACAGGTCGTAAAATGGGCAAAACTCGCTTGACAAATGTCTCGCTTAACAGCAGAAATTTTGAGCTCAATTGCAGTTGTAAGTGGAGGATAATCTGTAATAAGTTGTCCAAACTAGACTGTGTTGTTTCTCTGTGCCATATATGTCAGTATGTACCTAATTTTGAATTTATTTATTTATTTTTTGTCATTATTGTGTAGTGTATATTGGAGGTGGTGATCCTTCGAGAGATGTATGCAACGAAATTTCATTTTAATGCATGCCGATTAGTGTACATTCAAATGACAATAAAATTATTCTATTCTATTCTATATTCTAGTCTACTCTATTCTCTGTCCCCCTGTTGGGGAACCTATGACATGCGTGCCAGAAGTGGCACGCTGGACCATTTCTGCCAGCACATGAGAGCTCACTCGGAAGAGCCCCACTGCGCATGCAGGCGCGCTGCCGCCACCCAACAGCTGATTGTTGGGTATCTGGCGTGCATGCGGAGGGAGGGGCGTGGGAAACACGTGTGCATACGCAGAGGCATACGCACGCAATTATCGGCATGGGAGCCGAAAAAAAGTTAGCCACCACTGTTCTATCCTATTCATGTCCTATTCATTTTCTATTCTATTCTGTTGCATAATTCCATTATGAGGACTTCATATGCCTCAAGTCCTTTGCCCCAAAGACTGGGAACCACTGTGCTGTAGATGCTTAGGATGAATATATTCTAGGGAGTTATTATATTTGAGGGAAGGAAACAAGATATTGATTGAGGAGTTAAAAAAAGGGGTAGAGTTTCAGGGATCAGATTGAAGAGTAATACCTCCAGTTTGCTTCAACAGAAGACTCAGTTTCATTTATGCTGCAAGTTACAGTAAACAATGTTTTAGTAGCTGTCGAGAAAAAGATAATACCACCGAGCTGATGAAGTTTCAAATATGGAAGGAGGGTTGGTCTCAACACCTATACAAAATCTTAATTGTGAAGCATAAGAAAACCAAGCATATTGGTACAAATGACTGAATATCATGCTATTAGATTTTGCAAATTCCCCATTTTATGATCCTCATCAACCCTTAGTTTAGAGGACAACCTGTAATGCAAATCTGCATCCCTCCATCCCTCCATCCATCCATTTAATTTCTATGGATGTTCAATTCAGCCAAATGACTTTGGGTGGCTCATATATCTAAAATTATAGAACAATTAAACAATTAAAAAACACATTAAAACAATAAAAACATCCACAAAATAAATAGGTATAAACAATAGCCATGGTGATTAATCAGTTACTATTAAAGCCAAGTCATGGGACCCTTCACACATTCCGAGCCCCAGGCCTGAGTACATAGCTAGGTTTTTAAAGCTTTGCAAAAAGCTAGAAGGTTCACAGGAAATAGGGAGGGGAAGGGAGAGTAGAGAGGGGAAGGGAGGGGAAGAGTCAAGTTTTTAGTATCCAAGAATTACCAGCAGAGGAGAGGAAGGGAGAGGACGGGAGAGGAGAGGAGAGGAGAGAGAGGAGAGAGAGGAGAGGAGAGGAGAGGAGAGGAGAGGAGAGGAGAGGAAGAGTAGGGTAGGGTAGGGTAGGGTAGGGAAGGGAAGGGAAGAGAAGAGAAGAGAAGAGAAGAGAAGAGAAGAGAAGAGAAGAGAAGAGAAGAGAAGAGAAGAGAAGAGAAGAGAAGAGAAGAGAAGAGAAGAGAAGAGAAGAGAAGAGAAGAGAAGAGAAGAGAAACGTCATTTTTTTTTCTAGTACTGATGAGGTTACTTAGCTGGATAATGAAATATCTGCAAGAAAACCGCCAAGCTCAAAGAGCACCAAGGATACCACAATTTAACCTTGAGCTATAAATATTCTCCTTTATCAAAAATGACTTTCGTTGATGTCTTCCCAAGAGATACTTAATACGATAAATCAGAAAGTTTAATGGTCCTATCCTGTATTTATTTTTAATGTGTATGTGTGTCAATGGAAAAACAGTCCTAAGGAAAGCTACCAGCATAAGATCAGGCTGTCTAAATCCCCTAATAATTTTTAGACGGATAGAGTTGTATCTTTCATGACAGACTATGGACTGATCTTTCTTCCAGCACTAAATTTCATTATTAAAACAGATCATATCAATCAAGTTCCCTGACCGATTTATTGATCATAAAAATCCTCCTTCATGTCATTCATTGCTTGAGCTGTTCATGATTTTCTAGATTTAAAATAGCTCCTCTAGCCAGATTCAATCCTGTCTCTCTATCAGGATTCTGGCAGTTACCCCAATTAAATCATGAGTCTCGAGCCAAACTTCCAAAACTAAAACAGGATTTGTTGTGAGTTAATATATCAGCATGACTTGGGTGTAGCTGGCTCTTAGACACGTAATTCACTGTCACCCTTGACCCTGGTTTTCCCCCACCCCTCTGGATATATCATAATTCATATTCTCCAATGAAACACGTCCATAGCCAAGAGTCATCAATCATGTTCTCCAATTAGATTTTTGTCCTGCAGAAACTTCAGTCACCTAGTTACAATCTCTGAAAAACTATGAATGGAATGCACTTTCGATTCCAAGCTGCCGCACTGCTCTTCCAAACCCCTTTCCCTCCTCCCTTTCCGTTGACAACTACAAAACAGCCAGAGAAATGTTTTATGAGTTGACTCTCTCTAGACAACCCTGGTTCGAGTTAAAGAACTTGAAAACATACCGGTTCCAATGAACCTTCCCTTCCAAGGTTTGCATCTCACCGAGGACAGCAAGAAGGAGAGAAGATTTGCCACAGCCAACTTGTCCTACAATCATGGTCATCTGGCCTACAAATTAATAAATCAAAATTAAATCCTTTAATACATTCCTTTCTTAGGGTATTCAGTTAATGATTATTCCAACTACTTGCATATATGCATAAACACTCCTATATTTCAGGAATAGATGCCATTTGCGTTCCAAGTTTCTGTTCTGGTTTTGTTTATTTGGGTTGGTGCAATAAAAATGGGCAGGAGGGAGTGAAAGGTTTGGATAAAAAGAATGGACACAAATCTCTCAATGGAAGAAATGCCCAGTTAGAAATAAATATGATTATAGGCACACTAGCTTAATACCCGTGCTTCGCTATGAAACTATGTGGTTGGGCTTAGTTTTTGAGGAGAAAAATAAGGAGGAAAAAATTCTGCCTCTGCCTACCAGCATCTGGCTAATGTCCTGTCAGTGTGTGAGAGAATTGAGGGCTGTTTGGAAACTGAAGCAGTATTTGTTGTGTGAGCAAGGAGACAGCAAGGAGCCCGGGCATGGCTTAGCTCAACTGTTCTATACTAAAGCTGGTTGCTGCTGTGAAATTGAAACTGAAACTCCTCTCCTCTGCTTGTGTTTTGCATTTGGAATAGATTTCTTTTCAGATGGGAAGAGGGAGTAGGACTCCTTAGCATCAGAACGTGTTAATAGTAATATACGAAATTCTAATGCTCTGATGGTCATTTCGAAAAATCCTTTCTTAGTGAGCACCTAGAAGCCAAGTGGAATATACATGCCAAATTTCAAGTTTGTAGGTTTTACAGTTCTGGAGATTTTGTGATGATGCATGAGTGGTATTTCGCTTTTATATATATAGTTTTAAGACATCCCATTTATTTCAATGTAAGAGATTATAAGCAAGAAACCTATTGTTGTCTATTTTGAAGTCTTAAAGACTTAGTCTGAGAAAATGAACATATGACCATACCTTAAGAAACTTTTTATATATTTATATATCTACCAGATTTATATCTGCTGCTCATATCGCTATCTGTGTGACTCTGGATCATTTGTAAACTATTTTATAGTCAAGCTATGCATGTTCCTTTTACATGCCTCTAACTATGTAGAGCAGGGGTGTCAAACTTAAGGCCCATGACATGGATCTGGCCCATGGGGTGCTTAGATCTGGCCAGTGGGGCCAAGCTGAAACAGAGAAGGACTGGTCCACGGCGCCTCTGCCAGCAGAAATGGAGCTCGGGAGGGTGGTGTGTGGCCGCTGGGGCTCTGTTTTCACTGCCAGAGGCTATGGACATCAAGCTGGCCATACCCACTCCCCCCCTCGAGGTCAATCACAACCCTGATGTGCCCCTCAATGAAATCAAGTTTCACACCCCTGATCTAGAGGCAATTGAAAATGTGCTGAACAAAAATGGTGTTGAACATGCAATATTAATTTACCTGTTGGGATTCTGATATCAATATCGGATAATGTGGCCAGGCCACTTCCCCAGGAAAAGTATCCGTTGGTTACCTGCAACGCATAACATCGTACATTAGAAATTGCAAACCAATGCATGTAACAATTATGCGGAAGTTAATCGGCAAGCACGTCTGTAACTCTTAGAAACCAGGTTAGGGTAGCAAAGCTTTTTTCAAAAAGAGGTTTTGAAATGTCACAACAGTAAAAGATACTAAGGGGATTTTTAAGAAATGGGTGCGCTACATAATAAACATGGTTTTCAAAACTTTCCAATATTTAGAATACCATTTTAAGTACAAAACAATTCCTTTCAATGAAGATGAGTACAAGCAATAAATGAAAAAAAAAACTACCTTTAAGCAGGGGTGGGATCCCAGCAACCGGTTTGCTGCCCAGTTGCTGGGTGGGCATGGCCATGATGGGCGTGGGTTAGGATATGTGCAGAGTAACCCTTGTATAAAAAGGATAGGCACACAGAAATGGTTTATGAGAACAGTTATGAATAAATATAAAGCCACGCAGAGTTGAACAAGTTATATTAATGTAACAACAGATAATCTTCGATATCAACAGAATATCAAAATAAACATGATTAGTCAGTATCAGTCTGTAGTTAGTCAAGAGAGATCATCAGTGAAAAAGAGAGAGAATTAAGCCATGATCTATAGCTCCCTCTTATGGCAACTTGTAGCATAATTAACCAACCAGAACATAGCATAATACATTATAGTATTTTTCCTTAAAGCTACAAACATATATATTTGTAGTTTATATATTGTCAACCCAACTAAGTTATTTACATATACATAACAGCGTGGCCTGCCATAACTTTCGGGAGGGTTGTTTCTTGCCTTCCCCAAGGTCCAGATGCTTCCCTTGGGCCACTGGGAGGGCGAAAACAGCCTCCCCTGGGATCCGGAGGCCCTCCGGAAGCTGGGAACAGGCCCATTTCCAGGCTTCTGGAAGGGCCATTTTTTTGCCCTCCCAAAGCCTCCGTGTAGATCCTACATTTACCTGCATCCAAAATGGGTCATGTGGAGGCTCTTGGGAGGGGTGGGAGGGGCAGCTGGTAAGTTCAACAGATGTAAATTTAACATCCTGTTCGCCCAAACTGATCCAAACCGGCTGAATCTCACCCCTACCTTTAAGCAAAAGTCTGGCTGCCGATTTGCTTCCGGGTGCAATTTAAGCTGTTGGTGATCACTTTTAAAGCCCTTCATTCATGGCATGGGTCCTTTAGGGACCATTTTATACCACTGGGATTGGCTTGCCCTACCTGTGCTGGCAGAGAAGGCATGCTGTAGGGCCCATTGGCCAGAGTAACCCAGCAGATGGGGTCCGGAAGGGTCTTCTCTGCCGTTGTATTTGCCAGGGGTGGGATTCTGCCAGTTCGCACCTATTTGCTAGAACCGGTTGTTAACATTCTAAGCAGTTTGGAGAACCGGTTGTTAGAAGAAATTACTGGCCTAATCCTGTAAGGAAGGAAACATTCTGGTGTTGCTTACAGAAACTGCCTTTCCGTTAACCCTTATTACATTCTTGGCAAGACTAGACCTCCTATCTCAGGAACTTCTCTGGAGTTTTTTCCCCCTCCTTTGCTGGTACTTTGCTTGTGTGGAGTGACCATTCAAAGTTACAATGGCACTGAAAAAAGTGACTTATGACCGTTTTTCACACATACAACTGTTGCAGTATCCTCGCAGTCACGAGAGGACAGGCGAGGTGATGCGTGCCTCGATGTGAGTGATGTTGAGTTGGCCACACCCAGCTAGTAACATGACTACCAAGCCACGCCCACCAACTAAGCCATGCCCACAGAACCAGTTGCTAAAAATTTTGAATCCCACCCCTGATACCTGCCCTCTAAAACATTTTGCTCCACGGAGTAAGGTCACTCCAATTCTCCTGACTTTCCATAGAGCCTAAAGACCAAAGATTCTCTCAGCTGGCTTGGAGCTCCAAAAGACAAGGTTTATGTTGGAAGGGACTGATAGATTAACATCAAATCCTGCCTCCCCCTGCTCATCCTATTTGAAAATTGACTTTACCTTTCAGCTATTGTATCTTGTACTTTTATACCTTTGTAGTACTTTATTTATATAACTTTGTGTTTTTATTATTGTAAGTGGCCAGAGTTACCTGGCGGTAACAGCCAATAAATTGGATGGGTAGATGGATGCAGAGGTGGGTATTCAGCTGGTTCTGACCAGTTCTGGAGAACCGGTAGCAGAATTTTTGAGTAGTTTAGAGAACCAGCAAACACCACCTTTGACTGGCCCCGCCCCCATCTATTCTCTGCCTCCCAAGTCCCAGTTGATCGGCTGGGTCTTCTTTGGCTGCCCTGCACAGGAGAACGGAGCTGGAAAGCAGGTTAGTGGGGTGGGGAGGGAATGGAGATTTTGCAGTAACCTTCCCCCAGGAGTGGGGAGGGAATGGAGATTTTACAGGATCCTTCCCCTGCCACGCCCACCAAGCCACGCTCACGGAACTGGTAGTAAAAAAAATTTGAATCCTACCACTGGATGGAGAGACAGAGGGACGGAGGGAGGGATCAATTAATAAATAAAATCTTCCATACCAGAAATTCATCTTAAGTGAAGACAAAGATATTAAACATCCCCATGTTGAGGAACTAGTATTTAAAGAAAAGGACACCTCCTTCCAGATCAGGATGGAGATTAACTACTACAGAAGTTCCATGTCATCTGGATTATCATCAAAAACACGTAAGGTTTGATGAGAAAATATTGGATTGATCGCTCTATTTTTAAAACACAAGGTACCTTGATAGCACATTCATCAATGGTTAGATGTTGAGTGGATATCCTTTGTGGTTGATCATAGCCATCCAGCTGGTGTCTCAGGGGCTGTTTCCGATTTATGGCTTTGGGATGCTTCAGACATGGACAAAAAAGAGAAGAGGAAGTTTTTATCTCCACCTGATTAGTGAAGAAGATAACAGCATCAAAGCAACAACCTCCGAGTGTTTTACAGCCTATAAAGCACTTCAAGATGTCATAAAATGTCACGCTCTCCCTCCTGGCTACTACATGATCGCCATCTGGATGCTTGGTACCAGGTTTGAATTTTTTGACTGGTTGCCAAGCCCCCTGTGATCATGCAATTGCTATTTGCAAGCTCTTCTGCCAGCTTCTCCAGAAAGTCAATGGGGAAGATGGCAGAGAAAATTGCAAGCTGCTGTGCTGCCTGCCAAGGGGACTCTCTCTCATCTCTTGGGGATTGCTGAAAGAGATGCCTAGCGAGGGAACCTGACATCAATCCTCCTGTAGGGGGCAGGAAGGTAGCTCAGATCCTGATGATTTGCCTGAGGTTGCTGCACCCCTGCTGAAGGCTTTTCTTAGTTTAGTTTAATTTATTGTCATTGCACCTCGTACAACAAATTTAAATGCCATCTTCAGTGTACATTATGACTATAAAAATAAAACAAAAATACACATCCTTCACATTGTCTATACAATTGAATTGAAAACCCCTGATATCGCATTAATATTGCACTATAACAGTAGAATTCAATCGAGTTACTGCCCTGGAACAGAAGCTGTTTTTCAGCCTATTTGTCCTTGTTTTTATTATCCTGTATTGTCTTCCAGATGGTAATAGTTCAAAAAAAAGGGTGCCCAGGATGAGATGGATCTCTGAGAGTGTTTTGAACTTTCTTAAGGCAGCGGGAGCTCTAAAGCTCTTCCAAAGAGGGGAGAGGGCAACCCATGATCTTTTGGGCAATGACGTTAACCCTCTGGAGTGCTGTCCTATCTGCCCCTGTGCAATTGGCAAACCAGACACTGGTATAGTAAGTTAAGATACTCTCTGTGGTGCAGCGGTAGAAGGTCACCAGAAGTTTTTCATTCAGTTATTGTTTCTTGAGAAGTCTCAGGTAATTTCCTTGCCAAAGGCATTTCCTTCTACACATGAAGGAGAGAGGATATCTTTTGGCAGCCCACTCTTTCAGTCAGCCCAGAGAGACAAGAGGGAGTCAACTCTAAGCATGGACCAGAGAGACAGCACAATAAGTTAAGTAGCATGGGGTATCTCATGAAGATGAGGAAGGCCCAGAGAGGCCCAGTGCTGAATTTTGGTGGGATTTTCAGCTCAGATAAAGCTTTCCAGGTTCCAACCCCTACCAGCATCCCAAGTTCATTACCTGGGACTCTTCCTTTTTTTTTTTTTTTGGTCTTTTAATGACCCCATAATCCCTTCTGGGGTAGAGTCTGGGCAACTGAATGGAGCTAAGTGTTTAGTGGCCAGATGCCCTTCCTGTCACCAAAGTGGAGTTTACAGCAGATATATTCTCATTGTGCCCAGAGAGAGAAATATCTGGCCCTACCTAGGATTGAACTCACAGCCTCCTGATTGTGAGGCAAAAGCTCCTCCTCTAGGCCACTGCAACACTCACTCTGCCCATTTACTGACTTGTGCGATCACTTAATGACCATAACCAGAAGTGCCAGGATTGCAGTTGTTGAACGAAGCAGTCATGGGGCATCTCACTTAACGTTTGCTTCACTCAGCAACCAAGATTCCAGGCTCAGTTATGTTGGTCAGTGGACGACTACCTATTTAGTTTCCTGGAATGGATAAGATCTTGTTTCATGTTCCCTATATGTTCTTTTAAACCTAAGATACTTAGTAGTCTATTTTCACCACTGCTGGTCCAAAATCCAGATGAAAAAAAGAGAGAAAGATTGATTAGTCAGCTAGCAATCCGCCTTATAAAACATTTTCACCTCGAAATCGCAAAAGAAATCAAATATTTAATTTTACATATAATAACCGCAGCAAGGATAGCATTAGCTCAATGTTGGAAGGGAGATCAGATGCCAACAGATAATTTGATAATCCAGAAGATCTACGACTGCGCAGAAATAGATAAACTCACCCAAAAGTTAAAAGATAAGGAAGAGTCAAAATATTTTACAGTTTGGGAAAACTGGTATAATTGGGTAAAGGATAGAAACCTTTGAGTAAATAGATAGGCTAGGGAAAATATGAAGAGGTCATGATAGGAGTATATACCAGATACAGGAATTAAGTATTGGAAAACTGTTTGATAAAAACACACCTTCTAAGCAATTTAAAAAGTTTATGTTTTTACATTTCTTGGCTATGCATAACTTTTTGGTTTTGTATTTTACAAAATGTTTTGTATTATGTATATATTTTTAATGTTTAAGAAAGTTTATTTTTTAAATTAAAAAAAAATCATTTTCATCTCTACTGGAATAAAAGATACGGTTCAATGAGACCTGATAGAAATCGCCATGTTTCTCAATCTTGGCAACATTAAGATATGTGGACTTCAACTCCCAAAATTCCTTAGCCAATATGCTGACTGTGGAATTCTGGGAGTAGAAGTCCATACTTCTTAAAGATGCCGAAGTTACAAAACAGTGCCATAGAGCAATCATTGTCAGAGTGTTGTTCATTTATATTGTATTGTAGCTTTTAATCTTGCTGTTTGACATTATGAGCTTTCCAGAATCATTAAAATTGTGTAGTCCCTAAACTTAAATCTAAACCAATCAATTAATCTGGAGACAGCCCAATCTCCTATATTTATATTATTTCGCAATTCATTATCGAAATTAAGAACCAGTTCCTAGTTATTAAAAAATAGCAATATATTTCTTTTTACTGCTAAGAACCTCATCCATTTAAGTGAGATCATTCCATAGTCTCCAAAGAGCTCTTATAAAAAATAGTATGGGGAACTGGCTCTCAGTAAACTTAATTCTGTAACATATTTTGAAGCTTAAAATAAAAGAATTAAGAAAAAGAATCCCTTACTAGTCCTGTGTGCTTCTTACACGATTCGTATGCCAATGGGCTCTCTCCATTTCTCCAGCTATCATCTCCAATCTCATCACTTAAGAGAAATTCATTTAATTTCTGCACACTAGAAAACAGAAAAGAAAAAAACAGTGATAACACACAAAATTGTTAAGATACTTTTATGCAATGCGATGCACAATGTAATGCGCCCCATCCCCCTGTGAATGCGCGTGCAACACTTCCCTGCCTCCTTACTTGCACTGCGCATGTGCGCACCTCCTAGCTGATTTTTGGCCTGTTTGAGGCCTTTTTCGGCCTCCCAGAGGCTCAAGGGAGGCCTCTGCAGCCTTGGGAGGCCGAAAAACAGGCCTTCTGAGAATATCAAAAGTGCCTGTTTTCAGCCTCCGGAGGACCTCTGGAGCCCGGGGGAGGCCATTTTCATGCTCCCGGAGGCTCGAGGGAAGCCTCTGGAGCCTTTGGAGGCCGAAAAACGAGCCTGTTTCAGCACTTCTGGTATTTCCAGAAGGCTCGTATTTCGGCCTCCTGAAAAAGGCCTCAAATGGGCTGAAAATCAGCTGGGAGGTACAGGCATGTGCAGTGCAGGTAAGTTTGGCTGGGGCTAGTGTGCCCGCACAAATGGCTCTGAGTGCCACCTGTGGCACACATGCCATAGGTTCGCCATCACAGGTGTAGGGTCTCCTGCTTGAGCAGGGGGTGGACTAGAAGACCTTCAAGGTCCCTTCCAATTCTGTTACTCTGTATGACCAATTCTGTATTGGTCATAATAAAAATACCAGTCTTCCTCACATTTCCATTCTTACTGAGAGAGGGTTTTTAAATTAATTTTTCCCAATATGAGTTAGTAAATATAATCTAGGCGGTCTGTGATATTATGCCAGTATTATCTGATATATTGATAATTATAAACTTTTAATCACCAGTGATCTAAGATGTATAAAAGTTTGAAAACAAATGAAGGCAAATCTAATGATGTGAAATCGAATTCCGGTCATTCACTGGTACCAAATATCTACTCTTTTGAGCTTGAAAACAATTTATAGAAAACCAAGCATTTTAAAAAAAAGAAATGATAGTAACAAATACAGCATTTCAGGAATGCAAAAAAGGGAATTTGCATTGCTCTGGTGGATTCAGAAATCTCTCTGACCTTGGGCTTGTTGGAAAAACAAGTATTTTATGCTGTCCTAAAGTGCAGCCATTTGAAGAAAATTCTTTAGTAGTAAAATAGAAAAGTAAGGCAACTTCACCAGATGAAATGGAAGAGTTTGGTAGGAAGGTCTATGGAGAATCTCAATCATCTAGGTCATAATTGTCCCGGAGGTGCTATTCCATAAGGCAATTGGACTTTCTTGTTTTTTCCCTTGAAAATATTTTGCTTCTCATCCAAAAACCTTCTTCAGTTCTCTCTGAGGAACTTCTTCTCTGAAGAGCTGAAGAGGTTTCTTGGATGAGAAGCGAAACGTTTTCCAGGGGGGAAAAAAACCAAGAAAGTCCTGTTGCCTTTTGGAAAAATACCTTTGGGACAGTTTGGTGAAAACATATATAGATTTAATTACTCTTGGTACAGAGCACTTCATTCTATAAACTAAGTTGATGGATGATAACTAAGTTGAAGTAGAAAGAAATGATGTGCCAAGCATTATTTATCCTCCTGCAATTATTTTGGCTGTTAAGGGCAAAACAGAGAAAATTAATCTTTGAAGAAGTTGTGTTTTGTCTTCATCTAAATTACCCACAATGCAATGTATCTGCTGGTTTTGGAATTACAGGATGCTAAATATAGCACACACAGAGTGAGGAATCTTGATTCTTTATACAACATTAAGATTTATTTGGTTTTCTTTTCTTTTGGACTATTTGGAAGGAAGAAGAACAAAATACCATGTTTAGAATTAAAAATGAGTTTTTGTCTAGATTTCTTGTGGTTGCATTGGCACATTTCCACCCAACTGATTTTGTGGGATTTGAAAAAAAATAACTAAGGCTTGGGTATTCCATTGGTTTGCTATACTTTTTTTTTCCAGCTTCCATATTTTTTTCCAGGATGGTCTTTGATGCAAAGCCGTTCAGAGACATTCCGGGTGAAGAACAAAAACCAAAATTAAACAAAAGAATGGAGCTGTGTCTAAGTTCAAACCGGAAAAAAATAAATTAGCCAGTCTCTGACAATTTATATACAAATCATTTATTATGACATGTCAAAGCTTTCGTGTTCTGTTTTGTTTGTTCCAAAAGTGGTAATTCAGCAGGTTCTGACCGGTTCTCAAGAACCGGTAGCGGAAATTTTGAGTAGTTCAGAGAACCAGCAAATCCCACCACTGACTGGCCCTGTCAACCCCATGGGGATTTTGCAATATCTTTCCTCTGACACACCCACCAAGCCATGCCACACCCACCAAGCCACGCCCACAGAACCAGTAGTAAAAAAATTGAATCCCACCACTGAACTGTTCCTCTGCCAAAGCTCAGGAATTTGTTCATAATTGTTGAATTGATTTTTGTCTCAAGCTATCAGCCGCCATGGGGCATCCATGCTTGAGAGGAAGTTTAGCATTGTGGGGAGGAAATGATCCCAAGAAGAATTAATCATCTAAAACACTTGCAGTGATAAAGGCACATTTGCTGAACAAATCAGGTTTGTTGGACAAGCCACAAATTTGGTCAGACAAATAGACTGAAAAGCGTCATTTATTCTGGTATGATTCCCAGTGAAATATGTTATGAACGTTTTGTAAATATTCGAGATAGGGACCATGATGTATGAACAGAAGCTATGGAAAAAAATACTGCATAAAAGGTGTTAACAGAAGTGTAGTTTGGGATCAAATAAATGGTGCTTATTGATTTATTCTGCTTGTCACAATATGTCTTTTCTGAGATACGGGTACTCCCGGACTTACAATTGTTAAGTCCAGGATTGTGAAATGAATTTTGCCCAATTTTACAGCCTTTCTTGCCATAGCTGTTAAGTGAAATGCTGCAGTTGATAAGTTAGCAACTTGATTGTTAAGTGAATCTGGCTTCTCTATTGACTTTGCCTGTCAGAAGATCACAAAAGGTGACCCCGGGACACTGCAACCATCATAAATATGAACCAGTTGCTAAGCATCCTAATTTTGCTTAGCAAACAGAAATGTCGGGTTCAACTGTGCTTGTAAGTCAAGGACTACTTGTCAAGCTCAGATAATACTGCATTCATACATGCAGTCACAATGATGAAGATGGTCATGGGAATCCACTCTTTGAAGAAACATCAGGAATATTCCGTGATCTCCACAATTCCAATTATTTGGAAGAAGGCATAATAGTGAGGTTGTCCCATTGAGTAAACCCCAATTTACAGAGGCTACTACAGAGAAGAGGGAGTCAAGCTATTCTCCAAAACACATTCCCCAAACCCCAAAAACTTTAACCTTAGACTGTCTAGTATTGACCTCACCCCTTTCCTAAGAGGTCATGCATAAGCGCACCAACATGCCTACTGTCCCTGTCCTATTGTTTCTTTTATGTTTTATTTTTCTTATATGTATCCATATATTCATAACTATGTTATACTTATACCTATTATCTTGTTAGCAATTGACAAATAAAATAAATAAATAAATAAAGAAGCAATAGGTGGAAATTAATCAAGGAGACAAGCAACCTAGAACTAAGGAGAAATTTCCTGACAGATCAATTAACCAGTGGAACAACTTGCCTCCAGAAGTTGCGAAAGCTCCAACACTGGGAGTTTTTAAGAAGAGATTGGACAACCATTTGTCTGAAATGGTATAAGGTTTCCTGCCTAAGCAGGGGGTTGGACTAGAAGACCTCAAAGGTGTCAAGCCCGAGATTGACCTATGTGTAGCCATTTTAGTTAGACTTAGTAAATATTCTTTTTCTTACTTTCTCTTTGGCACTTATGGGGGAAGGGTTTCAGGCTTGCCACATTCCTAAGGGGAGGGAGTGGATATAGAGAGAGTTGTTTAGGCTAGGTGGTTCTTCTTCCCATGGGAACACGAGCTGTCCGTGCTTAGGCCCCTTGAGGTGGAGATTTATGACATCAAGCAACATTGAATTACTTCTATTGGAGAATGTGACTTTTAGGGGTTGTTTCTAACTTCTAATATTGTGGGGTAATTACGGGTTGTGTCAGATCTGGAATTACCACGGACTTTGCCAATTTGAAGCTTTCCTAAATAAAATAAATTGGCTTGGAAGATGGACTTTGTTCTTTTCTTTTTAAATGGATTTCATCCCTTGGAAACCTGATGCAAGGTCCCTTCCAACTCTGCTATTCTATTCTGTTCTGTTCCTATTCTATTCTATTCATTTCCTATTCTATTCTATTCTATTCATTTCCTATTATATTCTAATTCTCCTCTACATTCTATTCTATATTCTCCTCTACATTCTATTCTATTCTATTCATTTCCTATTCTATTCTATATTCTCATCTACATTCTATTCTATATTCTCATCTACATTCTATTCTATATTCTCCTCCACATTCTATTCTATTCTATTCTATTCTATTCTATTCTATTCTATTCTATTCTATTCTATTCTATTCTACTCTACTCTACTCTACTCTACTCTACTCTACTCTATTTCAACATAGTTTGTTAGTTAAATTGTAACTGCTCTGTTTTAAAGCATTATATCACTTACCTTACGATGGCCTTGACAGCAAATCTAACAACGGTGGATAGTAGGAACAAGGGTGTGACCAGGATGTGGAACAGGGAGAGAGACGCAAAAGCCTGAGCTGTAGTCAGCTGTTTATCTTCGGCATATGTGTAGGTCACAAAAGTCTAGTACATCCAGAAAAGAAGATATAAGTAGAGGCAAATGTTGGTTTTTTCAAAGAAAGCATGGGGTCTTAAACTCAATTCAAAAACCTCTTGATGTTCTTCTTTACATTTTTTCACAGAGGTGGTGGGATTACCTCCACATTTCTGCAGTTATCAGCTTCTGAACCCTTTCCTCTCCTGTATCTATGAATCCCCATGAAATGTCTTATATCAGAGTCCTCCATAGAAGCTGCCTCTCAGAGGGAAACCTAGCTGCTTTAAAGAGCTGTAGAGCTGGGGTGAGCTACTATGGGTTCTCCCGGGTCGGGAGAACCCGTAGCTAACATTATGGCTGGTTCGGAGAACTGCCAAATCCCACCCCTGGTTGGCTCCGCCCATCCCACCCAGCCCCTCCCACCCCAGCCCTCCCTCCCAAGAGTCTCCACACAGCCCATTCTGGATGTGAGCTAAGTGCAGAGCCTGTGTGGAGGCTCAGGGAAGGAGAAATACAGGCCTCCCGGAAGTTCCAGAAAGCCAGAAACAGGGGGAGGCTGTTTTCTGATGGGAGGCTGTTTTTGCCCTCCCAGAGGCTCAAGGAAAGCCTCCGGAGCCCAGGGAGAGTGAAAACAACCCCCTCCGCTGTGGTGCAGGAGGATGACTAGGCCACACCCACCATGGCCACGCCCCCCAGCAACCAGGCAGAGAACCCATTGCTGAAATTTTTGAAGCTCACACCAGCTGCAGAGGCCCTATTTTGGGAATCAAATTCAAAGCACTGCTAGCCTTATTCACATATCCTTCCTTTCAAGAACTATGGATATAAACGGAATGTACATTTTCTTACTTTCTCTTTGAATTACGCCGTCTTCGGTCTGATCTAAGTATGGTATATAAAATCATACATTGCAATGTCCTACCTGTCAATAAATACTTCAGCTTCAACCGTAACAACACAAGAGCACACAATAGATACAAACTCAAGGTTAATCCGCACCAAACTTGATTGCAGGAAATACGACTTCAGCAACCGAGTGGTCAATGTCTGGAATACTCTACCTGACTCTGTGATTTCTTCCCCAAACCCCAAAAACTTTAACCTTAGACTGTTTACTATTGACCTCACCCCTTTCCTAAGAGGTCTGTAGCGGGCGTGCATAAGCGCACCAACGTGCCTACCGTCCCTGTCCTATTGTTTCTTTTTATTTTTCTGATATGTACCCATTTCATGTATTCATAACTATGTATATACTTATACCTATTATCTTGTAAGCGATTGACAAATCAAATAAATCGAATAAATAAATAAGTACATCAAAAACTGTCCACAGTCAAAAGAGGGGAGACTGGTAAAAGGAATACTGCACTGTAGCAAGGCAAGTTGTGGGTCCCTTTTGTGATGTGCATTGTGATGTGAGACAAAAAGGAGTAGGGTTCACATCATTTAGAAATATCAGGCAGATAGATGTCCCGCTGCCTTTTGTCCTTGGACTCATGGATCTTCCCTATGGTAGGATGTAGTTTTTAAGTGTTAAGCTTTGCTGATCCTTATAATGTATTTTCTGTAAAGAAACCTTCTTTATTGTGATAAGTATACAATCTGCTCCACTAATTTTATTTATCTCGCCTTTATTATTTTTGCAAATTATTCAAAGTGGTGAGCCTATCCAACACACACCTTCCTCCACCCTGTGAGATGGCGTGAGCTGAGAGAGAAGGACTGTCCCAAAGTCACCCAATTGGCTTTCATGGCTTGGGCGGGACTAGAACTCACACTCGCCTGGTGGTTTGGCTCAAAGTCACCCAGCTGGCTTTCATGGTTAAGGCAGGACTTGAACTCATGGCCTCCTGCTTTCTAGGCTGGTGCCTTAATCACTGGAGCAAATTGACTCAAATCCTTGCTAAGAATTTTGGACGCCATTTTGGTCTACTCTTTGGACACCAAAACTCCCTGATTTGTACTTCAAGAAACAGAGATTATTGGAAAAAAATAAAGATGCCATGCATCAACCCACCCATTCCCAAAACCATTCTTACCGCAAGAACAGCTGCAATAGGTATAGCTGCATTCATAAAAACTGCGAAAAATAAACACAAACCATCCATTCATTTGATATACCAAATATTTCAGAATCTGTACAGCACAATGTTTCAAGATTATTTTCTGTCAGAATAAGAATAATAATAAAAATGCCGGACTTTTCCTTAACAGGGAAAAGAATTCTTTTCACGTCAAACAAAAACATACTGGAAATATTACACTTTGTATATTTTATTACACTGGAGAACATATTCCCAGGAGACCTTTAGGATTGTACATTTTAAATGTAACTCTGTGAGAAAAGGAATTATTTGAAATTATGGAGTTGTATTAGCTGAAGCCCTAGAGAGTTCCTTAAAACTACAAACAAACTTATTTATCATGCTTTCACAGACATGGTCTCAGTAATTACTAATGTAAACCAAGTCATGTCACACAGTTTAAAAGGAACCCTTCGGAATTATTTAGAGACAGTTGCCATGCATCTTTGGGTATGAGAAAAGCAAAAAGAGGTCAGAAGATCATTTTTATTGGATTGGGGAATTTATTTTTTTTCCTTAGTCAACGGAAATATTAACTCGTAAACTTCATTCTGGGACAGGAAGTGTCACGAGGCTGAAAAAAGGAATAGAGACATGCGGGAAAGATACATTTTTCACTGCATATGGGATTCCTCTGCTAATGGGGAGAATTAGCAGAGAATGGGGAGAATTAACTGAATTTTGGAAACAAGCCAAGCAAAGCTAAACAACAATATCACATGTGTCCCGTTAGACCAGGGGGTGTCAATCTCACGTCGTCATGGCGGCATCCCATGACATAGCAGGACTTTCAACAGATATTCAGCAGATCCTGACCAGTTCTAGAGAACTGGTAGCAGAAATTTTGAGTAGTTCAGAGAACTGGCAAATCCCACGTCTGACTGGCCCTGCCCCCCTATATTCTCTGCCTCCTGAGTCCCAACTGATCGGCTGGGTCTTCTTTTGTTGCCCTGCACAAGAGAACAGAGCTGGAAAAGGAGAACAGAACTGGTTAATAAGATGGAGAGGGAATGGGGATTTTGCAATAACTTTGCCCCAAGAATGGGGAGGGAATAGGGATTTTGCAGTATCTGTCAATTCATAACTGCCAGAATCCTGACAGTATCCTTCCCCTGCCATGTCCACCAAGCCACGCCACGGTCACAGAATCCCACCACTGGGGCATGGGCATGGCCAGAGCGTGGCTCATCCAACCTGCAGGACAGAAGTTTGACAGCCCTGCCCTAGACTCTAGTTCCTTTTTGTCTGCTACAAAATATAGAATCATAGGCCTGGAAGGAAGCTTGGTGATCTTCTAGTCCAGAGGTGTCAAAATGGCAGCTGGATGCATCACATGCTGGCCACACCCACCCCCGGTTTAGCGAAGGGGAAAAAAGCCGTGGTACGTCATGTGACGATGTAACGACACAAGTTTGACACCCCTGTTCTTGTCCAATCCTCTCCTCAAGGCAGAAGACCAGGGGTGGGATTCTAACGGTATGGACCAGGAACAAAAACACCCCCAAAGACTTGCCTGAGGCCCAGGAGCTCCAAAAACGGAGCATAGGGGGGTGCTGTGCGCCCCCCTATGCTCTGTTTTTTGCCTCCCTGGGGCCCAGAGAAGCATTCTGGGAGCCAAAACGCTCCCCCGGGAGGCTTGCCTGAGGCCTTAGGAGGCAAAAAAAATGGGGAGGGAGGATGCTGCAAAAAAAAAAAAATGAAGCCACGCCCACCCAGTCACATGGCCACGCCCACCTAGCCACGCTCACAAAACCGTTTGTTAAAAAATTTGAATCCTACCCCTTCAGAAGACCTTAAACCAGTCTGCTCAAATGGTTAAGGCAGACATAAGGAAGACATTCCTGGTTCCTGCAACTATTCATCATACCCTTTAGCCTCCAGACCCATCATCATCTTTGTTGGTCTTCTCCGCACACATTCCAAGGTTTCACCATCTACTTTGTATCTTGGTGACCAGAACTGTATGCTGTATTTATTTATTTATTATTTATTTATTTATTTATTTATTTATTTATTTATTTATTTATTTATTTATATTTATTAGATTTGTATTGCTACTTATTCGCCATGTCAACTCAAAGCGGCTCACAACATATAAAACCACAATTTAAAACAATAAAACTCGTAAAATCCAACTATTCCAAGTGTGACCTCACTACTGTAGTATGTAATGGTAGGATCTTGATGTTATCCTTCTGTTGATTGCAGCCCAGGACTGCATTAGCTAAGAGTGGAGCATCAAATTCAGAAACTAAACTGAAGATCTCCAAACTGGGCAGCTTTTTGACTTATGGACTTCAACTCCCAGAATTCCTCAGCCAAAATAGCTTCTTCCTATTTCCCCCTGTCCCCATAATAACAATCCTGTGAAGTGAGTTGGACTGGCCCAAAGTTACTCAGCCAGTCCTGCCTTTCATGCTTAAGACGGGACTAAAATCTACAGTTTCCTGATGATTAGCCCAAAGTCACCCAATTGCTTTCATAGCTAATAAGGGACTAGAATTCCTGAAGATTGGCCCAAAGTCACCCAGTTGGCTTTCATGCTTAAGGTGGGACTAGAACCCACAATCTCCTAGTGATTGGCCCAAAGTCACCCAACTGGCTTTCATGGCTACACCGAGACTAGAACACACAGTCTCTTGGTTTCTAGCCTGGTACCTTAACCATTAGACCAGATACTTAGACTGAGTTACATTCTTATATTTCTATGCCAAAACATGAGTTAATTTTCTATTTGTTTTATTTTTCTTTTTTAAAAGAAAACACTAAATTTATGAACCCCTCTCCCTAAAGAAGCCACCCTTTGTTAGTTTTTGGATAACAGTTGGTATCAAGTAAAGAAATTAAATAAGGCAGAACAACCCATCAGTCATACAATATCATCAACTCCTTACTGGAAAGAGACGTATACAGAGCAAAGGTTTTCAAACTCGTTAGTTCTTTCATCCGTGTATCTTCCACGTTTTGACAGAAGACATGCTCCCAGGCGTATAACTTTAATAGTTTGATGCCCTTTAATATTTCATTGGTCTTCTTCAGCCTCTCTGTAGAATAATCCTTGTTCCATAAAAAGGGAAAGAGATGCAGAAAAAGATGCATAAAATGACACTAATGTCATTTTAAGGGGGGAAGAGTGGAAATACTGGGGTTAATGACAGTTTTCTGAGAAAATAGTCCTTATGTCATTGAGGTCTGACTTCCCCAGGCTGTTGTATCCCATGTGTCAAACTACAATTACCATCATTCTCAGCTACCATGATCACACTGACTTGAAGTGACAGGAAATGTAAACCACAAATCTTGCTTTTGTTTTTATCTCCAGGTTTTTAATTGTCTTAGTTGCTCTTCTTTGCACTTTTTCCAAAGCCTCAATGTCTTTTTTGCAATGTGGTGACCAAAACTGGATGTAGTATTCCATGTGTGGTCTTACTAAGGCTTTTTAAGATAAAAGTAAAGGTTCCCCTCACACATACGTACTAGTCGTTTCTGACTCTAGGGGGCGATGCTCATCTCCGTTACAAAACCGAAAAGCCAGCGCTTTCCGAAGACGTCTCCGTGGTCATGTGGCCAGCATGACTAAACCCCGAAGGTGCACGGAACGCTGTTACTTTCCAACCAAAGTGATCCCTAATTTTTCTACTTGCATTTTTTACATGCTTTCAAACTGCTAGGTTGGCAGAAGCTGGGACACATAATGGGAGCTCACTCCGTTACGTGGCGCTAGGGATTCGAACCGCCGAACTGCCGACCTTTCTGATCGACAAGCTCAGCGTCTTAGCCGCTGAGCCACCACGTCCCTATTAGGCTTTATAAAGTGGTACTAATACGTCATGTGATTTGGATTCTATGCCTCTCCTTTAATCTCTTAATCTCTCGAGGTTTTTAAGAAGAGATTGAAGAATTATTTGTCTGAAATGGTGTAGAGCAGTGATGGCGAACCATTTTGTTGTGGTGTGCCAAAAGTGTGCGCTCATGCACGTGTGCCATCACCCACAATGCAATGTGCCCCGCCCTCCCTTGCGCATGCAAGCACAAACCCCCTGCCCCCTTACCTGCACTGCGCATGTGCACGCCTCCCAGATGATTTTCGGCCCATTTTTCGGCCTCCAAAGGCTGCAGAGGCTTCCCTCGAGCCTCTGGGAGACAAAAAACTGCCTCAAACAGGCCAAAAATCAGCTGGGAGGTGTGTACATGCAGTGGTTTGGCTGGGGCTCGCGTGCCCACACAAATGGCTCTGCGTGCCACCTGTGGCATGCGTGCCATAGGTTCGCCATCACGGGTATAGAGTTTCCTGCTTGAACAGGGGGTTGGACAAGAAGACCTCCAGGGTCCCTTCCAACTCTGTTATTCTGTACCATATGCATTGGGTTTGACTGGAGAATATTTTGGTGTTGAGACTAAAACAAATTTCAGTGACACACGTGCTCTGGTTTATGAAGAACAGCTTTTGACAGCACGTATTAAAACACAAATAGAATGAAATAAGAATAACTTACAAGAGTACTTTTTTGGGCTTCGGCCAACTTGGTTGCGATGAAATACTGGATGGGAGCCAGTAGTAAGATCACAGCAGCCCCCACCACCGCACTGTTTCCCAGCAAGTGGTAGAGTAGGATCACTCCCATAATAATCTACAAAAAATAGGGGAAAGGAGAACGACAGAAAACGCTATTCATCTGCACATAACTGCACTGATTCTTTTGACTGGAAATGTAGAAGGAGGTCCAGATGTTGGAACTACTGAAATTGGAAAAGCCACTCTTACAGTCTTTGAAAGATCTAGCCATGTTTTAGGCGTGGTTTACAGTTTTAAAACAAATTGTCATGCCCCTGTTGGAGTCCGAATCCAAGGAGGAAAATAAACAGCTGACCGAAAATGGGAGTGTGGCTCCATTGGCTATGGAGGAAACTGGGGAAGGGCAAAGACTGTCTGGGCAGAACAGGAGAGAGGTAGAACAAGGGAAAGGGAGTTCAGAGGAAGACCCAGGCCCACCCCCTCTTCATCCTAGAGCACGCAAGGAGGAATAGAGAAGGGAGCAACGTGAGTTGCGTGGCTTATGGGGGAGAAAAGGGCCCTGATTCCCTTCATTAGCCACACCTGGGAATGAGAGTTTAAAAGAGAGGCAAGCTGAGTGTGGTGTCTGCTGGCAACAAACGTGAGTTTATCTTGTGTTGACTTTGGTTATCTGTGTTCCTGGCATCCTCCTAACCGAATTGAATTACAGCTGTTCCTTTATGTCTGGAATTCCTTCTCTTGCTCTGCCAGACTAATTACCTCATCTTGCCTTGATTGACTTATAGTTACAGTTTTTGTTGGCCACGTTTTGGACTTGATTCTCTGCAGCCAAAGGCTGTTCCTGGGAGAGTTTTTCTCCAGCCAGAAGGTAACCAGGACATTGGGGGGAAAATTGGAGCTAATAAAGGGACTCCTATTGATTATCTGACTGTGTTGCCTTTGTGCCGTGCCCCCTTCCCACCTGAAAAGAAATCTGTTCCAAATGTAAAACATAAGCAGAGGAGAGGAGTTTCAGTTTCAGTTTCACAGCACCAAGCAGCTTTAGTACAGAATAGTTGAGCTAAGGCTCCTTGCTGTCTCCTTCTTACTCACACAGCAAATACTGTTTCAGTTTCCAAACAGCCCTCAACTCTCTCACACACTGACAGGATGCTAGCCAGATGAATACTGATGGATGCTGGTAGGCAGAGGCAGAATGTTTTTCCCTTTATTTTCTCTATCAAAACTAAGCCCAACCACATAGTTTCATAGCGAAGCATGGGTATCGAGCTAGTACATTATAGGACTACATGTTATAGTTGCCAATGACTGTTACATCACTCTGGTAAATGTTACAGTACAAGCTTCAACCATGAACAATATTTGTTAATTGAGGATTATGGAGATTGAATACCATAACTCCATAGTACAGGTAGTCCTCAACTCATGACCATGATTGAGCCCAAAATTTATGTTGCTAAGCGAAATATTTGTTAAGGGAGTGTTGTCCCATTTTATGACCTTTTTTGCCACAGTTGTTAAATGAATCATCACATTCGTTAAGTGAGTAACCTGGTTATTAAGTGAATCTGGCTTCCTCGTTGACTTTGCTTATCACAGAAGGTCACAAAAGGGGATCACATGACCCATAGGACACTGCAACTATCATAAATATGAGCCAGTTGCCAAGCATCTGAATTCTGATCATGTGACCATGGGGATGCTGCAGTGGTCATAAGTGTGAAAAACAGTCATAAGTCACTTTTTTCAATGCGGTCGTAACTTTGAATGGTCATTAAACAAGTTGTTGTAAGCCAAGCACTACCTGTACATTGCAAAGTTAAGGTCATTTGTAGCTAAATTCAACCTTGGGAGATTTAAGATGTGTGGACTTCAACTCCCAGCATACTGGTTGACTGGGGAATTCTGGGAGTTGAAGCCCAGACATCTCCAAGTGGCCGAGATTTTAAAACACTGGCTTATTCCATACTAACTGAGATAAAAATTAACCTTGATGTACTTCATCATATCAGCGAGGATGGGACTCTTTTTAAGGACTGGGAATCCATTCATTTCAGTCATATATTCTCTCTCCAAAACACCCAATCAAAATGAAATCTGTTGCTTTTTCCAAAAATTTGACCCTTACTTCGATGCTCTACCTGAACGGGCATAGCCCACAAGTTGGGACACAGGAACAAGAACCACATAAGTTGGTTTGTTTCTATGGCAACCAGATTGTTGATCTGTCCTAATGTCATCTCTCCCATGGACAAATTAGATGTGGAAAGCCTCAGGATTTTGTTATAGATCATTGCCTAGGAAAAGAAGCAAGGAAAACACCAGTGAGTATTAGGAATTTCAGCATTACAAATTACAACCAGCACAAGCTCCTCACAATGTAAGGGAGCCATCATGTGGGCTGTAGTTCCAGTTTAAAATTTTAGAACAGAGATCTCCGAACTTGGCGACTTTAAGACTTGTGGACTTCAACTCCCAGAATTCTCCAGCCAGTTGGCTGGAGAATTCTGGGAGTTGAAGTCCACAAGTTTTAAAGTCGCCAAGTCTGAGGATCCCTGTTTTAGAACCAAAGGTTGGGACCATTCCTTCTAAATTGTGGATTTTTTCTACTCACCAATCTAGGGAGCATCATTTTATGAAAGTCTGGTTTATAAAATGGTCCCATTTTCCCAATGTTGGACCTTCACACAACCAAGTGGAATATGTGGGTTGACATGATAAATAACCAATTCTATCACCACTCCTGTCATGTGTCCTGGTGGTATATCATAGAACCAGATAAATAACCAATTCTATCTCCACTTTTATTGTGTTTCATCAACACTAGAGTGCTCCTTCTCAATGTGTCTTACAATTAATTAAATCTATTATTAGATACATATCTCACCATCCATCCAAGAGGTCAAAATGGCCTATATTAGTGAACTGTATAAAACAGTTAACTGTAATCCATATGAACTATATTTACAAGATTAACAGAGTTGGAAGGGACCTTGTAGGTCATCTAGTCCAAACTCCCTACCCAATCAAGAGACCTTCCACCATTTCTGACAGATGGCAGTCCAATCTCTTCTTGAAAGCCTCCAGTGAGGAAGCTCCCGCAACTTCTGAAGGCAAGCTGTTGCCATTGGTTGATTGTTCTCGCTGTCAGAAAATTTCTCCTTATTTCATTTTCATTTCATTTTCGTTATACTGAAATATCAATGAAATAAGTTCAATTATTTTTTCATTCCAGCTTTTCCATTTCACTATTTTGTGACTGCAGCGTCTGAGATGCTGGTCAAAGACCAAAATGGGTCTCAGCCCATGAAAATGGCACATCCCTGGTAAAATTAGTTTTTTCTGTCTTTCATCCTACTTTACCTTGTCATTCTTAAGAACAAGCGAATTGTGTAAAGGTGTGAAGAATAAAAACCCTTATCAAAGCCTACAGAGGGATGAAATTAAGTCACTATTCACCAGTAAAGCTCCTCGTAGGTTGATGCCTGTCTCTATGGTAACATAATAGGAAGCCTGGAGAAATGTCCTCTGGAGGATAAGCGCCAGGAACAGGAGAACAGCCAGAACATAATTATCTTTGAGGAAATCTCTTGAGGTGAGGAACGGCTCTGTAAATATCTTTGGAGGGAAGAGAAAGAAGCAACTTCAGAAACCTTTGAAAGCATTCCCAAACCATGAAAGGAACAATTATGGCCATCACCTATATCAGGGGGTCAGCAACCCGCGCAGAGGTGGTATTCAGACGGTTCTGACCAGTTCTGGAGAACCAATAGCGGAAATTTTGATCAGTTTCTATCCATTGCTTTGCTGTTTGATGCTTTTGATACAGGCCTGTCAAAATGGCGGTCCATGGGCCGGATGCGTCATGCACAAGCCACACCCATCCTGGCTCCGCAAAGGCCAAAAACATTGTGATATGTCATGTGATGCAATCGGGTTTGACACCACTTCTGACAACACTATCAAGTCCCCCCTGGTCCTTCTTTTCACTAGATTAGATATACTCAATTCTTGCATCTGTAACCCCAGATTTTTCCCAGGGTGAAAAAACAGGTGTGTAGAGACAGTATAAAACATTGGTTAAGGACACCAAGAGGCACATACAGAAAGCCCATTATACCAGCCAGAATGGTTAACGTACATTGGTGCCATTGTTGTTTGTAGAGTTGGTGTCATTGGTGGGTAAACTGTTAATGATGCCAGAAATGCAGAGCGGTCCAGCAAAGCCCAGAAGGTCTGCTAAATAGCGGAAGGTGCTGCTGAGGAGAATGGGGCGCCCAAACGCCCGATACATCGCTAACCAGATGGAAGGAGTACGGTTTGGATGGTCAGCTACTTTTTTCTGAAAAGAAAAAAAAAAGAATTCAGTAAATAAAGATTGAATCATGGGGAATCAATCATGATTATTAATAATTAAAACTAGGTAAAGATAAAGATTTTCCTTGTATGCCAAGGTGCGAAGAATGCTGTTATCTTCCCACCGAAGTGGTACCTATTTATCTATTCGCATTTGCATGCTTTCAAACATGATGGACAGGAGCTGGAGCAAGGAACGGGAACTCACCCCGTCACGTGGCGCTGGGGTCTCAAACCTGGGCTGTTGATTTTCCAAATCACAAGCGTGACGTCTTTAAACACTGAGCCATTATGCCCCCACCGATAATAAGCAAATGCAAAACTTTGCTAGCTAAAAAAACCAACTAATTATAAGCATATGGTAGGCATCTATGCACTCAACATGAGGCTGCCCTGGATTGAAGACAATCTAGAAGCTTTCAACTGGTCCAGAATGTACAGTTTTAGGTGCCCTGTCATTGCCTGAATCACACCACTGGTGCTTGACCAGTTTTGGGTCCCAGTTGCTTTTCAGATGCAATTCAAGGTGTTGGTTATCAGTTTTAGAGCCTGTTCTGACCCAGCAAGTAATGATAAGCTGCTTACTCATGAGTAAAAACAAACCCCTTTTCAAACAGGGTAGGAACAGTCTTTTATTCAAGTGGATAAACAAAAAACCAAACCTAATTAGTCCTGGTTCTGGCCTAGAAAACTGAATTGCTTGCTACATCCTAAAAACAAATGGTTGTCTGTGACAACTGGCCACTGCCAAACCCCTACTATTTATTTTCCAGCAAGGGATGGGTTGGCTAGCGTCCACGTCTGCTTTTCCCTGAGAGCCGGCTTATTGTTTTCCTTTGCTCTCCTCTCCTCTCCTCTCTATGCATTCGTGCTTCTGGGATGGGCCCCATGTGTTTCTCCCCCTCACTCAGCTCAGGCCTTGAAGACAGCTGCCTCTCCACCTGCGGGAGGACAGAAGGCCCCGGCTCTGCCTCTTTCTCTCTTTGTTTCCTTATCAGAGCCTTCCAAAGGCTCCAAAGCTGGCCCAGACTTCCCCTCAACTTTCTCCTCATTTGAATCTGCTACTAGCTCTACTGGCAGTTGACGGGGCACAACAGAGCCTTACATGTAACAGAGTTAGGTTATTTGCAATATTGTGGGGTCCTTGTTGCTCTCTGAGCTTAGTTGTTTTCTTGAAGACATTTCATTACCCAACTAGGTAACATAATCAGTGTAACACTTGTCGGTGTACCTCTGATGATGTTACTACTTGGGTATAATAAAATGTGTGCCAGAAAATAGCCAAGCTCAGAGAGCGCCAAGAACGCCATGGTTCAACCCTCTGCTACAATATTGTCATCTGTGGGTGTTTGCCTCTACCCTTTTAGCCTTTGTAAGTGTGAAAAACAATCATGTCACTTTTTTTCAATGGCATTCTAACTTAAATAAAGGAGTGGTGCAGTGGCCTAGAGGTGGAGCTCTCGCCTCACAATCAGGAGTCTGTGAGTTCGATCCTGGGTAGAGGCAGATATTTCTCTCTCTGGGAACAATGAAAATATATCTGCTGAACAAAACTCCACATGGGTGACAGGAAGGGCATCCAGTCAATAAATACTCAGCTCCATTCAGTTGCCCAACTCCACCCCGCAAGGGATTACGGGGTCATTAAAAGAAAAAAAATCTAACTAAATGAATGGTTATGAAAAAAGGACTACCTATATATTGGAGAAAAAGCACTGGAATTAAAACTAAATTAATTACATGCCCACAATAGGCATGAGGGAACCAGCCCGACCTCAGAGTAATGCAGCAAAAGTAAAAGATCTATTATTGTTCATATTATTGAAGATTAAAAATGTCCATTGTCAATGATAACGTTGTTTCCTTCTGTTCTTATTTTTTACCCAGGTAAATAGAAAACATCAAAGCATTTCAGACCAAGGTTTGCAAAGTTCCTGATGGATATATTGGGTGACAACTTCCATTAATCCCAGCCAAAATAATCTTTCAGAGCTACAGTGCATCCAAACGGCGATTTTCCAAGGAACTTAGATATGGCTCACAACATACTTGGATGTTTGTGTTGTAGAAAATCTGACTCATCTATCATGCTTGCCAAGTAATATAGCACTAAATCATGTATGTTTGGCTATGTAATTTCCTCCCCGTATCCCGCCCTATTTATCTACTTTGAACTGTGCAAATCTACTGTGTTTCCCTGAAAATAAGACCCTGTCTCTTCTTTTTTGCCACCAAAAATGGCACCAGGTCTTATTTTCAGGGGATGTCATCCACTGACTAACTACACTTGCGTGCATCACTCCCGGCCTCCTTTTCGCTGTCAGAGGCCTTCAGGAACTTCTTCTGCAGCTGGCAAGGCTTTCCTGAAGGCCTCTGCAGCCGATAACAGAGCTCCGGATCGATCCAGAGCTTATCAGCTACAGAGGCCTTCAGGAAAGCCTTGCCAGCCTTGGTGGCTGCAGAAGAAACAGGCCACCAAGGCAGGTGTCAGGGTGTGCAAGGCCTGGCTACAACTGTCTAAAGGTAAGTAGTAGGGCAGCTCCACATACACCCCCATCCCCATCCTAGCTTAATTTTTACCCGTGCACTCTGGAGTGGGCAAGATCTTAATTAGGGCTTATTTTGGAGGTAGGGCTTATGTTGGGCACATGTGTAAAAATCAAGCTAGGACTTACTTCCAGGGTAAGTTGTATTTTGGGGAAACAGGCTAGAAGGAGATGGTTTAAAAAATGCAAATGAGTCAAAGACGCAGGAGGCCGTAAGCATCCTGCTGAAAAATATGGACGCCTTTGAAAATTAGCCTAAAATTAGGAAGAGCTTGGGAAGAGCTGTTCTCTACTTAAGTTTAATGTTTTGAAATTCCACCCTGTTTTCCTATCCTATTAATTTTCTCATCTCATTGCTCTTTTTTCTTCCATTTTTCTTTTCCTCTTTTTCCCACTGGAGCTATCCACATCCTTTTTCTCATCTTCATCCTGCAACTCGCGTTCTCTGATGGCAAGTTGTCCTCGACTTACAACAGTAAGTTCATTTAGCGACCGTTTGAAGTTACAACGGCACTGAAAAAAAGTGACTTTCGCACTCACAACCATTGGGGCATTCCCACGGTCACGTGATGAAAATTGGCTCATGGCTATAGAATAGAAGAATAGAAGAACTTTATTGTCATTGTACAAGTACAACGAAATTGTGGATGCACCCCAGCAACTGTTTGCAATACAATAAAACCAAAGCACTTAAAGATAAAAGTAAGAAAAATAGAGTACCCTCGTCTCCATTTGCAATTTGAGAGTACAATATCTACGAATATACACAAAATATACATCTAACACTGACTGTGACGCTTGCCAAGTGTAATACACAAGAGATGGATTGTACTGTAATATGTTATTACGCATCTGAATGAGGTATTGAGGTTTCACATCTTTACACATCTTAATAAGGTAGTAACTTGTATTTGGTTGGTATATTTATGCATGGTTGCAATGTCCCGGGGTCATGTGGTCACCTTTTGTGACCTTATGACATACCAAGTGAATGGGGAAGCCAGTTTCACTTAATGGTGTTACTTACTTAACAATGGCAACGATTCCCTTAACAAGTGAAAGGTTGTAAAATGGGACAAAATTCACCTAACAAATGTCTCGCTTAGCAACAGAAATTTTGGGCTCTGTTGAGGTCGTAAGTCGAGGACTACCTGTACTTTATTAAATTGAATATTGATATATAAGCACACACATATACAGGTTTGTCACATGAACAGCGATGGGATTTAGAGACTAATTTCTGCTAACGTTAGCAAGCAAAAAAAGTGAGAAGTTGGGTTTAGAATTTTTCTTTGTAATTTTTCCTACTCTTTCTTGAAGAGCCCCCATTCTTTCTCTTTAAATTCAGGATTGTTTTTTTATTTGGTATATAGAATGGGTGCTACTAGAGATTGGTTCCCTTTTTGAGATTAGTTTGAAAATCCAAGATTCCAGATTCTGGAAGAATGAAATCAGAAAGCCAGCATCACTGACTTAGAATGAAAATAATAATAATTAAATGTAACAATTTATTAATTGTAATTAAATTACACAAATATTATATAAATACAATTTAATAATTATTAAATAATTGTTGAAGGGATTACCTTTTGCTCCTCGTAGGCATCTTTCAAGCAGACATAGTTAGTAAGTGCCCTCATTGCAATGGGCAGCTTGCCTATTGCTTTCAGGTCGATGGGTTTTTTGTGAGCTGATATGATCAGGGTATTCATCCACCAATAAGTTGCCTTGGACAGCAAGTTGACAAAGGGCTGAAGAAATCTCACACCCAGATCCTGGAGGTCTTCAGGCGGCTTTACTTTTTGAGGGCTTGAAAAAAATACGTATTTCTGGGGATAAGACATAGAGAACAGGCTGTGTTCATAATTAGTTTGTGGTGAATTTTGCTACTTGAAAGAGAACAGCATGTGGTCCCAAGCCTGTTTGATCAAGTGATGATGGCACCAGGCTTGGAGCCAGGAGACTGAGTTCTAGTTCCACACTAGGCATGAAAGATCGCTGGGTGACATCAGGCCCAGGAGACTGTGAGCTCTAGTCCAAGAGATTGTAAGTTCTAGTCTCACCTTAGGTGTGAAAGCCAATTGGGTAACTTCAGGCCAATCACCAGGAGACTGTGAGTTCTAGTCCAAGAGACTGTGAGTTCTAGTCTCACTTTAGGCATTGAAAGCTGGGTGGGTGATTTCAGGCCAATCAGCAGGAGATTATGAGTTCTAGTATCTGCCTTAGGCATAAAAACCAGCTGACTGACTTTGAGCCAATCACTCTCTCAGCCCAACCCATTTCACAAGGTTATTGTATAGGAGGAGGGAGTATTAGATATGTTTGCCCCCTTGAATTATTTATAAAAATGTGATTAAAATGTGTGATAAAAATGAATAAATATAAAACAATCAATATGGTACCCACATCTACTCAAATAAAGGTGCTCAGCACCTTTGATGTCTGAATCAATATAATAATTTTTAAAAATGAGCAGCTTAAGGCCCAGGGCAAATGCCTTATTTCTGGTCTAAAAACATCATGTAAGCATGTAAGTAGAAGAGTCAAATAGTAGCAGAAGGTCCAAATAAAATAAATACTAAGGAACTGATATTAAGGATGTGTTTGTGATACCCTGTCCAATGCACCACTAATTATTCTCTTTGAGTTAGTTTTTTTTTTTTTTTAAGATGAATGCCCCCAAATCTGAAAAAACAGAATAGTTGGCTTTTAACAAAAGCTATAAATCAGCCATCTCCAACCGGGCATCTCCAGACTTCAAAACCCAAAATTCCCAGCCAGCACTGGGCATATAGCCAAAACACATCTAAAGCATGCTGGGTGAGAAGGGCTGGATTAACCTTCCCTATTTGCCAATGGTTTGTTGAGGAACACTACATGATATTTGAATTGAGACCTTTGAACTCTGGTGCTGGAGAAGACACCTGCGAGTCCCTTGGACTGCAAGACGATCGAACCGGTCAGTCCTAGAGGAGATCAACCCTGACTGCTCTTTAGAAGGCCAGATCCTGAAAATGAAACTCAAAGACTTTGTCCACTTCGTGAGAAGAAAGAACTTACTGAAGAAGAACTTAATGCTGGAAAAGATTGAGAGCAAAAGAAGAAGGGGACAATAGAGAACGAGGTGGCTGGATGGAGTCATGAAGCAGTTGGCATGAGCTTAAATGGACTCCAGAAGATCGTAGAGGACGGGAAGGCCTGGAGGAACATTGTCCATGGGGTCACGATGGGTCGGGCACGACTTTGCCACTAACAACAACAATCTTCATTGGAAATGGATTGACTTCAATTCCCCATTCTCATTAGATTCAGGTCATCTAATGAGAAGGAAGGACTCACTGGGGAAGAGCTTGATGCTGGGAAATATTGAGGGCCATAGAAGAAGGGGACGACAGAGGATGAGGTGGCTGAATGGGATCACTGAAGCAGTCGGCATGAGCTTAAATGGACTCTGGGGCTGGTAGAGGACAAGTAGGCCTGGAGGAACATTGTCCATGGGGTCGCGATGGGTCAGACACGACTTCGCAACTAACAACAACAACATGATATTGAGGAAAAACACATTCTGAGTTGAGATGTTCTTACCCGAACGCGTATCACGTTGATCTCCACAGCCATTAGCAACCCGTAAAGCACCACCATCGTTCCAGTGATGCAGAAACGCAGCTGACCAAAATAGATCTCGTCTTGGCAGTATCTGACCAGCTTGATAGTTTTGGTGATAAAGGCCATGATCCAGTACAAAAAAAGAGCTGCGGAGACCAAAAGAAATGTGTTAGCCCTCAATTCCATGTGTGCAACATTTATTCTCTAATCAAGCAACTAAAAATGCCATAATAATCCAAAGAAGTTTGAACTGGGGAAAATTAGACTGAGGGGTCCTTGGTGCTCCCTGAAGTTGGCTGTTTTCTTGCAGACGTTTCATTATCCGACTAGGTAATATTATCAGGGCTAGAAGGGATTGAGGTTTTCTCCCTGTTTATGCACAAGTGGCGTGCCCTGCCAGTGTTGATGGGAGTGTTCTGGCTACTTCCTTGATTAGGCTGCTGTTTAATGTGGCTTTACAGCCATAGAGCATTTCCAGCCATCACAAAATGTTGCAACACTACCCCTACAATCACACGGTTGTAATCTGGGTTCTTTGCATCAGTTACCAAGTGACTCATGATCATGTGACCATGATTTGCAAAGTTTTCTGCTGGCTTGTCCAGAAAGTCATTGGGGAAGCCAGCAGGGAGGTTTGCAAGGTGCAACCATCTGTTAAGAGGGCTCTAAGGTTCATCTCTAAGGTTTGGACGAAAGGCTGCCTCTCAAGTGGAGCCTTTGGGTGAGTGTAGTTCAGAGGTGGTATTCAGCCGGCTCTGACCAGTTCTGGGAACCAGTAGTGGAAATTTTGAGTAGTTCAGAGAACTGGCAAATCCCAACTCTGACTGGCCCCGCCCCCATCTATTCTCCACTTCCGGAGTCCCAGCTGATCAGCTGGGTCTTCTTTTGCTGCCCTGCATTGGAGAACAGAGCTGGAAAGCAGGTCAGCGGGGTGGGGAGGGAATGGAATATTGCAGTAACCTTCCCCTGCCACACCCATCAAGCCACACCCATCAAGCCACACCCACCATACCATGCCACGCCCACAGAACTGGTAATAACAAAATTTGAATCCCACCACTGGTGCAGTTCCCAGAGGGAGTCAAAATCCAAGCAAAAATAGAGAGTCAACGTAGTAAGGTGGGCAGGGTGTCTCGGGCACAGTTGGGGGTAAAGAGGGCTCTTGGAAGCTTGGGGCAAGGAGCATGGAAGGGTCTGTCTGCTCAGGGGCTGAAAATCCATCTTGGATTTCAGCAGGAAGGAGTTTCAGCTCCTGAGAGAAGCCTCCCAGAATCTCCCCCACCTACTTAAGGCACCCCACACTCCTTATCCAGGATTCCATCTGCTTAACAACCCATGCGATTGCTTAACGACCACAATGGGGAGAGTGTCGGGATAGTGGTTGTTGAGCAAAGTATTCATATGTGGGCAATCACATGACATCTTGCTTCGGTCAAAGACTGAGATTCTGGTCCCAATTGTCGTAAGTTGAGGACCACCTGCAGACTAACCTCCACACCAGGGGGAGTCAAACTTGATTTCACCGAGGGCCGCATCAGGGTTGTGTTTGACCTTTGGGGCGAGAGGGCAGGAGGCCGTGGCCAGTTCAAAGCCACTCATGTCGGGGGCACCTGTGGTGGTCCAAGCACTCTGCCAGTTCCTGAGCTCCGTTTTTGGCTGTGACAGTCTCCTGCAACCCTCCTGAGATCCGTTTTTGCTGGCAGAGGATTGCCGGAGGCCATCACAGCTGAAAACGGAACTGCCCTCACCAACTCCGTTTTCACTGGCAGAGGCAACGTGGGCCGGTCCTTTGCTGTTTCCAGGGTGGCCCAGAGGACCAGATCTAAGCACCCCACAGACCAGATTCAGCCCATGGGCCTTGAGTTTGACACCCCTGCTCCACACTGATCCAGTTAAGCATGAAAAAGGGCCAATAATTCTTTTCAATCACTCAAATACGTCAAGGAAGCAAATGTTTAACAGACTAACAGAGGTGGAAGGGACCTTGGAGGTCTTCTAGACCAACCCCCTGCTCAGGCAGGAGACCCTATACCATTTCAAAGGGTTGTCCAATCTCTTCTTAAAAACTTCTGGTTTTGGAGCACCCACAATTCCTGGAGGCAAGTTGTTCCATTGATTCATTGTTCTAACTGCCAGGAAATTTCTCCTTAGTTCTAGGTTGCTTCTCTCCTTGATTAGTTTCCACCCATTGCTTCTTGTCCTGCCCTCAGGTGCTTTGGAGAATAGCTTGGCTCCCTTTTCTATTTATTTATTTATTTATTTATTAATTTATTTATTTATTTATTTATTTATTTATTTATTTATTATCAATTGCTTACAAGATAATAGGTGTAAGTAAAACATAGTTATGAATACATGGATACATGTAAGAAAAATAAAATGTAAAAGAAACAACAGGACAGGGACGATAGGCAGGTTGGTGCGCTTATGCAAAAAAAAAAAAAGATGCAAGGATAAGCCGAGTGGGCTATGAAGTGAGAAGTGGCTAATAAAAGAAAAGAAATAACTAGGGGAACTCCAGTGTCTCCCAGAGCAAACCCAGGGATTTCTACATCCTTCTGAAATTAGTTAGTTAGTTAGTTAGATAGTTAGGAATTTGTGAAGTTGTGACTTTCAACGCAGCTGACCAAATCATTTTGCATTTCTCCCAGCCGGGAAATTTGAATCTACAAAGGAAAGAACCTTGCCTATCCCAAAAGGGCAAGGTTTCTTTTTTCCTTTCATCAATTGGCGAGCCAGGTGGTTTCCCGGCCAACATATTGGAACACTGCTATCATGTCTCCGAGTCCAGTCCTTCTTTTCATTAAAGTAGACCTGCCCAATTCCAGCAACCGTTCTTCATATGCTTTAGCCTCCAGCCCCCTAATCATCTTGGTTGCTCTTCCCTGCCCTCTTTCTCAAGTCTCAACATCTTTTTTACATCATGGCGACCAAACCTGGATGCAGCATTCCAAGTGTGGCCTTACCTAAGGCATTATAAAGTGGTATTATCACTTCAGGTTTTTTTTTAAATGTAGATACTTTAAAAAGAAAATACTTACCCAGAAGTAATTTTGGAAAATTGGATGTCTCAATATTGTGGTAATATACTATGGAAGTTATAGCTGCTACAAAACCCATTATAGCAGGCAGGAAGAGGTGCAGATGGCGAGTCGGCCATCTTCTGTAAAGGAAAGAAGGTTAGTTAGTTAAATAAGTCAGAGCCAGGGCTGTATTTCACTGCAGAGATGCTCAAGAAACGGACTATAAACTCAGCAGCATTCCATTCAAAACTAACCTCTGTACAGGTAGCCCTCGACTTATTAACTACGGTTCACTTAGTGCCACTGGAAAAAAGTGTATGACCATTTTTTCACACTTTATAACCATTGTAGCATCTCCGTGGTCACATAATCCAAATTCAGACTCTTGGTTAGTGGTTCATATTTGTGATGGTTGCAGTGTCCTGGGGTCATGTGAGGTCTATTTTCTTCTGGAAGCCCAGAAGGATCTACAGGCAAAGCTACGATTAGGGAAAGGGTAAAGGTAAAAGATTTCCCCTTGCACATACATGCTAGTCGTTTCCGGCTCTAGGGGGCGGTGTTCATCTCCGTTACAAAGCCAAAGAGCCAGCGTTGTCTGAAGACATTTTTGTGGTAATGTGGCCGGCATGACTAAATGCCGAAGGGGCACAGAGTGCTGTTATCTTCCCACCAAGGGGGGTCCCTATTTTTCTACTTGCATTTTTTATGTGCTTTCGAACTGCTAGGTTGGCAGAAGCTGGGACAAGTCACAGGAGCTCACTCCGTTATGCGGCGTTAGGGATTCGAACCGCTGAACTGCCGATCTTTCTGATCGACAAGCTCAGCGTCTTAGCCACTGAGCCACCGCGTCCCCTTCATGATTAGGATAAGTTAGGCTTATAAAAACCATCAGTTTAACAAAGTAAGCCTAACTCATGATTAGGATACGTTAGACTTACTTTGTTAAACTGATGGTTTTTAATTGGTAATCCAACCAGCCTCTTGGGAAAGCTTTCCAAACCATGTTTGCCTTTGCAAGGACATACAGGTTGCCTTTGACTAACGACCATTCATTTAACGATGACTCAAAGTTAACAGCCGTGGTGGCGCAATGATTCAAATGCAGAACTGCAGGCTACTTCTGCTGACTGCCAGGTGCCAGCAGTTGGGCAGTTCGATCTTGACCGGTTGACTCAGGGTCAAGGTTGACTCAGCCTTCCATCCTTCCGAGGTGAGTAAAATGAGGAGCCAGATTGTTGGAGACTATAGGCTGACTCTGTAAACCTCTTAGAGAGGGCTGTAAAGCACATTGAAGCGGTATGTAAGTCTATTGCTCTAATGCTACATCAGCCTTGGAAAGGTGCTTTATGGCCTGTCCTTACACATACAACTGTCGCATAACCCTTGCAGATCATGTGATCATAATTCAAGTGTTTGGCAACCAGCACACATTTACAACTTGTTACAGCATCCTGTGGTCAAGCGATCATGATTTAACAACCAGGACATTTGCTTAACGATTGTGATGATGTCAACTAATAAATCAATTTTTTTTACTCTGAGAGATGCAGCTAGAGACTTGTTATTTGAATGGGGGTGCGTGTTGGAACCCTGATAGCCAGCCGACTCTGACACATGATTCATTTCACCCTTGACCCTGGTCTTCCCCCCAGCCCCTGGGTGTATATTCTCCAATGAGACACATCCATAGCCAAGAGTCATCAATCATGCTCTCCAGTAATAATCTTGCGTGTCAACAGCTCCAACAGCTTGGGCTGCCAAGGCGATTATCTGAGACATTTAAGGAATGCACTCTTTTCCCCCACTCCCTTTCTGCTGACAACTAAAAAACCAAAGGAGAATTTTGACTATATATCCATATATAGTATATCCATATATATCCATATATAGTATATCCATATCAACTTACAATATGCCCAAAATACTGTTTGAAAATTGAGGACTACCTGTTGAAGTTCAGCTTATTTGATTCAATGTTTGTACAACAGGTTTACACTGTAATTGACTTAAGAAGGCTGTAAAAATTGAGAATTTTGCCTTCTCATTTTTGCCTGCTGAGAGTTTCCTTTCTTGTTCAGACTTATAGATATTAAGACAAAAATGTGAGTCTGGGAACTTTTTTTGCTGCATACACAGGGGCAAGTATAACTTCATTATTAATCGTTCCCAGCCACTCCAAAGCAATGGCTATATTTATTTCAACCATCGGGATATTTTTATTTATTAGTTTGTTAAATTTATCGGCTGCTTATCTCACCGTGGGGCTATTCTGGGAGGCAAATGAGCATAGGTGGGATGCAGCTCTTAAAATTCCTAGTTGAATAGGGAAGGCTGATGTAGGACATGACCAGGCTGAGTCTGTGGGAGGGATCAAATCCGTCACCAGTCTCGAGTCCCTTCGTACCCACAAGAGATTTAAGTCCAGCCCACCTTGAATTCCATTGACTCTTATTTACTGCCAATTTGCTTCAACTGTTAGTAGTTCAGATTCTTATAGAGAACTTGAGCTTGCAACAAACCCTTATATTCAATGGTGAGCCACTGCGGGTTCTCAGGGGTTTGGGAGAGCCCCTAGCTAAGATTCTGTGCAGTTCAGAGAACCTCCAAATCCCACTCCTGGCTGGCCCCACCTAGTGGTGGGATTCAATTTTTTTTTTTACTACCGGTTCCGTGGGCGTGGCTTGGTAGGTGTGGAAGGGGAAGGATACTATAAAATCTCCAGTCAGAGGTGGTATTTGCTGATTCTCCGAACTACTCAAAATGTCCGATACCGGTTTTCCAGAACTGGTCAGAACCTGCTGAATACCACCTCTGGCCCCGCCCACCTCACCCCTCCCAGGAGTCCCCACACAGCCCGTTTTGGATACAGGTAAGTGCACCGCACATGCAGAGGCTCAGGAAGGGTAAAAAATGGGCCTCGTGGAAGTTCGGGAAGGCTGGAAATGGGCCCGTTTCTGGCTCCCAGAGAGCCTCTGGAGCCCAGGGAGACCATTTTTGGCCTCCCAGAGGCTCAAGGAAAGCCTCCGGAGCCAAGGGAGGTCAAAAATACACCCCACTGTGGTGCAAGAGGCCGAGTAGGCCACGCCCACCATGGCCACGCCCACCCAGCAACCAGGCACCCCTGCTTATATTCACTTGAACTGCCTGGATTTCCTGATTTCACATGATTTACAGGTGATGTATGCAGGCCCATGAGTGCATCTGTCTGTGGCTTTTTAAGGTAGCTGCATCTTTTTTTAAGCCTTTCATAACACATTGGAGAAAAATACATTTGGCTGCAGGAACTGCCCATAAGTGTTATCTATATTAGCAGTCGCCAACTAGTGAGCCGTTTTGGTGGGCCACAGAGAAATCTCACCCCCCAGAGCACTCCCCCAAAGCAATTAATTCAGGCGGCGCAGAAACACAAGGCTGCGCCGCCCGCATGGTCTGTGGGAACCCTCCCTGCCCACTCACTCCTTATCCGGCAAACTTGCCTGCTAAATTGCTATTTTTCCTTTTTCCAACCATCATCTGTTCTGCTGGGCCTGGAGATTTAGATTAGCTAGGAAGCAGGAAATGGTTGGCTTTCTTGCTTTCTAGCTAGACGAGATCTGCTTTGCCAAAGCACAGCCAAACCTCCCTTAGGACTGAAGGTTCTATTCTTCAGTGCAGATTCACGGCAAGCAAATTTTATGTGACAGACTGAGCTAGCCGATGGCAGATAGATAGATCACTGAGTGATTCTGTGAGCAACTCAATCTGTCTGCCTGCTTTGCCTGATTTTGGGTAAAAGTTGCTCTTTTTTAATAAAAAATTCAATATTTATATAAATTTTTATAATATTTGCATACAGACCATGCCCAGCCAATCATATGATCACCAAGCCACACCCACAAATTAGGTCATGCCTACAGAACTGGTTAGTGGTCCCTGGGATTTAAAATTATGAGTTTGATGGTCCCTGAGGTCCAAAAGGTTGGCGACCCTTGATCTATATCACGTATGGAGCCTTTCTACCTTTGAATTTATTAAATCTATTAAATATAAGACCAAGCATTTTTGAAAGGTGCTTTTGAATGAGTAAAGTAGTCCTGTGGGAAAGGTTTGCAGTTCATGGCTAATTTGGGCTCTTCCATTAACTGGGTTTTGGGTCCCCCTTCCGCAGCACTTACGAATCTGAAACAAAGCCCTCGCAGATTTCACACACGTGAACAAAAAGGAGAGTAAATGTCAGAATCCATCGTAGGTTGTGCCCAGGGAAGTGTAGCCATGTGTTGTGGTGGATCTGCACTTTGGAACTTTGGCTTCCCCATCCTAAAATAAAAGAGTCCAGTTAAAGAGTCGTAGTAAGTCAGGGCTTGAAGCAGAAAAGCAAAATAAGAGATGCATATCTCAGTTGTAAGTTGGTATAAGAGCCAATTTGGTCTAGTGGTTAAGGCACCAGGCTAGAAACCAAGAGACCATGAGTTCTAGTCCTTCCTTAGCCATGAGAGCTAGCTGGGTGACTTTGGGCCCATCACCAGGAGACCGTGAGTTCTAGTTCCTCCTTAGCCATGAAAGCTGGATGGATGACCTTGTTTTGACTTAGGCTTTCCCAACAGCATGAAGCCGACTCCTCATCCCAATAAACCTCTTTTATTTAGTTTACAGTGAATTCCCCTCCAGTAAAGTCCCGGCCAACAGTCTTTCAAGATATTTCACAATTACAGATCTTTATCAGGCTTGGAGAGTTGCCAGGCCGATATCTTTCAGGTGCCACACTGTAGCAGACAATACTTGGCAAGAATGCAGGAACAGATCTTCAATCAAATGAACTAACTGTCTCCTGCAAAACCCCACTCTCCTTTTGTTCCTCTTTTATTCCCTATGGGAGGGGCCATTCGACCCTTGTTCCTTAGCGGTTTCCTTCTTCTGGCAGCTCTGCGCCTGTGCACACTGGGAACAGGCTCCAGCTGTTCTTCTGCCCCACTGATGACCGACTAAGGAAGGCGGCTGATAACTGTCAGACGGCCCTGGCCCCATCTCTGCCTCCGACGCAGAGCCCTTGTCAAAGCCTTCCCCAGTCTCCAGGACTGGCCCATGTCCCTCCTCAACCTCCTCACTGTCTGAGTCTACCACAGCTCTGCTGGCTGCTGGTAGTCCACAACAGACCTTCAGCCAGTCATTCTGTCTCAGCACAAGCCATATTGGGAGTATGTTTGCAACCTTCAGTTATTTGCAAAAACAGTAAAGATGGGTTACAAATAAATAACAATAAGATATCCCATGAAGCTCCATTTTGCTCTAATACACTGGTTTTTTTAGTTTTCCACCTGAATTTTAATATTCAGTGACTCTCAACTGAACGTTTTCAGATTTTGGAGGGGGAGAAGGTGTTCGCTTCAGACGTGTCTAAAGAATCCCACAAAACAAAGGTGACATCACATCATCAAGACCTGCATTTCATACGTACAGATAGCCCTCAACTTATAATTGAGCCCAGAATTATGGTCGTCAAGTATGCTGGTCATTAAGTGGGCGACTACATGACCATTGCCTGATTTTATGGCCCTTTTTGTGGTGGTCATTAAGCAAATCCATTGTCTGCGATGGATGTTTTTTTTTTTTTTTTACAGAAATCAGAAGTAAATGCCAGCTTCTGGCAAAACAAAACCAAAAAAGGTCATAAATCCTGGTCACATATCTGTGAGATGTGCAAATGGCCACAAATGCAGGTTGGTTGCCCAGCAGCCAAAACAGGATCCATGTAACTGACATGGATATGGAATTAAACAAATGCAAGAATTAAAAAGAAATTAGAAACGGAGAGAAAATGAGATAGATTTGGATGGATGGATGGATGGATGGATGGATGGATGGATGGATGGATGGTTAAAAATCAGTAAGAGGGATGGAGAGGGAAGGAAGGAATGGAAGAAGGGAAGAGGGAAGGGAAGGGAGGGAGGAAAAGAAGAAAAGGAGGAAGGAAGGGGAGGGAGGGAGGAAAGGGACAAAGGAAAGAAGGGGAGGGAGGGAGAGAAGAAGGGAAGGGAGGGAAGAAAGGAAGGAGGGAAGAGGAGAAGGGAAGGAAAGGGAAGGTCAAGAGAGAGGGAAAGAAAGAAGGAGGGAAAAGGGAAGGGGAAAGGGAGGCAGGGAGGAAAAGAAGAAAGGGAGGAAGGAAGGAGAGGGAGGGAGGAGGAGGGAAGGGAGGAGGGAGGGAGGGAAGAGGAGGAGGGGAGGAAAGGGAAGGGTGTGAGGGAAGAAAGGAAGGAAGGGAAAGGGAAGGGAAAGGGAGGCAGGGAGGAAAAGAAGAAAGGGAAGAAGGGAAGAGGGAGGAGGAGGAAGGAGGGAAGAAAGGAAGGAGGGAGGAAGAGGAGGAGGGAAGGAAAGGGAAGGGTGGGAGGGAAGGATAGAAGAAGGGGAGAGGGAGGAAGAAAGGAAGGAAGGAAGGTTGATTGGTTTATATTTTTTACAAGGCTTAAAGTATGCCAACTGAAAAATGACTGGAAAAAGCTGGTTGTGGTATCACTTACCAATAAACAATATAGGAAAGGTGATGAATAAGAGGAACACATGAGGCACCAAATTGAGGGCATCCAGAAAACAGATATTCCTTACTAGTCCATCGCTCATGTTATAAGCAGAAATGTTGTCATTGCCACAAAATGCAATCTTCATTGCTGCCTCGGGGCACTGTTGCAAGGCAAAAGAGAGCAAAACTTTATAACACAATCACAGAGAAAGATTCACCGTGAAATCACTCCGCGGGTCCAGCATTGTATTTTACTTTGTATTTGGTGCCTATACATCCCATCTTTCCTTCATGGTACTCAAGAGAGTGTTCCGTGTACAAGTAAGTCCTAGGCTAAGGGCCAGAATTAAGTCCAAAATTCCTGTTGCTAAGCGAGACAGTTATTAAGTGAGTTTTGCTCCCATTTTATGACCTTTCCTACCAGAGTTGCTAAGTGAATCGCTGCGCTGGTTAATTTAGTCACCCGATTGTTAAGGGAACCTGGCTTCCCCATTGGCGTTGCTTGTCAGAAGGTCGCAAAAGGGGATCATATGACCCCAGGACACAACAACCGTCATAAATAAGAGTCAGTTTCCAACTGTGTGAATTTTGATCACGTGACTATGGGGATGTGTGATGACCTGGGGCGTGGCACAAAGGCAACACAGTCAGATAATCAGTAGGAGTCCCTTTATTATCTCCAGCTTGGCCCCCAATGTCCAGGTTACCTTCTGGCTGGAGAAAAACTCTCCCAGGAACAGCCTTGGACTGCAGAAAATCAAGTCCAAAACATGGACTGTAACTTTAAGTCCAATCAAGCCAAACCGAAGTAATTAGTTTGGCAGGGCAGGAGCACGAATTCCAGACTTAAAGACACAACAAAACTCACACGATTGGGAATACATCTCATACACACTTAGAGAAGGAAATACAATGTAGCATAATGGAAATTATTTTTATGGAAAGATCCCTGCACCGTTAAATTTTATAACAAATAAATATCTTGAATATGATATATCACCACTTCCTTATTTAATTTCCTGATGTCAGTGGTTTATTTTATGCTATTGATTTACTTTCTTCAATCCATCTCTACAAAACCCTCCTTAACTGTGGCAGCTTAAGTAATATTTCACAGTTTAATGAGGCATTTCCTAGATAAATAATTCCATGTATTTGTTGTTGTGAGCCATTCAGAGTAAATTGGGTGGCCCTATCAATCTTTTAAATAAGTTGTTAAATAAAGAAATGTTACATACCACTTGCTCTTTTTATTCTGTTCCTTTTAAAAAAAAAAACTTATGCGCATTATTTATATTTGAAAGTTCTCCACAATATTCCAGGCACAAATACGATAAACTATTCTTATCTGTTCCACCAGAAAGTATGGGTATTTAGAATTTATTTTCAATGGACATGGGAGAGCTAAATTGAATATTTATTTATTTGTTTGTTTATTAAATTTATTTGCCACCTATCTCACGATGAGGCTACAGTAGGCAACTTGCAATAAAAAGGAAGAAATAAAAAGTGTGTAAACAGAAGATAATAGAACAATAAAATAAACGCTGAAAAAGAACATAGTGGAAATATACCAATATGATATATACTAATTATACCTATAATCAAATGGACAATTCATTCTTTCCTCACAGATTTTTCAGCTGCTTGAATCATATTCCTCAGGCATAAATGATGGAGGTCATGATCCTGCCCCCAAAATAGGGTTTCTTTCCTTTTTCTGCCATGATGAAGAGAAGTTAAATTATGTATCAAAGACATTTCATGGCATTGTAATCCTATCAATAGACATGAAGGAGTATCTCAATAGGCATTACTTTGAAGTAAACGTAGTTAAGATTGGCTGTAGTTTCTCTAACACGTCTATGCTGCACGCCTATATGCTGGAGCACACAAATACACCCATAAACAAAGACAGAAACACATTTACACATTTGTAAGGACTTGCTCAGAAAAAAAATATATTGCTTAGGGGTACGGTAGCTTTAATCTCAAAAGAAACAGTTGCAACTCTTTCTTAGTCCGTTTTAACTTTTCCAAAGTTACTTGCACAATGCTTCGATAATATACCACCTTCCGATTTTATATCAGAACTTGACATGCGAAGAGAGAAAATTTAGGATGGTTACTTGGCAGACGAAGGGAGGAAAAAAACCAACAGATCGTACCACCATTATTGCTATTTTCCCCAACTAGCAAAGAAGGATGGCACTATCTTTCTTAAGAACTGGCAAAGACATTTTAAAGCATTTTCTCCCAGTCCAACTCTGAAGAAGTAGAAAGAGGGCGGGACAGAAAAATTTGGCTTCAGAAGATTTGAGGGAAAGGAGAGAAAGATTGAATAAGGACGAACTTTTGAAGCTCAGAGAAGACTGCGAGAGTTCCCTTACCTTCATAATCACACAAATACACTCTGGCACCAAATGCCAAATCCGTTTCTCCCAGCGTGGCCAATATTATTCGGAAGGCAGAGGCTGCTCTACCAGAAGAAGGGGACTCAGATTATTTTTAGACAGGTGATGAGAGGATCAGCTGCTGCCTCCTATCGGGTTTCTGGAGCATACAGATTCCTCTTCTTAATTTTTTTTCCCATCCAGAAAATCCAAAGAACAGGAAACTGGGAAGAGGTTTCTCTGAACTGTGATGTAGTTAAATGATTGTTTTATTTTTTTTTAAAGTTATCTTGTTTCTTCACTAAAATATATTCTGGGCAATATAAACAAAAAAGGACTTTTCTAGAACTCCATTCCTTGGACAGAAGTGGGTCTCCCTCCTTTTTTGAGATTTTCAGCTAATCTTGATCAGGAAAAAAAAATCAAAATATTGATTTTTGTTTAAAGGCAAAATCAGACATATAGGGGAACAGGAAATTGCATTGTCTCTTGTTGGCTGAGAAGTAAACCCCCAATCCGTTTGTTTTCTTTCCTAAAATTAAAAATCAAGCTATGCTTTTTCCCCCCCTTCTATTTAATTGTATCTGATTCTCGAAGACTACTTGGACGAGTCTTTGCAGTTTACTTGGCGAGGTTTTTCAGAAGTGATTTGCCATTGCCTCCTTCCTAGGGCTGAAAGAAAGTGACTGGCACAAAGTCATCCAGGTAACTTTGTGTTCAAGGCAGGACTAGAACTCACAGTCTTCCTCTCACATAGAGGAAAGGGTCAAGCAATTTTCCAAAGCAACTGAAGGCCAGACAAGGAATAATGGGTGGAAACGGAACAAGGAGAGATTCAATCTGGAAATAAAGAGAAATTTTCTGACAGTGGAAGCAATCAACTCATTGAACAGAAATTGCCTTCGGAAGTTGTGAGAACTTCACCACTGGAGGCTTTCAAGAAGAGATTGGACTGCTATTTGTCAGAAAGGGTATAGGGTCTCCTGCTTGGGCGGGGAGTTGGACTAGATGACCTATAAGGTCCCTACGAATTCCGTTAGTTAGTTAGTTTAGTTTATTAGATTTTTATACTGCCCCCTCTCCCAAAAAAGGGACTCGGGGCGGTGTACAGCCAGATAAAACAGAAACAGAGTATAAAATTATAAAGTTAAAAACAATTTAAAATGATTAAATTAGTGGCCGAATATAAAATTAACAAAGTATAAAAACTGATAAAAATTTAAAAATGCCAAATTTAAAACCCCACAAATTCTTACTGGGCCAGGCTGGCCTGTTGAAAAAACAGGGTCTTTACTGCACGCCGGAAGGTCTAAATGTCGGTCATTAATCTGTAATCAGTCTCCATCCAGTTTTCTAGCTTAGCCAATGCACCAAATTGTGATGGTAAGTTGAGGACTACCTGTATATAGGTATCTACAGAGAGTCAAAAAAGTCAAGATGTGTCAAACCCTCCAACCAACGAAAAACACACAGTGAATCTTCCAAATGGGTTTTGTTATTGTTTCACACCGATAGACATCTTGCCAGGAATGAAGCAGTACGTTACCTCCAGAGGTGGTATTCAGCAGATTCTGCCCAGTTCTGGAGAACTGGTAGCAGAAATTTTGAGTAGTTTGGAGAACTGGTAGCAGAAATTTTGAGTAGTTTGGAATACCACCTCTGACTGGCCCCGCCCCCATCTATCCTCTGCCTCCCATTGAGCTCCAGCTGATTGGCTGGGTCTTCTTTGGTTGCCCTGCCCAGAGAATGGAGCTGGAAAGCAGGTTAGTGGGGTGGGAAGAGAATGGGGATTTTACAGCATCCTTCCCCTGCCACGCCCACCAAGCCACACCCACCAAGTCACGCCCACAAAACCAGTAGTAAAAAATTTTGAATCCCACCACTGGTTACCTCCATCAAGCATAGGCACTGGGAACTATTAGGGAGGAGCTGTCTTCACCTTGTTTCTCTCACACCAAATATCTGAACTGAATTGCCTCTTGCTCCTCTGAAATGCAACCCTTCCTTCCTGGGTATCGGGCCCACTCCATTCCATCATGTCATGTTGCCCATAACCATGCAATCAAACTCTCTTTTTAGATGTGTTGCAATGTACATTTTAAAAGGGTGGGTCTTTGCATAGTTGTCGACCTTTAGACTTTTTTAACATGCCACCCCCGCCCTGAATTACAAATCCATTTTGGTTATCCCTTATCAGGCAGATCAGACAGGAAAGATTTCTGTCATGGGAAAATTCTTAATGGGCGCTCTTGGTAGAGAACTAGTTTGGTCCAAGGGGTAAAATACTGGACCGAAGTAGGGAAAACTGAGTTCTAATCCCACCTCAGGTAGCAAGCAAGCCAAGATCTCTCTCAGCTCTAGGAAGGAGGCGAGGGAAAACCACTTCTGAAATCTGGCCAAGAAGACTTCTGGGCAGTCTTTCCAACCTCTTGCAAGGTTAAGTAAGGCGGACTTCAACTCCCAGAATTCCCCAGCCAGCATGAGTAAGTCATAACTGGAACGAGAACTAGGGACCAGATGGCGTGGAAGACCCCAAACAAGGAAGGCCTCAAACACTCAAATATGCCAGATTGTATCCACAGCAAAAATTGTGAACAAGAAGGAATGCAATGCTTTAAAACGAGAAGAGCTCATTTTTAATACTTGTTTCCATTTCTCAGAATGTGTTGAGAGAGACATACAGTTTTCTTCTGTGTGAAAAGGCTGCACTCTGCTGGAATTAAAAAAGACTTGCTGGAGCAGGAGCCTTCATATATATATTTAGCAGCAACTGTTACTGCTCCCATCGCTGTACAGCTGTTTGAGAATAATATGCAATAACTCCATTTATTAGATTGGAGAAGTAGTTATGTTCCCATCATGTTCTGAATATAAACTTGCCAACCCCAATTTAGCCTAGCGTATTGTGTGAACCTAGCAACCCTGATTATCCTATAGTTGTTTGTCATAGAAACCTAGAAAAATGACTTTGGTAGATAGTGGTTCAATTTACTGAGGGAAAATACAGTATAAGCCCATCATGAATAAACTCTATGCTAACAGCACTCCAGGTTTTTGTGCCATTTTTATTTCTTTCATAGATTTGTTTTTATTTAGTTGCTCTGTTGCTTCCAACATTTCATGAACTGATAAAGACACTATTTGGTCAGAAGTGTTTTCTAACAATTATTTCTAAGAGTTCTTGTAAGCTTCTGCTATAGTCATCAGTGTATCAACTTGTTTGTTAGTCTGTTTTTATTACTGTCTTTGATTCTTCTAAATGTAGGAATCTTCTTCAATACCTACTCATTACTTGTTCCATAATACCTTATGATTTTTGACTCTTGACAAATGTATCTTTTCTTTTATGTACACTGAGAGCATTTGCACCAAGATAAATTCCTTGTGTGTCCAATCACACTTGGCCAATAAAAGAATTCTATATCTACATTTTAGCTTTGGTTTTAATACTTCCTGTGAGCGGTTTTGTTTTCTGATTATATGTCCATCAAGTGAATGTCAATTCTTAGTGACGACAATAGATAGATTTTTCTCCAGGATTTCTCTCTAACTTGATTCTTTAGGTCTTCCAATGGTACATCCATCACTCCTGTAAATTAGTCCATCTATCTTGCTGCTAGTCATCCTCTTCTTCCCTTCCCTTTCTCTTTTCACCACATTATGCGCCCTCAAGTGAGCTAAATCTTCCTGTTGATTGTCTGATTATATGCCATCAAGTTGGTATAGCAACCATGTAGGCGAAATGTCTATGGAGATTCTCAGTCATCCAAGTCATGGTTGTTCCAAAGGTGCTTTTTCAAGAGGCAACTGGGCTTTCTGGTGTTCTTTGAAGGCGTTTCACTTCTCACCCAAATGGATTTTGTAAATGGATTTCAAAAAAATTGCAGACTACCAGAACCATTTGTACTTCAGTTTGAAGATGCAGACAAAAGGGCCTTGGTGGTGCAGGCTGTTAATCATCTAGCACTTAGTGCAAGCTGCCTGCAATTAGTGCAGGCTCGAATCCCACCAGGCTCAAGGTTGACTCAGCCTTCCATCCTCTCAGGGTAGGTAAATTGAGGACCCAAGATTATTGGGGGCAATAAGCTGACTTTGTAAAAATGCCGCTTGGGGGGGCCAAAAGCCCTAGTAATAAGCAGGCATATACAATGGAATGAAGGCTATTGCTGAGCACTTAACATAGTGCTCCATAGACTGTAAGCCGCCCTGAGTCTCCGGAGAAGGGCGGCATATAAATGTAATTAAAAAAAAAATGCAGACTCATCCACAACAGCCTCTGCCTGTGGTCAACAGTGAAGGGACACAGGCAGAAAACATCCTGCAATCAAGAAGGCCCCACACCCATTTGCACTACTCTGGTGACCCTGACGATACAGACAAACAACTCTCTAAAAGAATGCAAATGACCAGTTGGCTACAAGGAGTATAAATCCTTCCTTTGCCTACCATCCAGTCAGAGCTGAAGAAGCTTCTTGGATTAGAAGCGAAATGTCTTCAAAGAAAAACCAGAAAGTCCAGTTGCCTCTTGAAAAAAACACCTTTGGGACACATAGATAAAACATCACAGATATATTTTCTTCACGACGATCTGTCTCTAAGTTGATCTGTCAGGTCTTCCAATAATGCACCCATCACCACTGTAACCAAATTTGTCCACTTGCTTCTGGTGGATTTCTTCTCTTTTCTTCTACTTTTCCCTGGATTATGGACTTCTTTGAGGACTGTATGGCTTGCCTGAAAAGAAATCAATTTATAGTCTGCCATCAAGCCACTTCTAACTCTTAGTGACCACATACATAGATTCTTTTCTGTGATAATCTATTCTTAACCTGATTTTTCAGATCTTGTAACAGTTCTACCATTGTAACTGAGTCCATCCCCACCTTGCTGTTGGTCATCTTCCTCTTCTTTTTCCTTCCACTTTTCACAGCATTAGATCTTTTTCTAGAGAACTAGTCTTTGCATAATATATCTGAAATAGGTTAGTTTGAACCCAGTGAGGACTTTGGTAGCTTTGCGGAGATGACTGAGGACAGCCAGGAAAACAAAGAAATGAAATGGATGGTCCGTTTCTTTGTTTTCTTGGCTGTCCTCAGTCATCTCCGAAATCCCTTCCAACACTCCAAAGAATTGATCCTCTTCCTATCCTGCTTCTTCAACTTGCAACTTTCACTTCTCTTTTTACTTCACAAAATATTGCAGGATTTGTTTTTGAGCCGCGGTGGCGCAGTGGTTAGAGCGCCATACTGCAGGCTACTTCTTCTGACTGCCGGCGGGCTGCAATTTGGCAGTTCGAATCTCACCAGGGTCAAGGTGGACTCAGCCTTCCATCCTTCCAAGGTCAGTAAAATGAGGACCCAGATTGTTGGGGGGCAATAGGCTGACTCTGTAAACCGCTTAGAGAGGGCTGTAAAGCACTGCAAAGAAGTATGTAAGTCTAAGTGCTATGGCTATTCTTCCAGCCCAAGAGATTGATTGATTGATTGATTGATTGATTTATTTATATTTGTCAAAAGCTTACAATACAACAGAAACCAGAATAAACATAAGTTTAAATACAAGAAATAGGAACTATTAATTGGGGACAATAGGACAGGGACAGTAGGCACGATTGTGTGCTTATGCACGCCCCTTACAGACCTCTTAGGAATAGGGTGAGGTCAATAGAGGTTAAAGGAGTGGGGGTTTGAGCAGATGACAACAGAATCAGGTAGTGAGTTCCAGACATTGACCACTCTGTTGCTGAAATCATACTTCCTGCAATCGAGTTTGGAGTGGTTTACATTTAGTTTATATCTGTTGTGTGCTCTTGTGTTGTTGTGGTTAAAGCTGAAATGTTCATTAGCTGGTAAAGACATTGTAACATATGATTTTATGTACTATGCTTAAGTCCAATCTTAGTCGGCGTAGTTCAAGGTTGTCTAAGCCTAGAATCTAAAGTCTGGTGGTATAGGGTATTCTGTTGCAAACAGAGGAGTGTAGTACTCTTCTTGTAAAATGCTTCTGAACTCGCTCAATTGTACTTCTGTCTTGTTGAAAGAAATATCCTTCTGGATTCAGTTCCAAGTGGGGAAAAAGACAGTGGAAACATGGAGGCTGCTTGGAAGGTTTAATGGTTACAGGGCCACATGGCCTGAAGCTCCAGAGAGGAATGATCACATGCTTCAAGGTGTGAAGAGAAGGGGAAAAAGGGCTGAGGTGCTGAGAGTGCCTGGGTTTTATACCCTCTGTTGGGATTTGAATTGGAGCTTGTATTCTAATTGGTTGTCAGACTCCCAGGGGTGGGGGTCTTAACTTTGTAGGACTGTCCTGAGTTCCAGGCTTGGTCTAGCCTTGCTGGGTGATTATGCCCTTAAAAGGGCTTTTGGTAATTGCTATAGCTTTTACCTGGAGTTCCTTCTTATGTACAGTATTCTGGCCCAGGCCTTAATGGCCCACCCATTAACAAAGGTGGGGGTGAGATTCTGCTTCTGAGGTGAATTTCTGCTTCTTGAGTGACTATTCTTTTTAGGAGAAATATTCTGCCTTTTAATATTTCCTAGGTTATTTCATTTTTTCTAGGAGAGGTGTGGATGCTAACTTCCTACAGTCTGATATACAGTGCGGATTCCAGACATCATATCATCTGCAATTTTCTCCAGGCAAGGATTGTCTAAAATCCAACTTTTAGGTTCTGAAGCATCTATAAAACACCTCTGCTCCAATTCTCTACTGGTTGAAGGGGATTCTTATCCTCCAGCCCATTCGACCAGGTGCTTTCCAACAGCCATCACACTCAGCCAGTACATGGGATTTGTAGTGCATCCATCTCGAGAGGAACGGCCTCATGTCCAGCAGAGATCCACTTTAGATTCATCCATCCATTGAACTACGCTTCCCGACATCCCATTGGAACGACCTTTGGCTTTGACTCCCATCGAGCAATGAAACTACATTTCCCGGCAAGCGCAGAAACAGCGCCCTCTACCGCCTCAGAAGCCTTGAAGCGGCGGGGAGAGGAACGTTCCCCGCCTAAAAACTCCACCTCCCGGCATTCCTCATAGCGGGCGTGCCAGGGCGGCTGCGCGAGGGGAGGCGGGGCTTAAACGTGGCAGGGCGGTTTCTGTTCATTCTGTCAGGTAAACCATGTCTGCGACGGTTGGGGATTCTCCTTCGGTCGCTGTTTCCTCTTCTCGGCCATCGGGGGATGCCGATTTGGGGTCACCTCACATAGCGGCGCTGATCCTGGCTCGAGGCGGCAGCAAAGGGATCCCGCTGAAGAACATTAAGCTCCTGGCTGGCGTTCCGCTGATTGGTTGGGTAGTGAGGGCAGCCCTCGACTCCGGCGCCTTCCAGAGGTCTGCGCATGCGCGAGTGTCAATGTTCTTTCTCCTCCTTCCTCACTTCCTTTTAATGAAACTACAGTTCTTTTGTCAACAACAGAAACTTCAGAGTTGCGTTTGATTCCTTAAGGAATTTCATAACAAATCATGGTTTTTAAAAAAACCCAACACAGGACTTTATCATTATTAGAAAGCACGTCTCTCTCAGAATCAAAAGATGAACATCCGTGGAGTTTTCAAATCTAGGATGGGCTGTGGGTGCGGGGTGGCTTTTTAAATATACCTTGCAAAAGTTTCCAGCAAGGATGACATATGCTAAATACTGGAAAAATATGAATACTCCACTGGATAATTAGGAAAATTTGGGATTGTGTTGAAATGGATAGATTAACTTTAAAAATTAAAGACAAAAGCGATTTAGAATACTTTCGGGCATGAAATAAATTCTGTGAATGGGTAGAGAAAAGAGGTAGAAATTAGAACTTTTTTACTTTCAGGATTCCAAGGAATAAAAGTACATCTAGTAGCATAAAATAGAATAGAATAGAATTCTTTATTGACTTATTTAGAGAAAGTAAGATTATGAAGGTTAATATTATATATAGTGAAAGAGGTAGATAAATATAAATGTAGTAATTGATTAAAAAAAATGTAGTTAACTTAATGTAAGAAGAAACCTAGATCAATTCTTTTGGTTATACTATTAGTACTGCCATTACTATTGCTATTAGTTTGTATGTTGAGATTTATTGCCAACGTAGGTTGGATCGGGTTTTATTTGTAAATTATGCTCTGCCAATGCACTGTTATTCAAAAACGTTTATATGAATGTTTATGAATGTTAGTCAAAAATGTTCATGAATGAAAATTTATAAAAATAAATTAAAAAAAAATTTTTTTTTAAAAAAATGGCAACCAATTCAAATGTTGAATGAAATTTTTATAAATTGGGAGGTTTAACTTTTGGTACGTCCTTTATATGTTTTGTAGGTAGTCCTTGCCTTATGATCACAATTGAGCCCAAATTTTCTGAAGTGATTTTGCTCCGTTTTATAACTTTTTGCCACCGTTGTTAAGTGAATCACATGGCCATTAAGCGAATCTGGCTTTCCCCACTGACTTTGCTTTGCAGGAAGGTTAGAACCTGGGAAAGTTACTAATGGTGACCACATGTCTCCAAGTCAGTTACCAAGTTGTCCAAAATTTTGATCATGTGACCATGGAGATGCGGCAATGGTCATAAGTGTGAAAAATCAATAGAGAGCTGGAAGGGACCTTGGAGGTCTTCTAGTCCAGCCCCCTTGTTCAAGCAGGAGATCCTGCACCATTTCAAACAAATGACTGACCAGTCTCTTCTTAAAAACCTTTAGTGATGGAGCACCCATTGCTTCTGGAAGCAAGCTGTGTGACCCTAAGTTACTTTTTTCAGTGCCATTGTCATTTGAACCAGTCATTAAATGAATAGTTATAAGTCAAGGACTACCAGTATTATTTAATTAAATATGTCGTATGGGCTATCCGATATCAGTTTGTTTATTAAATTTACTTGTTGAAAGAAATACTTGCAAGTTTGCACCTTCTATTTAATTTAAGAGAATATTCAGTTTATTACAAGAGCCCTGGTTACAATGCAGTATTGCAGGCTAATTCTGCCAACTTTCAGTAGTTCAATCCTGACCGGCTCAAGATTGACTCAGCCTTCCATCCTTCTGAAGTTGGTAAAACAAGAACCCAGATTGTTGGCGGCAATAGGTTGATTCTGTAAACCAGCTGAGAGAGGGCTGTAAAGCACTATGAAGCAGTATATAAGTCTAAGTGCTTGTGCTATTGCTATTTCAGAGGGGGAGTTTTGATAGGGAATAGAAACTAAACCATATGTTTTAAGATTTTTTCTCTAAGGTAGCTAGAAGTATCTACCTATTATGGTTCCTTGGAGAGGACTTGAGGGCAAAACAGAAAATTATGGCTGTGCAGTAATTGGTATAAAAGGGTCAAAGCATTTGTTGGCATAAAGATAGGATCATTCTGTCCACCTTAAATTAAAACATGCCCTTTTCTGGAATCCACAGCACTAACTACGCTTTGAAGAGAAAACAGTACAGCAGCCTTACATCTTTTGCAGAAGTTGCTAGATGTATGCTCTAATATCCTCCAATGACCCTTTTTTGCCTCCAAATCCAAAGTACTGCACAATTTTTCTGTTTGCAAATGTGATATACCCATTTTTATAGATTTGAAAATTGAGGCCAAACCCTAGTGATTTTCCTAAAAGTCTTTGGTTGAAGAGAACAGTTACTATTCACTTTTCCAAAAGATTTAATGGCGGGGAGGGATATGAGATAAAGAATTGACTCGTATTTCAATGCTTGTCATGTTGTGTCACAACTTCCCAATGGACAACAATGTTGCTGCTCCCTTTGTCTACCCACAGTGTATGGATTTCCACAGATCACGATGAAATTGAGAAAATTGCCAAGCAGTTTGGAGCTCAGGTTCATCGGAGGAGCTCTGAAGTGTCTAAAGATTCTTCTACTTCTTTGGATACCATTGTGGAATTTCTCCAATATCACGAGGGTATGTTGGTACTTACAAACTCTGTATGTGTGGGTTTTTTTTTTAAATAAGTATTGCTTTGGGAGATTTTTCAGCTTTCATTCTTTGGATTGGAATGCAGGAATGTCTAGTTCAATGAAAAGAAGGACCAGGGGTGATATGATAGCAATATTCCAATATCTAAAGGGGCTGCCACAAAGAAGAGGGGGTCAACCTATTCTCCAAGGCAAGATAAGATGAGATGAGATAACTTTATTGTCATTTTTTTTTTACTGCAAGCACACTGGCCCACGTTAAAAATGAAATTATGTTGCCTGCTCTCAAGGGAAAGTGTATATCTACCCAAACAAATATACACATGCTCTATTACTAGGGGTGTCAAACTAAAGGCCCGCAGGCTGAATCTGGCCCGCAAGGTGCTTAAATCTGGCCCTTGGAGCTGGCCTGGAAATAGCAAAGGACCAGCCCATGGTGCCTCTGAACAGCCAAAACAGGTGCAGGGGGCTATGCATGGCCCCCTCGCCCTCTGTTTTCAGCCTGGATTGCTTCCTGCAGCACTCTGCCAGCCAAAATGGGGTGCAGGGGAGCATGTGCCCACAGAGAAATACAACGTTGGCCCTTGAAGAAATCCAGTTTGATACCCCTGCTCGATAAATATATTAATATATACTTGCAGTACACATATATATCTTATATATCTATATATATAAAAGCGAAATACCACCCACACATCATCACAAAATCTCCAGAACTGTAAAGCCTATAAACTTAAAATTTAAGGTTGATGCTATATGGAACAAAACTGTGAGTGAATCTAGATGTTCTGCAGGACAAGAAACAATAGATGGAAACTAATCAAGGAGAGTAACAAACAAGAACTAAGGAGAACTTTCCTGACAGTGTGAACAATTAACCAGTGGAACGACTTGCCTTCAGAAGTTGGGGGTGCCCCAACACGGGAGGTTTTTAAAAAGAGATTGTACAGCCATTTGTCTGGAATGGTACAGGGTCTCCTGCTTGAGCAGGGAGGTTGGGCTAGAAAACCTCCAAGGTCCCTTCCAACTCTGTGATTCACTTAACAACTGTGGCAAGAAAGACCATAAAATGGGGCAAAATTCTCTTAACAAATGTCTCACTTAACAATCAAAAGTTTAGGCTCCGTGGTGGTCTTATGTCGAGGACTACCTGTAGCTTGAGCCAAACTGTAATGTCCCAGGGTGGGATACAAAATAAACAGTCACAAAAAACAGGTGAAGCCCCTTTTATTCCTTCACTTTGCTTCCAAGCTCCAAATATCCTTGACTGGAGACAAAAAAACTCCCACACAAGCAGTTACAAGAAGGAGGAAACGCTGTTTAAATTATAAAGAGTAAAAAACAACACAAACCAGGCATGATAAGGGCTTGAAGATGTCCAGAGATATCAGGACATACACTGGGAAGAATGGCAAACTTAAGAGAGGAACAATAAACTAGAGATATTTCCATGCTTTGTTTCCAGCACTGGCCCATATGCATGTCCGTCCTCTTATCCAGTTGTCACAGCTGCAGCCCATGAAGAGGAACAAGGCCCTCTCCTCCCCTGTAGACCATGTTTCTCCCTTATCCTCTCCTCCCTGCGTGCCCTAGGATGGAGAGTGGATGGGCCTGGGTCTTCCTCTGACTGCCCAGCTGGCCTCTGCCCTTCCCCAGCCTCCTCCACAACCTCCGGAGCCACACTTCCACTCCCTGTCAGCTATTCCTCCTGTCCCTCAGAGTCAGTCTCCACCAGGTGCATGACACAAACCACAGCCTAGAAGCTCCTTATCTCCTCCATGTTTCTCTCTCGTTTCTCCAGAGGTTGATGTTGTAGGGAACATTCAAGCAACTTCCCCTTGCCTGCATCCCACTGACCTGGTCAAAGTGGTCAAAATGATCCGTGAAGATGGCTTTGATTCAGTCTTTTCAGTCGTGCGGCGGCACCAGTTCAGATGGAGTGAAATTAAAAAAGGAGGTAAGGGAGGGGCATCTTTCCGACTGGATATTATTGCTTATCAAAATGTCAGATAGGTGCCTATTTACATCAGCCATCTATCCGCGTCGAATAAGCTGGCTGCCGGGACTCCAACATGCACCCCCATTCAAAGCATAAGTCTCTAGCTTCATCTCTCAGAGTAAAAAAAGATTGATTTATTAGGAGTTAACATGTCGGCGTTTCCCGGTTGCAGCCGACTCTGACACATCACTCATTTCACCCTAGACCCTGGTCTTCCCCCCATCCCTTGGATGTATATTCTCCAATGAGACACATCCATAGCCAAGAGTCTTCAATCATGCTCTCCAGTAATAATCTTGCGTGCCAGAAGCTTCGGTTGTCAAAGCGATTATCTGAAGTGTTTAAGAAATGCACTGCTTTTCCCCATTCCCTTTCTGCTGGCAGTTAAAAAGACCAAAGAAATATTTTTTTAGTTGACACAGAAGAACTCTGGGAGTTGAAGTCCATAAGTCTTCAAGTTGCTAAGGTTGGAGACCCTTGCATTAAACCACAGTTGTGTGTGTGTGTGTGTGTGTGAGAGAGAGAGAGAGAGAGTGAGCAGGACAGCACAATTAAAATTCCAATGACACTGGATCCGTTTTTCTCCCCCTGCTCCCTCCTTGTTGTTTTTAACAGTCTGCGAAGCAACCGTCCCACAAAATCTGAATCCTGCCAAGCGACCTCGGCGACAAGACTGGGATGGGGAACTTTATGAAAATGGATCGTTTTACTTTGCCAAAAGGGCCTTAATTGAAAAGGGATATTTGCAGGTGGGTGCACCAATCCTGTTGGCCCTTCCTTTGCCACAACCCTTCTGAATTGGGCTTCCGAAGAAGTTACTCACATCTTTCAATGCTAACCTTTAGTAGCCCCAATTTAGGAACGGGCTGAATGGTTTTTTGCTCATTTTTGTTTCTTAAAGTCTTCCCGCAAGGGGCGGTTTTGACCTTAAAAGTCAGATTGCTGATGGAGTTGATTTTTAAATAAAAAAAAATAAAAGAGGAAGGGAGACTTTCGATCCCACTTTCCTTGAATCGCTGTCCAGATTGTGTTCCTGTTTCACAGTTCTAGTTGTAGCATGATACAACTGTGCTGCCTAAAACATTGGTAAATCCATCCCAGCTGAAAGGCCAGAGTTGATAGGATTTATAGTTTGTTTTTCCAAAACAGACTTTACTATTTATTATTTTTTATGCAGAACACAGCTGGTATGATTTGTGCTATCTTTTCATCATTCCACCCAGAGTGTTAAGGAGGTGAATTTAAGAGGTCGATGATTTATTGTTTCTTAAGTGGAATCAAAATATCAGAGAAGAACATAGAGAGGATGGATGGATGGATGGATGGATGGATGGGGAAGGGAAGGGAAGGGAAGGGAAGGGAAGGGAAGGGAGGGAGGACGGACGGACGGATGGACGGACAGATGAACTAACATAACTATCAACATCTAGATAGGACGTCCAGATTATCTTTTTCTGTTCATTCTTACTGCAGTGAATCCTAATCATGTTAAATCCAAAATCATATTTAAGGAAGAAAAAATAATAAGGAAGTAGTTGAACTAGACCAATCCTAGTCAGTTGTTTAGAATACTGTGTGAATAATTATTTCCCACTCTTCTTTAAATTGGATTTATTGGTTTAATTAATTTTTCTTCATTGGAACTCCTTTTGGGCTCCAGGGACTCTTCTCTGCAGACATGTACACAACCCCTGTGGAAACTGTCCAGTGTTCAGGATTTGCCATCTGGTGTGGGCAAGATTGACTGACCCATGCTTTCATTTTTATTTAGGGTGGGAAAATGGCATACTATGAGATGCGAGCTGAGCATAGCGTGGACATAGATGTGGATATAGATTGGCCTATCGCGGAGCAACGGGTCTTAAGGTAAGGTATTGCTGCTTTAAGGCTGAGGTTGGGTCAGCAGGGTTATTGCCACTTTAAGAAGCTGTATATATAAGGGCAGCCATGAGAGGGCGTATCTCTCTCTCCTTGTGTTCTACCATGTTTCTCACAAAATAAGGCAGGGCCTTATTTTTTTTTGAGCCCCGAAAAAATGGCTAGGCCATCTTTTCGGGGGTGAATTAATTTCTCTCCCTCCCCCATCAGCGGGTGGGCGACAGCGGTGTTCCCACCGGCACGACAACAGTAGCAGCGCCGGCGGGAACATGGAAGCGTTTCTGCCGCTGCTCGGGTGTGTGCGGAAGAGGAGGCTTCCGCAGACACCCGAGCAGCGGCAGAAACGCTTCCATGTTTCCGCCGGCACGACAACAGCAGCAGCGCCAGCAGAAATGTGGAAGCGTTTCTGCCGCTGCTCGGGTGTCTGCGGAAGCCTCCTGTGTGACAGGAGGCTTCCGCACACACCCGAGCAGCGGCAGAAACGCTTCCACGTTTCCGCCGGTGCTGCTGCTGTTGTCGTGCCGACAGGAACTGTGGAAGCCATGGAGGCAGCTCCCCCGCCCGAGAAGCAGCAGAAACACTTCTACGCTTCCTGCTGGCGCGAGAACAGCGGCAGCACCGCGCAGGGCACTGTTAAGGGCAAGTTTCCCCCCCCCTGCCCTCCCCCCCCAGCATGTTTTAACCCCCGACTTCCCCCCCAGCATGTTTTAACCCCCGGTCTCCCCCCCCCCCCACCAGCATGTTTTAATTTCCGGCCTCCCCCCTCAGCATGTTTTAAACTAGGCCTAAATTTCGGGAGAGGGGCTTAATTTCATTTCATGCCTAGAAAACATGCTGGGTCTTCCTATTGGTGGAGGCCGTATTGTTGGAGAAACACGGTATTCCATTGTAGTTCTCCACACAGAGTAATGAAGACTGATTGCTTGACTGACACACACACACACACACACACACACACACATGTACTGTATATAGCAGTCTTGTATATAAACCACTGTTTATAAGAGACAAAGCCTCTGTGTGCTGTGTTATCCTCCTGGGTTGTCTCACAATAGTAGTCACGCTGCAAATACTCTGACAGTTTGCAGTGATGTTCTCCTTTGAGAAATCTTGTAGTGCTGGGGTGTATCATCAACAGGTACCCTTATGGAGTCCTTGGTGTTTTCTTGAGCTTGGTTGTTTCTTTGTAGATGTTTTATTACCCAAGTAGGTAACGTCATCCATGCTTGAAGGGAGTGCAGTTAAACTGACTTCTAGTACTGATGCTGTTACTTAGTTGAGTAATGAAACAACTGCAAACTCAAGAGAGCACCAAGGAGCCCTCATTTCAATCTTGAGTTACAAATGTACTCTTCTCTAGATACCCTTGTTCCAGAACAGGTCCATATAAGTTGAAGAGAGGGGTGTATCCCGCAAATAAATATTCGTCTTACTTTGGCAAGATTTCTGCTCTTCGAAGGGTTCAAAGCAGAGGTGGTATTCAGCAGTTTCTGGCCAGTTCTGGAGAACCAGTAGCGGAAATTTTGAGTCATTTGGAGAACTGGCAAATATCACCTCTGACTGGCCCCCGCCCCCATCTATTCTCTGCCATCTATTCTCTGATCAGCTGAGTCTTCTTTGGTTGCCCTGCACAGGAGAATGGAGCTGGAAAGCAGGTTAATGGGGTGGGGAGGGAATGGGGATTTTGCAGTAACCTTCCCCCAGGAGTGGGGAGGGAATGGAGATTTTATAATATCCTTCCCCTGCCATGCCCACCAAGCCACGCCCACTAGCCACACCCAATGAACCGGCAGTAAAAAAAAAATTGAATCCTGTCACTAAAGGAATGTATGTATCTGTCCTCCAACATTATCTTCACAATTTGCAACCTTGTGAGATGTGTCAGGCAGGAAGAAGGACTGAACCAAGGACATCCCAGTAAGATTTCATGTTTTAAGAGTGGACTAGAACTTCGAGTCTCTCTCTGATATTAGCAGCATATATGGATTGTACTCACTCACATGCAGAAAAACTAGTAGGCTGCAGAAATTTCCTGACAATTAGAACAGTCAATCAATAGAGCAACTTGCCTCCAGAGGTTGTGTGTGCTCCAACATCAGAGTTTTTAAAGAAGAGATTGAACAGCCATTTGTCCAGAATAGTATAGGGTTTCCTGCATGAGCTGGGGGTTGGACTAGAAGACCTCCAAGGTCCCTTCCAACTCTGTTATTCTGGCTTGCTGTCAGGGTTCCAGCGATTGCCCTAATTAAATCATGAACTTCGAGCCAAGCTTCAAAAGAATTCAAAAGATTTATTAGGAGCAACATGTCAGCATAATATATAATAATAAATAATAATATTAGCCTAATTGAAGCCAACTCTGGCATACATAAGTCACAGTCATCTGTGACTCTGTTTTCTCCGTCCCCCCTGGGTGTTTCATAAATCAGATTCTCCAACGAAGCATGTTCACGGGCTGGGGGTCATCAATCACATTCTCCAATGAAGGATTTTTGTGGGCAGAAGATCCAGTAGCCAAGATACAATCTTTGTAAGATGGAATATACTTTTAAACTGCTGTGCTGCTCCTTCAGATTTCCTCCCCCCGTTGTTTATGGCAACTCGAAAAGAGGCATAGGAATGCTTTACGAGTTGACACTTCTCCACGGGAACTATCAGTGGTGGGCTTTTAATTTTTTCCTACCAGTTATATTATTATTATTATTATTATTATTATTATTATTATTATTATTATTATTATTATTAAAACTTTTATACCGCCCCCTCTCCCAAATAGGGACTCGGGGCGGTGAACAGCCATAATAAAAATACAATCAATAAAAATGTTAAAATGAATTAAAAGAGAATTAAATGAACGGCTGAATTAAAGGTAAAAACCAATAAAACCCCGCTAAAAATGAAGATTTAAAAATTGAACCCTACTAATGGGACTAGACCAGATCGGCCTGCTGAAAAAGGTGGGTCTTCAATGCGCACCGGAAGGCCCCTAGGTCAGTGATGGCCCGTATCTCCGTAGGAAGCCCATTCCAGAGGGAGGGTGCCCCCGCAGAGAAGGCCCGCACCCTCAGAGCCGCCAGCCCGCATCGCCCAGCCGGCGGCACCCCGAGGAGGCCCACCCTGTGGGAGCGCACTGGCCGGCGGGAGGCCGATGTTGGCAGTAGGCGGTCCCGTAAGTGAGTGAGTGAGTGAGCGTGCGTGCGCAGGGCTCAAAGACCGCCCTCTGTGTCAACGCTGGTGAGCTGAGCTGTTTTTTAGCTCAGCTGAGGCGCGGCAATCCACTCCGCCATGCGAATCAGTTGAGCTAAAAAACAAGGGAATATAGGAGAGGTGGCAGGTGGGTGGGGCCAGCCAGAAATGGTATTTGGTGGTTCTCCGAAACTGTTCAACATTTCCACTACTGGTATTCCAGAACCGATCCGAACCGGCTGAATACCACCTCTAGGAACTCTGCATTTTTTTTCCTCTTGATCTTCCAGCCTTCTTCTTGCCCTTAAAATGCAACATTAGTAAACTGGATCCCTCCCCTCTTTCCATGCTTGTAAATCATATTTCCAGGTATGGCTACTTTGGGAAAGAGACCTTAAAGGAAGTGAAGCTTCTTGTTTGTACCATTGACGGATGCATCACCACTGGCCACATCTACATCTCGGAAGACGGAAAAGAGATGGTTTCCTATGATGTCAGAGATGCTGTTGGAATCAATCAGCTTCAGAAAAGAGGCGTAGAGGTACATTTTAAGTCTTGTCTTTGGGGATGGATTTTCAGGGTAGGGATGTCACCAAATTCTTTTGCCTTTTATTGGAAAGTTTAGTTTACTTTATTGTCTCTTTACTTTATTGTCTCTGCACCTCGTATAATGAAATTAAATGTACATTATGTACATTATGACTGAAAATAAATACAACTCCTTCACCCTCCACACATTGAACCAAAAACCACTGACACCGCACCAACACTGCACTATACAGCAGAATTCAACAGAGCTACTGCCCTGGGATAGAAGCTGTTTTTCAGCCTATTTGTCCTTGTTTTTATTATTCTGTACCATCTGCCAGATGGTAATAGTTCAAAAAAAAGGGTGCCCAGGATGAGATGGATCTTTGAGAATGTTTTGAGCTTTCTTAAGGCAGCAGGAGCTATAAAGCTCTTCCAAAGAGGGCAGAGGGCAACCCATGATCTTCTAGGCAATGACGTTAACCCTCTGGAGTGCTTTCCTATCTGCCACTGTGCAATTGGCAAACCATACAGAGTTGCAGTATGTTAAAATGCTCTCTATGGTGTAGCGGTAAAAGGTCACCAGCAGTTTTTCATTCAGTTGTTGTTTTCTGAGAAGTCTCAGGTAGTCTAATCTCTGCTGGGCCCTTTTGACCAGGGCTGCAATGTGAGCACCCCGGGTCAGGTCCTCTTTTATGGTAACACCCAGAAACTTAAAACTGGCCACTTGCTCCACTCGGTCTCCATTGATAAGCAAGGGTTGGATGTCTGATCTGTTCCTTCTACACGTCTGATCTCCTTCCTTCTAAGGAGGTAGATTTTTAGTTTTCACAGGGGAAGCCAAAATGTCAAAACTTGTACCCATTGCTTGAGAGTATGGAGATATCCTAAAGACTCTGAGAGGAAAGGACTTAGCAAAGTTATTTGATTGTTTGTTTGACCAACTTCTACTGTCACCCATCTCAGCAAACAACTCTAGGCAGCTCACAAGTCAAAGACATACATTACAATTGAAACTTTTTAAAACAGAAGAATAAAAACCACAAAAGCACTAAAAACCTCCATGAAAACGTGCAATTCGAGACCTCTGGCCTGTTAACAATAAAGCCAGGAGGTGGAGCCCTCGGTTCATATAACTCCCAGACTCTGGAGCATAGCCAGGTCTTCAAAGCTTTATGGAAGGATAACGGGGTTAGATCTGGGGTTTATTGTCCTAGTTGTCAATCTTCCTTGAGTCTTCATGCTGGCAGGTCGACATTCAGGGCTCAGGATCCTGGACAGCCTCCGGGGAGCTGATTGAAGATTTAGAGATTTGGGTTAATGTCAGCATTCAACTAACTCCAAACCAATAAACTCTGTGACATACATTTCCTCAAAGTTCCATTTCATTAGAGTTGTCCTATTGGCACATCTGGGAAAACCCAAATCTGAGAGTTCTGGATTTTCCCCTCCCCAAGAGAAATTCAAAGATCCATCCCCTGCACCCATCAGTCCATCCCATGGCCCAATCAAATCTTCATCCCAACTGGAAACATCCTCTCAGTCCCTCCCCTCCAGGTGCAGGGCAACATGTCCTTGACTCTCTGAGAAAAAATGTTGTGTCTGATCTTTTACCTCAGTTTCAAATCTCCCCTCCCAAATTCCCAGGCACTAAATGTGGCAGCCTCGAAGCTTCCAAGTAAAAAAATGGCTTCCAAGGCTGACAGTAGTTCAGTGTCTTTCCCATCCGTGGTAGCAGAGAGAAAAGAGATCATATGATTTAAACACCTCTGACATTCTTGCAGTGTCAAAGGTGCTTTAATGCACACAATGTTTTGCTTGGCACTGATGACATCACCTAGTTTGGTAATAAAACGTCTGCAAGAAAATAACCATGCTCAGAGAGCACCAGGGACCCTACGTTTCAAACTCCGAGCTACAAAAGTTCTCCTCTGTCGACACTAACAGCCTTTCATTTGTCCAGGTACGTCTGATCTCCGAGAGGGACTGTTCCACCAAGGGGCTCTTCACCTCAAAGTTGGGCTGCACTGTGGAAGTCGGGGTGATAGACAAGCTGGGCGTCATGGAGAAATGGCGGAAGGCCATGGGGTTGTGCTGGAAGGAGGTGGCGTACTTAGGTGAGGGTCTTTCCGAATGCTATTGCTGATTTCGTTGATGAAGGTTCTGCTGGAAGTTTCTGAAAAAATTGACTTCTCTGCGAACAAGGTTTCCGCTTTTCTACTTTATGCTTCAGCTGTTTTATTATTTCCCCAGGGCCGTGTTGGCGAACCTGTGGCACGCAGAGCCATTTGTGCGGGCACGCGAGCCCCTGCCACTGACTTGTACTGCACATGCGCGCTCCTCCCAGCTGATTTTCAGCCTGTTTGAGGCCGTTTTGGGCCTCCTGGAGGCTTGAGGGAAGCCTCTGCAGCCTTGGGAGGCCGAAAAATGGACCTTCCAGAAATACCGGAAGTGCTGAAACAGACCTCGAGGCTCCAGAGGCTTTCCTTCAGCCTCCGGGAGGGTGAAAATGGCCCTCCGGAGGCTGAAAATGGGCACTTCCGGTATTTCCGGAAGGCCCGTTTTTTGGCCTCCTGAGGCTTTAGAGGCTCTGGGAGGCCTCAAATGGGCCAAAAATAAGCTGGGAGGGTGTGCGCGTGCGCAGTGCAGATAAGGGGGGGGGCGAGACAGGGGGCTTTGAGCACACATGCGCAGGGAGGCGGGGTGCCTTGCATTGTGGGTGCCTGCGTGCGCTTTCGGCACACCACAACAAAAAGATTCGCCATCATTGCCTCAGGGGGTGGTTTTTTGAGCTTCTTTCAATTGTAGGCAGTAGAAAAGGGAGCAGGTAGTCCTCGACTTACAACCACAAACTGAGCGCCAAAATGCTGGTGGTTAAGTCGGACATTGGTTAAGTGAGCTTTTACCTATTACAACTTTTCCCGCTACAGTTGTTAAGTGAATTACTGCAGTTGATAAGCTAGTCACCCGGTTGTTAAGTGAATCTGACTTCCCCATTGACTTCGCTTGTCAAAAGGTTGGGGTCCTTAAAGAGAGTCCCATCCTCACCGGTATGATCGAGAACAGCAAGTTCATTTTTTTTACCTCAGAAACACCTCTAACAATATTTAACCGATTAAAAACCATTTTAAAAGCCTGCGATCGTTCACCAAAGATGCTTTTCCCCTCCCCCCCTCCCCCTCCCGCTGCTCACCCACAGGAAATGAAGACTCGGATGTGGAGTGCCTGAAGAAAGCCAGCATGAGCGCCGTCCCTGCGGACGCTTGTCCGGCTGCGCAGAAAGCAGCAAGCTACATTTGTAGGTCCAATGGCGGCCGCGGAGCAGTTCGGGAATTCACTGAGCACATCCTCCTTTTGATGGAGAAGGTAAATTCAGCTGGAAAAAACTTGGGCCGACCAAGCTAGGAAGTCGCCTCCGAGCAGCGTCTCTGGAAGAAATGGGATTCTGCTTCGTTGATTTCGCTGGGAGGGTGATGTCTTTCCCCTGCTTGGTTTTTGACATTTCCAGATTTCCAAAAAGGACCCTGATCTTCAAAATATCTGCTTTATTATTATTGCACTGTGGCGAAATCATTACTGAATTGATGCAGACCCAGAGTGGCAGGAAAACCCAATCAATCCAAAGACATGCTATTGCCAGACATGTCGATGGAGGTTCTCGGTCATCCAGGTCATGGTTGTCCCAAGAGGCAACTGGACTTTCTTGGTTTTTCTTTTGAAGACATTTCGCTTCTCATCCAAGAAGCTTCTTCAGCTCTTGACTGGATGGTGGAGAATGGAAGGATTTATATTCCTTGCAGATAGTTGGTCATTTGCATCCTTTTAGAGAGTCGTTGAGGCCACTTGGAGGTTTATCGCTGTCCTCAGGGTCACCTGAGTGGTGCAAATAGGTATAGAGCCTTCTTGGAAGTGTTGAAAGGACTGTGTTGTAGAGTGGAGCTAGATGATGTTGTATCCTTCCCTTCTGTTGAGAGAAGGCTCTTCAATTTTGACACAGATGGCCTATTTGGCCCCTCTTTCAAACCAGGGAGAATCCTTCTGTTCCCCACCATCCAGTCAGAGCTGAAGAAGCTTCTTGGATGAGAAGCAAAACGACTTCAAAAAAATGCCAAAAAGTCCAGTTGCCTCTGGAAAAAATATTGCCAGACACATTTCCTAGAAGGCTTAAAATGTTTATAGCATTATTCCCTGAGATTTTTGTTTTATTTTATTTTAGGTTTGTTTTTTTGGCCTGTTTGTTTTTGCAGCCTGATCATTTAGGCAAAAATAACTTGGGTAAAAATAGAAGCAGTAGGAAGAAAATGCTTGGTTTTTATTTTTTGTTTTTTTTTACTCTGGCTACAGTGCCCTGCCATTATATAAGGAATTGATGACCGTGTACGGACATCCAATGGAACTTAATATTTTGCCAGAGGGTGTTTTCTAAGTCCTGAAGTTTCCCGACAAGCAGGAATGTACATTCTTGATTTTATATTCAAGATATGTTTCTCCATAGCAAGCTTTATTTTGTTGTTGCCCTAGATTGGCTCCTCTAAGCCAACATTTCCCAATCTTGGCAACTTTAAAATATATGGACTTCAACTCCCAGAATTCCCCAGTCAGCCATGTTGACTGGGAAATTCTGGGAGTTGAAGTCCATGCATCTTAAAATGACCGAGATTGAGAAATGCTGCTCTAAGCTAATCCTGTCACCTGTTTAATCGAGGGGCGTCAATTTTTTGGGGGAGGGTCTGAAGTTGCAACTAATATTTGGGGAGTGGGGAAAGGAAGAGGCAGGGCAGTGATGCCGACTAGTTTAGAGTCCTATCATTTCCTTTCCTGAATTTGAGGAAGGACAGATTCGAGCAGGTGGTAAATCTTTAACGGTTTATGGCAATGATAAAGACTTCCGTTGTGATTTCCTTGGGTGAGCTGTTGATGGGATGACCCAGCTCATCTGCTCGGCTACATCGCTGAGCACAGTCTTCCTCTTTCTGAGATCCTTGACAAGTTCTCCTCCTGATGTTTCACCATCTTCTCCCAGGGCCTAGATTAGTGGTGGACAACGACGGCCCCTTTTATGACTTGTGGACTTCAACTCCCAGAATTCCAGAAAGACCCTGTTATGACTTGTGGACTTCAACTCCACTGTCAACTCATAAAATATTTCTCTGGTCTTTTAGAGTTGCCAACAGAAAGGGAGGGGTGAGCAGTGCAGCAGCTTGCAAGACCAAAACTGCATTCCATAAATGTTTTCATAGATAGTTTCCGGAAAACTGAAGTTTCTGCCAGGCAAAATTCTAACTGGAGAGCATGATTGACGACTCTTGGCTATGGATGTGTCCCATTGGAGAATATGAATTATAATACACCCAGGGAGTAGGGGAAAATTAGGGTCAAGGGTGACAATGAATGATGTGTCTCAGAATCGGCTACACTCAGGCCAGCACCGGCATGTCTACTCCTAATAAATCTTCTTTAAGCTTTGGAAATGCAGCTAGAGACTCATGATTTAAATGGAGGCAACTCCCGGAGCCCTGATATCCACAAGTCATAAAAAGGCCATCTATCAAGCCTGAATTCTGTTAGGTCGTGGATGGGGTATTATCTGGTTTATTCATATGAATTCAAGTTGACGCGCTCCAGCCAAAAACAACACAGCCGGATGATGAGTCAGCTGCTCTCCAGTACTGAACGTTTCCCAGCTTTCAAGCCGCTATAGATAGAAAATTTTCAGTTTCCCAGAACAATATGTCACATGGTCCAACCAGGATGTGAAACGGTTGCCTGGCCAAAGGAAGGAGAAGCAAAATTGTCAGGAGACTTGTTCCCCATCCTGGTTGGACCATGTGACATATCGTTTTGGGAAATTGAAAATTTTCAATGTGTAGTGGCGTGGAAAGCCGGAAAATTTTCAGTACCGGGAACCTTTGAGGGCCAGGATGGTGTATCTCAATAAAATTGTTCTTTGAGTGTCAGAAATATCATTTTATGCTGGATGCATTTATTGGAACCTGACACCATTATTCTGGACCTCTGCCCTAAACAGTGATCCAATGTGATCCCGTTTTTGTAGATCCGATCTTCTGCTTCTGGCGCATTTCTGCTCTTTTGAGAGCAGCCATTTGATAATGAAGGAACTGTCTTTTAGGAAATTAAAAAAAAGCACTTAATGAGAGATGGAAAATCGAGTATTTTTCTTTCACTTGCTAGTCAGAGGGTCCAGTAAGATTGGCAGGAGAATATTCTCATCTTCAGTTCAAACTTTAGCACCCGAAGCGTGCATATTCTGACAATGCAAAAGAATCCTTGTCTTTGCTTCTGGAAAAGATTCTTCCAGTACAAGGGAGTTCTCGACTTATAACCATTCATTTAGTGACCATTCAATGTAACAACGGCACTGAACAAAGAAACTGACCGCCGTAAGTTCCACTTAATGGCCATTGCAAGCATCCCTATGGTCACATGATCAGAATTTGACCCCTTGACCACTGACTCATCTCTATGACAGTTGTAGTGTCCCAGAGTTCATGGGATCCCCTTTTTGTGACCTTCCTTCTGGCAAGTAAAGTCAACCTGGAAGCCAGATTCATTTAACAACTGTGTTGCTAAATTAACAAGTTTCAGTGTTCACAACTTGACAGCTGGCGGCAAGAAAGGTCATAAAATGGGGCAAAATTCACTTAACAACTGTCTTGCTTGGGGCTCAATTGTGGTCACACACAATTGAATCCAACCAAGTGGGCTGGATTCACCTCACAGGCTAAGACATATCGCCAAATCAAAGCTAACAAAAACTTTGTGTGTTGCATATAAATGTACAGGTTAGTTCTTTAACTTTTAAGGAGTTTGGATCATCTCATCCGCTATTGCAATTATTTATTTCATTATTAGACTGCAGATTATTTTCTGACTAAATTGATGACCTAAAACAAGGTTTCCTGAGTCAGTTGTAGATCAGATAATCTGCTGGTATTTACAGGTGGTGAACGTTATTTTTTTTTTAATCCCAGGATTCTAATGTTTGTGCTTTTGATTATTATTTTTTAAATGTGATGAAGATTGATTGTGATTCCTTTGTTGTTGTTGTTGTTGTTTATTTTTCAGTGGGCTCAGGGGCTTTACATTCCCCCCCCCCCCGAAAGCTCAGAAGAGAAGGATAGATAGATGAGATTTTGGATAAATAAATATTTTTTTCCAGTCATGCTTTTTAAAGTTTATTTTGTCTTGTTAGCCTTTTGGAGAAAGGCAACTGTCAGACACAGGCAGCATCTACTGAGAAGGTCTGAAAAGTCACAATGACACCTTCTATGTTGTGATTTTTTTTTTTGCTTTCCCCCAATTCCATCCTCCTGTGGACATCCCTGGCAGGAACTTTATGGTCTGCCTCTTCCTTCTTCCTTCTGTGAAGGAAGTTGAGAAGACTTTGAGCTAGAAACATTCTCCCTAGATCCATGATGGAGAACCTATGCCACCCGTGCCGGAAGTGGCATACAGAGCCATCTTTCCAGGCACACCAGCTGTCGCCTGTTGCTCTTCTGGGTTCCAGCGTAGGCATGCATGCTGGCCAGCTGGTCTTTGTGCATGCGGGAGCACCCGAAATCAGAAGAGCAGCTCCCCGGAGCGCATGTGCGCTGGCCAGCTGGTCTTTGTGCACACATGCGTGCCAGCCAGGTAGTCTTTGCATACGCGGGAATGCCTGAAACCGGAAGAGCAGCTCTCCAGAGTCCATGCGAGTGCCGGCCAGCTGGTCTTTGTACATGCATGCATGTTAGAAATTGGAAGACCAGGTGGCTGGCATGTACGCACATGTGCACTCCCGTTTTGGCACTCATTGCTGAAAAGATTAGCCTCCACTGCCCTAGATATTTGCAGTTGTACCCAAGAAGAATTTTCATGCATAGAAAAAGGCAGATGCCTTTGTATGCTGAAATACCATTCTGGGCAAAGTGATTTTGACATTTGTGTTACCTTCCCACCAAAGTGGTACCTATTTATCTACTCACGCTTGCCTGCTTTCAAATTGCTAGATGGGCAAGCGCTGAGGCAAGAAACGGAAGCTCACCCCGTCACATATCACTCAAGTCTTGAAACTTTCAAGCTGACAAGCTAAGCATCTTTAACCACAGAGCCCTTTGCTGTAACATTTCACATCATATCCTATTGTAAATACTGGCCAATTTAGCGGGCATGAATTATCTAGAGCTGTGTGAATCGGATTACTCTTTCGGTAATTACGCTTCATCATGCAAATAAAATAATCTTCTACTTTCCTTTTTTTCCCCCATAAGATCACCCTTTCTGTGACCTAGTGTGAACCATGTTTGTTTGTTTTTCAAGCCACAATAGGCAAGGTTTCTATGACACGGAAGCAAAACCAACCATCCACAGTAGGATGCATGAATCCAAGCTTTTCGCCTTGAAACCATTTTGAAAATGTACTTTTGGCCAAATAATTTTGTATCTCACCCATTTTTTACCCTTGTTTTATCTTTCACTTTAATCTGCAAAATCAATTGCTTGTCCGAAAGAGATCTGGTGAACTCTGGACTGAGGAAAAAGAGCCAGATTTGTAATAATATATTAATGCTGGATGAAGGAATATTTCGATATGAACTTGAATAACTGGTATTTAGATTAGAAGGATGAAACAGAACTTTGAAATAAGATATATGCGCCCGCGCCCCCCTCAGGACTCAAATCACCTGAAAATGGTTTTCGAGGGAGAAAAATGGTCAAGAAATTGCCACTGGTTTATAAATACAAAATACAAATATATATAAAACATCAGACTATCAAATACCTCTTCTGCCAGATGCCGAAGTTCGGTGCATTTTCTGGGAACTCTGAATAAAGGACTTCTGTTCCAATGCTTTTTACTGATTTGTCTTGTTGATTATTTATAAGTGTGAATAAAATGTAATCAAATAGGCTTTATTTTTTTTAAGATTCAAGAATAAAAAAAAACTTGGAAAACTGTATTGGTGCTCTTCTTTCGTTTCAATGGAAACCAATACCGCAAGATGATAACGGGTGATGAGTAATTTGCTGTATGTTGTAGAGTCGTTGCATGTGACAGATTCTGCTTTCATCTCAGCTTCCTATTTCTGATAATCCTCTGGTATTGAAATGTCCACCTTGATGAGAACCAATCACAGGTTTACGGTTGTGTTCACACAATAGGTTTAAGGGTTAGGGTTGCTGCATTAGTCCTCAACTTATAACCATTTGTTTAATGGATGTTTGATGACACAAGGGCAATCCAATCAGATATGGCACAAAGGCAACACAGTCAGATAATCAATAAGAGTCCCTTTATTATCTCCAACTTTGCCCCCAATGTCCAGGTTACCTTCTGGCAGGGCAGAATCAAGAATTCCAGACTTGAAGACATGGCAAAACTCACACAGTTGGGAAGACGCCAGGAACACAGATAAGCAACAACACAAGATAAAAGTCACGTTTGTTCTCAGCAGCCTGCCACACACAGCCTGCCTTTCTTTATCAACTGTCTTCCCAGTTGTGGCTAATGAAGGGAATCAGGGCCCTTTCTTCGCCTGTAAGCCACGCAACCCACATTGCTCTCTTCTCCATTCCTCCCTGCATGCCCTAGGATGAAGAGGGGATGGGCCTGGGTCTTCCTCTGAACTCCCTCTCCCTTGTTCTACCTCTCTCCTGCTCTGCCCAGCCAGACTTTGCCCTTCCCCATTTTCCTCCACAGCCAACGGAGCCACACTCCCACTCCCTGTCCGCTGTTCAGCTTCCTCCTCGAATTCAGAATCTGTCAGGGGCATGACAGGATGTTTGAGATTACAGTGGCACCAAAAAGTGAGTTACGACTGTTTTACGACCATCTTAACATCCCCATGGTCCCATGGGATCCAAATCCAGACGCTTGGCCACTGATTCATATTTGTGACGGTGGCTGTGTCCCCCGGGAGTCCCATGATCCCCTTTTGTGACTCTCTGACGAACAGAATCAATGAGGAAGCCAGATTCACTTCACAACCGTGTTTACTGACATAACCACTGCAGCGATTCATTTAACAACTGTGGCAAGAAAGGTCGTAAAGTAGGACAAAAGCTCCCTTGACAAATGTCTCACTTAGCAACATACATTTTGGGCTCGTTATGCGGTCGTAAGTCGAGAGGAGTCCCCGTATTTGGCCCGGCGTGTTCTGTCAATCCGATCGGTTTGGTCTCATCAACTCAGAAAAGGCAGTTGGTTCAGTGAGCATTTCGAGGGGGTTGCGAGAATTGAACCCAAGAGCCAATTTATGACTTTGAAAAAGACGTACGAGTTTCCTGAGGTCTGCGGTAGATGTTGTTTTTCTGGCCCAGAATTGAAAATCGTGCCACAGTGAAAGGAGAGGAGAGAAAATAACTGGGGGGAGGATGTGGAATAGAACTTAAACCTGAAATGTTCCTATTAGGGATGATTAGAGGGGACTACAAGAAAGAAATTGAATACATAATAATACATACATTGACAGCAGCTAGAATAACATGCTCCAAACCAGAAATCAGAAAGTAGTCCCACAGATAATATGCTAATAAAAAAATTATGAATTGTGCGGAAATGAATCAACTTACAATGGAATTGCAGGAGAAGGAAGAAAAAGAATACTATACGGTCTGGGAGAAATGGTACGTTTGATTGGATAACAGGAATAAAAGACAATGCAAAATGTAAATGTAATTTATATGTATGTATGTATGTATGTATGTATGTATGTATGTATGTATGTATGTATGTATGTATGTATGTATGTATCGGGTGGGTTTCTACCGGTTCTGTCCACCTCTGTAGAACCGGTAGTTCTGAAGAGTAGCAGACATAGAACCGGTTCTATGTCTGCTGCTGTTTTGGCCCGCCCGCCTGCCCGGGCTCTTACCTGACCTTCATTTCCTGCTTTTTCAACCGCAGCTGCTTTGCGCAACACAGCTATGGTTGAAAAAGCAGGAAAAAAGGGCTTTTCCAACCGCTGCTCACTTGCACGCAGCATTGCTCAGCTGTCCGGGCAACTCAGCAGGTCGTAAATTGTACTTGCGTGACTCGGATCCCATCCCTGGTATGTATGTATACACACACACACACACACACACACACACACACACACAAAATGTATTGCAAAAATTGTAAATATGATTTGTTTTTAAAACTGTGAAACTTTTATAAAATTTATTTAAAAAAAAAAATAAAGGAGAGGAGAGGAGAGAGAAAGGATATGCATGAGAGTTTCAACCCTGGACTTCTTGGCCTTCATTCTGGACGAAGTTGACTTTTCTTATCTTCCTGGGAAACAGATGATCTGAAACAGCTGGACTTCCTGGTTTTATTAATGCCATTTTTCTGGAAATCCATTCATTCTCCCACACCACTCGAAGGAGGTTCATCCCAAATTGGATAGCTAAATGACCCTGGAAATTCTCAGTCCTCCAGGCCATGGTTGTCCCAAAGGTGCTTTTTTCAAGAGGCAACTGGACTTTTCCTTTGGGACAACCTGGATGACTGAGAATCTCCATAGACAGATGATCTTAGATTGATTTTACCTGTTCAATACTACGTGTGCTGAACAGTTCCAGAATGCTGATTGGCTTGATGGCAAAAAAAACTAAGTATCAACCAGTTGATCCGAATCCTGTCCTGGATCAATTACCACAACATTCTGGTCCCCAAAACGTAGATGTGGGAGATCTTCTACTATTGTGGTTGTTAGTTGCGAAGTCGTGTCCGACCCATCGCGACCCCATGGACAACGTGTCAACTCATAAAATACTTCTGTGGTCTTTTAGCATTGCCAACAGAAAGGGAGGGGGAAGCAGTGGGCAGCTTGCATTCCATAAATGTTTTCAAAGATAGTTTCTAGGTGACCGAGTTTCTGCCCCACAAAATACTAACTGGAGAGGATAATTGATGACTCTTGGCTATGGATGTGTCCCATTGGAGAATATGAATTACGATACACCCAGGGGGTGAGGGAAAACGAGGATCAAGGGTGACAATGAATTATGTGTCTCAGAGTCGGCTACACCCAGGCAATGCCTCATCTTTTAACTCCCAACAAATCATTTTGGAGTTTGGCTAGAGACTCATGATTTAAATCGGGTTAAGTGTTGGAATCCTGATAGAGCGTTCCTCCAGGTCTTCCTGTCCTCTACCATCTTCTGGAGTCCATTTAAGCTCACGCCGACTGCTTCAGTGATTCCATCCAGCCACCTCCTTCTGTACCATCCCCTTCTTCTTTTGCCCTCAATCTTTCCCAGCATTAGGCTCTTCCCCAGGTAGTCCTTCCTTCCTTCCTTCCTTCCTTCCTTCCTTCCTTCCTTCCTTCCTTCCTTCCTTCCTTCCTTCCTTCATTTATGAGTCCATCTACTATAATGAGGGCTTTTTGGGTGGGGGGCGAGAGGACAAGCTTCCCAGTATAACTAGCGTTTGTGCCACAACCAGGAGAGTAAAAATAATGGAACGAGTTGCTTTGTCTTTTGTGTAGAACAATCTCATATGTGCACATCCATCTGTGTCTGAAGAAAGGGCAAGAAAACCATAGGCCTGCCATTCCATTCGACTGCTAGATGGTGCTAAAAAGTAGCTTAAAATTTTGTGAGGAAACGGAGCTGAGCCAGATTGCGCAATTTGCCCTTTAGCAAGCCCAGGTCATTCTTGGCTTTATCTGCAAAAAAAAAAGTTGCCTGAGATTGATCATGGAGTCCTAGTGGACAATCCCTTAAATATGAGCCAGCAGTGTGCTGCAGCTGCCAAAAAGGCCGACGTGAGTGGTAGGCTGCCTTAGCATAGGGATAGAATTGAGACCATGTGAAATGTTAATACCATTGTATAATCCCTGGGTAAGACCACCCTTGGAATATTGCATCCAGTTTTTGGTCTCCAAGATATTAAAAAGTTGAGACTCTAAAAGTTGTCCAGAGAAGAACAACAAAAGTTGATTAGGAGCAGGGGTGGGACATAAAAATTTTAGCAACCGGTTCTCTGCCTGGTTGCTGGATGGGTGTGGCCATGGTGGACGTGGACTAGTTGGCCTCCTGCACCATGGGGGGGTGGGGCATTTTCACCCTCCCTGGGCTCTGGAGGCTTTCCTTGAGCCTCCAGGAGGGCAAAAATGGCCTCCCCCGGGCTCCGGAAGCCCTCCTGAGGCCAGAAACAAACCCGTTTCCAGACTTCCGGAAATTCCAGGACGCACATTTTTCACCGTCCCTGGGTTCCATGCGCCCCTGCACTTACCTGGGATACAAAACGTGCCATGAGGAGACTCCTGGGAGGGGTAAGGTGAGGCCAGCCGGTCCTCAGAACTACTGGTTTGCCAAACCAGACATTAAATTAACATCCGGTTCGTGCGAACCATCTCCAAACCAGCTGATTCCCACCCCTGGTTAGGAGACTGGAGGCTAATATGAAGAATGGTTTCACGAATTGGGCATGTCTAATTTAATGAAAGGAAGGAGTGGGAGTGACTTGATAGCAATGTTCCAATATCTAAGAGGTTGCCACAAAGAAGAGGGGTGTGTTTAACCTATTCTCCAAAGCAAAGGATGGAAACTAACCAAGGAGAGATGCAATTTAGAACTAAGGAAACATTTCCTGACAGTGAGAACAATCGGTCAGTGAAACGGCTTGTCTCCAGAAGTTACGGGTGCTCCAACACTGGAGATTTTTAAGAAGAGATTAGTCCCCTCCAACTCTTTATTCTGTTATTGATGGTTGGGAACTGGGTGTCTTATCTGTCCGTAAGAATGGAGCACCATCATTTCAGGGAGCTGTGTGAGATGCGTCTTTTCCTTTGAATTATCCCTGGCCTGTCTAGTCCATCAGTCTGCTCTTCAGGGTGACCAACCAACAGCACAAGGAAGCCTCCTGCTCTCCCAACAGATGGCCTTCAGAGGCAGCCCCACTGCCATGAAGACCAAAAGTCCCTGATCCCACAGCTTGGTCTCACTCTTTCTACAATCAGCCAATCACCTTATCTTATGGCACAAATCCAAAATTTAATTACGTGCCTTATTAAAAAAAAAATCCTTTGTTCTGTTCTAATTCTTTCAAGATTCAATTTTATTTACCAAGAAGTAGATTGTGGAATGGAATGGAATAACAGAGTTGGAAGAGACCTTGGAAGTCTTCTAATCCAACCCCCTCCTTAGGCAAGAATCCCTATACCATTTCAGACAAAGCATTGTCCAATCTCTTCGTATAAACTCCCAGTGTTGAAGCACCAACAACTTCTTCAACTACCGATTAATTGCTCTGTCAGGAAATTTCTCCTTAGTTCTAGGTTGCTTCTCTCCTTGATTAGTTTCCATCCATTATTTCTTGTCCTGCCTTCAGGTGCTTTGGAGAATAGCTTGACTCCCTCTTCTTGGTGGCATTGAATATTGAATCAAATTATCTTCAAAGGAGAATCTGAATCTCTTATTAAACCCAGAGGTCGTCATGCAACACTACTATTAGGATCCCCACCTCAAAAAATGTTAACAATGACAACATGTTAAGAGGACTTAAAGCTCACATTAAAGCCAGAGGTTTATAATTAACAATTACAACACATTGACCTTGATTTGTGCTGTCAAATGAGTGTTTACTCATTGCAAAATGACACTGATTTTGTGCACAATTGAACAAGTGAATTTTTCAGGGAACGACAATAAGAGTTGTACAACAGTAGAAAATTGTACCTATAGTATTTACAGCTCTTGATCTCTAGAAATTTTTTTAAGAGGTTGCTGGACAGCAGTCTCTTAAAGGTGACTCCAACCTTGGCAACTTTAAAATGGGTGGACTTCAACTCCCAGAATTCCTCAGCCACCAGACGGGCAGGGGAATTCTGGGAGTTGAAGTGCGCACGTTGTAAATTTGCTGAGGTTGGGAAACATTGATTTAATTGAATTTCCTGCACAGAACAGAGAGTTGGACTAAAGATCTTTGCAGGTCTTTTCACTGTTCATTTATTCATTGTTCATTAAACAGTACACTTCTGATTCAATGAGCTATTTCTACATTTCATAAATCTCTGGGAAAAGGAAGTGCACGAGGGGAGAACAAGCGTTTCTTTATCACTGATCTTCCTCATCAGAAAAGCAAAACAAGAGTCTTGAATTTCCCTCACAGAGATTATCAACACCTCATCATCACAATGTTTTTGCCTGTTTCAGGCCTATAATGGTGGTTCCTGGATGTACAGTAGGAGGAACAGAATTGTCTATACATAACAGGCAAGGTGTTAAGAAGCTTGTGGGAACTCAAGGCTTACAGAGCCAAACTAAATCAGCAGAAACAAGAAGGTAATGATCATTAAGGAATCACAAACAAAATACTTCAGTGAAAACTGAACCTGCGTATCCATTATGGTACACCGAATTGATTATTATAAGAGAGTGGGATAGAAAATAGAAGTAAAGAGAACAGAATGGATTAGCTGCAATCCCCAAGAGCAGAATATCTTCACAAATCCCTCATGTCTCTTCCTCATCTTTCTCTTTGGAAGAAAATGATTCTATCCAATGTGAAAAATATTAGTCTTTTAAACATATTCCGACCCAGGGTTCGTTTCCAAATCAACATTCATAAACGAGATGTTTTGCCACTTCGCTGAATGTCATTTTCTTCTTAAATGTCTCTTCAAACAGCCGATTCTGTTTTGGAGTGAAGTGATTCTTCCAGTCACCAACGGTACCTAGGAAATTATGAGACACGAGGAAAGATAGTTTTTCTCAAGTCATTCTCATAAAAAGAGCACCATGTGTGTCTCTTAACAGGAGGTGTGAGGGAAAAAATTGGGAAGCATTCGGAAGCATGGAAAGAGGACAGGTTTGAAGGGTTTTGTAGAACAAAGAGGATTGTTTTACATATTTTCATAAATGTAAATGTTGGTCAAAGACTGTAATAAAGATATTTGATTTGGTTTGATTTCATAAATAGAGAGAAACCATCTTTTCCTGATATTAACACAGAGAGAGATTAACAGATTTGGAAGGGACCTTATAGATCATCTAGTCCAACTCTCCACCCAAGCAGAAGACCCTACACCATTTCTGATAAATGGAAGTCCAGTCTCTTCTTGAAAGCCTCCAGGGATGAAGCTCCCACAACTTCTGAAAGCAACTTCTGTTCCATTGGTTGATTGTTCTCACTGTCAGAAAGTTTCTCCTTATTTCCAGGTTGAATCTCCCCTTGATCAGTTTTCATCCATTGTTCCTTGTCTGGCCTTCAGGTGCTTTGGAAAATAGGTTGACCTATTTTCTGGCCTTCAGGTGCTTTGGAAAATAGGTTGACCTCTCTGTGGCAGCCCCTGAGATATTGTAACACTGCTATCCTGTTCCCCTGGTCTTTCTCTTCACTAATCTAGCCATGCCCAGTTCCTGCAGCCGTTCTTCATATGTTTTAGCCTCCAGTCCCCTAATCATCTTGGTTGCTCTTCTCTGCATTCTTTCTAGAGTCTCAACGTATTTTTTATAATGTGATGACCAAAACTGGGTGCAGTATTCTAGGGGTGGTCTTACTAAGGCTTTATAGAGTGGTATTAGTACCTCACGTGATCTTGATTTTGATTGATATTAAGGAATGAATTCAGAAAATCAATCTGGTACCCATTTTTGAAAGTCTTTGTGTTCAAATAATGAGAAAGAACAGCAGCATCTTCCTGTAGAATGGAATAGAAAATAGAATAGAATAGAATAGAAAATAGAATAGGAATATAATAGAATAGAATATAGAATAGAATATAGAATAGAATAGAATATAGAATAGAAAAGGAGAGGAGAGGAGAGGAGAGGAAAGAAGAGAAGAGGAAGAGAAGAGAAGAGAAGAGAAGAGAAGAGAAGAGAAGAGAAGAGAAGAGAAGAGAAGAGAAGAGAAGAGAAGAGAAGAGAAGAGAAGAGAAGAGAATTCTCTCTTCAAATTACCTTTTCGGAATATCAATTTCCGGTTGGAAGTGAGTACACAGACTGTGTGGTTTTGATCAGAATTTTCCTTTTCTGTATTGGTTTTCATCTCATTGAAGGAAGACTTTTTGCAGATTTCATAGATCTGGCTCTCAGTGGGGTTGAGCCCTAGGAAGGCACTTAATTTCTTCATCACCTTCGGGAGATCCTGAATGTGTAAATAACAGAGAAAAATGGTCTGTGATTTTTGCGTTATGTGTTTATTCCCTCCCACAGAAATGGAAGAGTAGAGTCTCTGCAGAGTTTATTCTACTCATCTCCATTTCAAGGCCATTGAGCCAGTGCTGTCTAAAGACGCTTCCCAGGTCATGTGGCCAGCATGACATCACAGAATGCTGTTACCGTCCCACCAAAGTGCTACCTATTTATCTACTTGCATTTGCATCAGAGGTGGTAATCAGCAGGTTCTGACCAGTTCTGGAGAACCGGTAGTGGAAATTTGAGTAGTTTGGAGAACTGGTAAATACCACCTCTTGTTGGCACTGCCCCCCTCTATTCTCTGCCTCCCGAGTCCCAGCTGATCGGCTGGGTCTTCTTTGGTTGCCCTGCACAGGAGAACGGAGCTGGAAAGCAGGTTAGTGGGGTGGGGAGGGAATGGGGATTTTGCAGTAAACCTCCCCCTGTCATGCCCACCATGCCACACCCACCAAGCCACATCATGCCCACCAAGCCATGAGCACAGAACCGGTAGTAAAAAATCTTTGAATCCCACCACTGATTTGCATGCTTTCGAACTGCTAGGTTGGCTGGAGCTGACCCCTTGCATGGTGCTCGGCTCTTAAACCTGGGCTGCCAGCATTCCAGCTGACAAGCCCAGTATCTTAACCGCTGAGCCACCACACTGTCCAATGGAAGGAGTGAACATAGAAAATCAGGCGAAATTTTCAAAGGATTTTCCCCCTCCCTCCAAATCTTTGCCAAAAGAGCTCCAGTCTTAAACCTATTTACTGGAAGTTAGATCTCATTCGGCTCTCCCAGTTATCCTCAATGCACAGTATCCTAACTGAATTGGATTGCAACTTTGAGGATTCCCAAGAATCCTCATAATCCAATATATCTGGAGAAATTTAAGTTTTTCCGATTGATGCCTGTTGAAAGAATAATTTCCTAACTTTCCCTTTGATTGCAATTGGTATTGCTGTTGCTTTTCAATTTGCAATCCCATGCAAATCGAATTAATGTAGCAGGCATCAATATGTTAAGGTAGAGTTCCATCAGTACACTGATGATCTCTACCCCGGGCCACCCCGATGAAGCCGTCGACGTGATGACCCAGTGCCTGGAGGCCGTGTGGTGTTGGATGGGGCAGAACAGGCTTCAGCTCAATCCATCTAAGACTGAGTGGCTGTGCTTCCAGGCACCCCGGTACAGCCAGCTGGTTCCATCGCTGGCTGTGGGAGGAAACTCTTGCCCCCACAGAGAGGGCCCGCAATCTGGGTGTCCTCCTGGATGTGCGGCTGTCATTGGAAGACCATGTGGCGGCCGTCGCCAGGGGGGCTTTTGACCAGGTCCGTAGGATCTACCAGTTGCGGCCTTTTCTGGATCGGGATGCGCTTCGCACGGTCACCTCCGCCCCGGTGACCTTCCGCCTAGACTATGCCAATGCACTCTACATGGGGCTGCCTTTGAAGAGCATCCGGAGGCTCCAGCTGGTGCAGAATGCGGCCGCGCAGGTGGTGTTGGAGGCTCCTCGGGCCTCCCATGTTACGCCACTTCTGCGCAAGCTGCATTGGCTCCCGGTGGCCCTCCGGGTGCACTTCAAGGTCTGGAAAGCAGGTTAGTGGGGTGGGGAGGGAATGGGATTTTGCAGTATCCTTTTACCAGGAGTGGGTTGGGAATGGAGATTTTATAGTATCCTTCCCCTGCCATGCCCACCAAGCACACCCATAGAACTGGTAGTAAAAAAAAAATTGAATCCCACCACTGGTCAAGGACCCCTCATTTCAACCCCAAGTATAATATTCTCCTGTATTAGTGTGAGAAAAGGTAGAAAAAGAAAAAAAAAAAAACCCTGAGAAACTGCAAGAGGGATTTTGATGTATTTACAGGGACTCTGGAAAGATATTTTATGCTGATTTCAGTACTTTTCCATGCCTAAACAGAGTGGTGAACACAGGACTGTTTCTCTAGAGGACACAATCTATTATCTTATCTTCTCCTCTAGGAACATGGAATCTAACCCACCTTACGGTGCTGTTCTCAGAATGAAACGGAGTAACTATATAGATTATTGTTTTCTGGTAAGGAAAGGTTTTATAAGTTTAAAAAAAACCCACCAATTTGGCCTAGTGGTTAAGGCACCAGGTTAGAACCTGGGAGACAGTAAGTTCTCGTTCTGTCTGAGGCATGAAAGCCCTTCTGGGAGACTTTGAGATCTAGTCCCGCCTTAGCCATGAAACTCGGCTAAGTGACTTTGGGGTCAGTCACTCTCTCTGAGCCCAGCCAACCTCACAGGGTTGTTGTTGTGAGGAAAATCAGAGGAGGAAGGAGTATTAAGTATGTTCACCATTCTGAATTACTTAAAAGGGTGGGTAAAAATCTAATGAAATAAATAAACAAATAGTTGATAGATAGATTGATAGATAATGATAGATATAGATGACAGATAGATATAGATGATAGATAGGTAAATATAGATGATAGATAGGTAACTAGATAGATGATAGATAGGTAAATAGATAGATGATAGATAGATGATAGATTATAGATAGATAGATGATAGATAGATGATAGATAGATAGATGATAGATTGATAGATAATGATGAATATAGATGACAGATAGATAGATATAGATGGTAGATGATAGTTAGATATAGATGACAGATAGATATAGATGATAGATAATAATAATCATAATCATAATAATATTTATATACCGCTCCTCTCCCGAAAGACTCAGAGCGGTGCACAGCCATACAATTAAAAACATTAAATATACAAAAGTTAAAACTAAATTAAATTAAAGACCCTGGCTGTAAAACAATTAGAACCCCTCCCTTAAACCCTAAAATTTAATATAAAAATTAAAATACCCAAATCTAAAATCAGCCCAAGCCGGCCTGGTCAAAGAGCCAGGTTTTCAAGGCATGCCTGAAGGTCCCCAGGTCCGTGGCTGTAGGTAACTCCGGAGGCAACCCATTCCAGAGGGCAGACGCCCCCACAGAGAAGGCTCTATTCCTCGGGGTCACCAGCTGGCATATAGATGCCGACGGGTCCCTCAAGAGACCCTCCCTGTGGGAGCGCACCGGACGGTGAGAGGAAAATGGCAGAATGCGGTCTTGTAAATATCCTGGTCCGATGCCATGGAGCACTTTAAAAGTTAACACTAAAATCTTAAAGCGCACCCGAGAGGCCACTGGCAACCAATGCAGTTCGCGCAGGATGGGCGTCACATGAGAGAACCTTGACGCCCCCATAACCACCCACTTGGCCGCATTCTGTACCAGTTGAAGCCTCCGGATGCTCCCATTCGGGAGCCCCATGTAGAGGGCATTACAGTAGTCCAGTCGGGAGGTGACCAGGGCATGAGTGACCGTGCATAAGGCATCCTGATCCAGAAAGGGCTGCATCTGGCGGATCAGGCGAACCTGATAAAACGCCCCCCTGGAGACAGTCGTAATGTGATCTTCCAAGGACAGCCGTACATCCAGGAGGACACCCAGATTGCGAGCCCTCTCTGAAGGGGGCAAAATCTCACCCCAATAGCCAGCGAAGGAACTACCTGGCTATATCAGGACGCCGGAAACCACAGCCACTCAGTCTTGGAAGGGTTGAGTCGGAGCCTGTTCCCGCCCATCCAGTTCCGCACGGCCTCCAGACAACAGGACATGACCTCCATGGCATCGTTGGGGTGGCTTGGGGTGGAGATGTACAGCTGAGTATCATCAGCATACAGATGACACTTCACCCCAAAGCCATGGATGATCTCCCCCAGTGGCTTCACATAAATGTTGAACAAGACAGGAGAGAGGACCGACCCCTGAGGCACCCCACAGTCGAGGGGCCTAGAGGTGGACCTCTCCCCCCCTGCCAACACAAATTGCAGACGGTCAGAGAGAAAGGAGGTGAACCACCACAACACGGTGCCCCCAACCCCCCCAACCGTCGCAATAGGATACTATGGTCAATAGTATCAAAAGCCGCTGATAGGTCTAATAGGACCAGGACAGAAGAATAATCCCTGTCACGGGCCCTCCAGACATCATCAACCAACGCGACCAATGTCGTTTCAGTACTATGACCGGGCCTGAAGCCCGATTGGAAGGGATCCAGGTACGTATCTTCATCCAGGTACTGGGGAAGCTGACCTGCCACCACACTCTCAACAACCTTCGCCACAAAGGGAAGGTTGGAGACAGGACGATAGTTGTTCAAAAGAGTTGGGTCCAGGGAGGGCTTCTTGAGGAGGGGTCGCACCACTACCATTTTCAGGGCAGTGGGCAGCGAGCCCTCCATCAAAAAGGCATTAACAATTCACTGGAGCCAACTCCGCGTCACCTCTCTGGCAGTAGAAACCAGCCAGGAGTGGCAAGGGTCCAATAAACATGTGGTGGCATTCAGCCACCCCAGCAACCTGTCTATACCCTCGGTGGTCACAGGTCAAACTTGTCCCAGATAACTGTCTCAAGACTCGCCACAGTCACCTCCCCCGGGACCTCCCAACTAGAGTCCAGCCCAGCCCAAATCTGAGCGATTTTATCATGCAGAAATCAAGAAAACTCCTCCGCCCTTCCCTGCAAGAAATCCTCCTGCGCTCCTGGCCCAAGCAGGGAGTGGGTTACTCTAAACAGGGCGGCGGGTCGATTTTCTGCCAATGCAATAAGGACGGAGAAGTGAGAATGCTTCGCCGCCTCTATCGCACTAGGTAGGTCCTAATATAGGACCTAACCTGTGTTCGGTCGGACTCAGCATGACTGGCCCTCCAGATGCCCTCCAGACGCCTTTTCCGGCATTTCATCTCCCTCAGCTCTTCCGTAAACCATGGGACCGAGTGAGATCTCTGCCAGGTCATAGGTCACAAAGGCACAACTTGGTCCAGAGCCTCAACAGCCAGCCTATCCCAGGCAGCTACCAAGTCTGTGGCCGAGTTATGAGCCAGAGTTTCAGGTAATGGCCCAAGCTCCGTCTGGAATCGTTCAGGATCCATCAGGCGCCTGGGGTGGAACCATCTTCTCGGCTCCGCCTCCCTGTGGTGCGGATTGGCGGTACAGAAGTCTAATCTAAGGAGAGAATGATCAGACCATGACAAGGGTTTAACAGCTATATCCCCTAACCGATCATTAAACCACTGTCCAGAGACAAAAATCAGGTCCAGCGTGTGTCCTCCCGTGTGAGCGGGTCCACAAACTAATTGGGTCAGGTCCAAGGCCGTCATGGAGGCCAAGAACTCTCAGGCCACCCCAGAGGATTCACCGAGCGAAGGCAGGTTGAAGTCACCCATAACTAACAGTCTGGGTGTCTCCACCGCCAGCTCGGCTATTACCCCGAGGAGCCTGGGCAGGGCCGATGATATATAGCAGGGAGCCAGATACGTTATCAAAAGACCCATCTGCCCACCCTGACCCCACTTCACAAAGAAGGATTCACAGCCAGCCACCTGAGGTACAGTGGCCTCCCTAGGACAGAGATCTTCCCTAATAATTAATGCCACACCACCACCCCTACCCTGAGCCCTCGGCCGATGAAATGCCTGGAAACCTGGTGGGCACATCGTTATCAGGGGGAGACCCCCCTCTAGGCCCAACCAGGTTTCGGTGACCCCTGCCAGGTCCACGCCCTCATCCTGAATCAGATCAAAAATCAGGGGGGCCTTATTTATAATGGACCTGGCATTGCATAACATCAGCCAGGTGCTCAGGGCCTGAGACTCTGCACAACCAGGCCTGCAAGACGGGTCGAGAGGGTCGGAGCGTGTTACCGCTTGGAGATAGCGGGCACGCGATTCCCTAACCTGATATGGCCCTCTACCCCCGCCATATCTGCCCCTCCCACTTATGGTGCCAATAAGGTCCACCCTCGGTCGTTCTAACCCTGGTCGCCTCCCCAACCCCCGGTATGATGATCGATGAATAATGATAGATGATAGATAATGATAGATGATAGATAGATAGATAGATAGATAGATAGATAGATAGATAGATAGATAGATAGATAGATAGATGGATGGATGATGATAGATGATAGATAAAGATAGATGATAGATGATAGGTAGATGGATGATAGATGATAGATGATAGATAATGATAGATATGATAGAAGATAGACAGATGATGATGATAGATGATAGATAGATAGATAGATAGATAGATAGATAGATAGATAGATAGATGATAGATATAGATAGATAGATGATAGATATAGATAGATGATAGATAGATGAAGGTATAGACAGATGATGGATAGAGGATGATAGATAAGAGGATGATATAGGATGATAGATAGATGATAGATAATGTTAGATGATAGATAATAATAGATGATTGATAGATAGATAGATAGATAGATGACAGATAGATATAGACAGATGATAGATGATAAACAGACAGATAGATAGACCTCTTAACCCACACGCATGCATACATGCAAACACAAAATCACACACAGAGAGAAAATGAGATAAAGAGGATATCCAAAAACTACCATTCTGGAGATCAAAGAATCAAATTTCGTAATAATTCTCCAGTAACTGAGTCCCTGGTTCCTAGAATGGTAGGTTTTGCACATCCCAAGGATATGAATACATGCAAGACATATATAAGCATGAGCCCACTTAGGAGCAGGATGGCTATAAAATAGCAAATAAATCATGTAATTGGAACCTACCATTCTTGGAAGGTAGGACTCTAACAGTCATCAATCTGACATCCTTGTGCTGAACTACAATACCAAAATTCCCTGGCCACATGGCTGTGTGATAACAACACATTAAAATGCATGGAGTTACGGGCAGCTATATCACGATCAGCAAAAGAAAAATAAGATGCAGAGCTAAATGTTTTGGCATCTGCCTCCTTCATCTTTTCAGAAATAAGAAAAGGTTGCCAATTTACCTTTTTCATGTCTTCGTAGAACAAGAACAGGATGTTTTTCTCAGGCAAGTGTTTTTCCCAGCTTAAAACGTGGTCAAACCAGGATCCGCAGACAACTGTTTAAAAAGAAAAAAGAAAGCAATGACATTTACATCACTACTTCAAGAGCCAGGAAGCTGGCATTTGAAACTTCGCAATAATAGATTTTTGTTACGAAAGCTGAAGATTGAGGCAGGATCCGAAATATTCCAATAGGTTAGATATCTAAATTACTCACTTGCCCATAACCGTGGTCTCCTTTATTAATCTCTGTTTAATTGTGACTTACTGAAGAAGGCAATGTTGCACAAGTTCACACAATATGCTAAACTAAACAAACCACTTTATGGATTAGTATAGTATTCTTATGGCAAGTCTGAGGTAATGATTTTTAAAAAATCCATATTAATCTTGATTTTATTGTACCACAATTATCCATGCCATATCATGCTAACTCCCCAAGCCTTTCATTTCTTAGCAGCAATCACTCTTTCATCCAAACCAAATAGCAGGCTGCAAAATTCATTTTAACATCTGGTAATCCAACCCTCCTCTTTTCTTTTGCATCCTGTAACACTTTAACTCATCTTTTTTCCTTGATACACAAATTTAGATTACCCTTTTGCCACAATTTAAAACAGGCTTCAGATGTCAAAAGAGGTAATATCTGGAACAAAAACAAAATTCTAAGCAGGACATTAATTTTTATAACATAATTTATTTTATTTTATTTTTATTTTATTTAGCACTTATATACCGCCCTTCTCCCGAAGGACTCAGGGCGGTGCACAGCCGATCCTACCGCAATACACAATACAAAAATTAAAATGAATTAAATAATTTAGGCTGTTATGATTAAAAGTATACTCTCCCCCATAACTAATTAAAACCCCAAATATTTAAAACCCATTTTAAAACCCATTTTAAAAACGGGGGACAGTTAAAATCTTGTATCAGCCCAGGCCAGCCTGCTCGAAGCACCAGGTTTTTAACACTCGCCTGAAGGCTCTCAGGTCCGTGCTGGTGCGTATCTCTGGGGACAGACTATTCCAGAGGGCAGGGGCCCCCACAGAGAAGGCCCTATTCCCTATTCCTTGTTCCCTCAGCAATTACAATTGTATTTTCTCCCATCTTAGGATATCTTTTTTTTCTTCATTCTCCATCTTAGTATATTTTGAATAACATACAATTCATATTTGTTATAATGATGGGCAGATATCTTTCTTTTTTCTTTCTATAAAGCCAGTTCTATTCCTCAATTCTGTTTCATCTTTCATATTCATGTTTTTTTAACATCTTCCTCTTCTATTTGTTGATCTTAAAACCTGCTAATGCACTAAATTCTTCTAGTTTTCCCATTAATGTTTCAATTCTTTTAAATCTTCAAAAACTAAGTCGTGTGCAGAAGCTCTTAAACTATATTTTTTATCTTTACCTCCACAATTCTCTCATCCTGACTTCTTCCTTTGTTCATTATTTCAACAACCAAAATAAACAAGAGAGACTGGTCACCTCTCTCTTGTCCTTTTAGGTATCGTACAAAACTTTGTGAAATCTCCATTAACAGTTGGTGCTTTCTCTGAAGCATAAATCAGTCTTACCCATTTTATAAAGTTCTGCCCAAAATTTATACCTTCCAAAACATTGAACATGAATGCAAATTTTCAAAGGCCTTCTCTAAGAAAATCAGTGCGGCTTGCTTTTTATGATGTAGTTCCAAATATTCCAAAATATTCTTAACTATCCAAAATATCTAAGATTGCCCTTTGCCTTTTAAATTAAAACGAACATTGATCCTTGTGATTAAATTGCTAAAATGAATAGAGCTATTATATAAATTGAATATTGTATCCAGAGGTAGTATTCAGCAGGTTCCGACCAGTTCTGGAGAACCGGTAGTGGAAATTTTGAGTAGTTCAGAAAACTGGCAAATACAGCATCTGACTGCCCCCTCTGATCTATTCTCCGCCTCCCAAGTCCCAGCTGATTGGCTGGGTCTTCTTTGGTTGCTCTGCACAGGAGAACGGAGCTGGAAAGCAGGCTGGTGGGGTAGGGAGGGAATGGGGATTTTACAGTATCCTGCCACACCCACCAAGCCATATCCACCAAGCCACACCATACCCATCAAGCCACACCCACAGAACCAGTAGTAAAAAATTTAGAATGTGAGATTATATCCTTCTTCCCTTCTCTTTGCTTCCCCTTTCTTCTTAAATTTTAATTTAAATTTTAAATTAAATCTTCCCTAAGAGGTCTGTAGGGGGCGTGCATAAGCGCACCAACGTGCCTACCGTCCCTGTCCTATTGTTTCTTTTCTTTTTTTATTTTTCTTACATGTATCCATGTATTCATAACTATGTTATTACTTATACCTATTATCTTGTAAGCAATTGACAAATAAATAAATAAATAATAATAATAAATCACAACCCCACTTTGTTTTCTTCCCTTAACATCAATTCTACTTATTTCTTGACTGATCTTTGGATTGTCTGTTTTTTTACAGCCATGTAGTAAATCAGCCTGAACAACATTGAGATAACAAAATCCTTCCACTCTTGACCTGGACAAGGAATTCAAGCGGCTGGCCAAGTCCTACAGCCTTTGTGACTTGGATCTGACAGTGCAAAATAGCCAGCTCAGGTGGAAGGCAGAAGATGATTAAGATCTGCTGAAGAGATCAGAAATTCCTCAACTGAATTATTTGGCATCTCGAGGATTTCCTTTTGTCTATTCTAAATCTAGTTCTAATCAGTTTCAATCAAGAATCCCTTTTCCTTACAATTGGAAGAGAGAGAAAACTCGTTTCCCTTGTCCATTTTCTCCATGCCATGCAGACAGGAGACATTTTATAGCTGCCAAGTCGGGAAGATTAAAATTTTGTCCATATTTCAAAGACTTAGCTGTGATCTGAATCAAATTTTCCTAGCTTGGTGCCCTCCTGGAGAATTGAAGTCAACCCATTTCCAATGAACATTGTTGTTAGTTGCAAAGTCGTGTCTGACCCATCGCAACCCCATGGACAATGTTCCATCAGTCCTTCCTGTCCTCCACCATCTTCTGGAGTCCATTTAAGCTCACGCCGACTGCTTCAGTGACTCCATCCAGCCACCTCATTCTCTGTCGTCCCCTTCTTCTTCTATTGCCCTCAATCGTTCCCAGCATTAGACTCTTCTCCAGGGAGTCCTTCCTTCTCATGAGGTGGCCAAAGTCTTTGAGTTTCATCTTCATGATCTGGCCTTCTACAGACCAGTCAGGGTTGATCTCCTCTAGGACTAAATGGTTGTCTCCCCTTGCAGTCCAAGGGACTTGCAGGAGTCTTCTTCAGCACCAGAGTTCAAAGGCCTCCATTCTTTGGCACCCAGCCTCCCTTATAGTCCAACTTTCACAGCCATACATTGCAACTGGGAAAACCATAGCCTTGACTATACGCACTTTTGTTGGCAGGGGGATGTCTCTGCTTTTTAGGATACTGTCTAGATTTGACATAGCTTTCCTCCCCAGGAGCAAGCCTCTTTTAATTTCTTGGCTGCAGTCCCCCACTTTAAATCTTACCATCTCCTTTTAAGAACATCTCCAGGAAATTCGGCCAGGAATCTACAGTGGGAAGATTTGGATTCTCTTGATAGTAATGGAACATAGATACAGCGATATCCTTTGGATTTCTGACTATATAAATGGCCTACAAAACAGATACAGAATGTTATAATTGGACCTCAAGAGCTGGGTTCATCCAGAACCTTTAAAAAATCTAGTATCCACATTTATCCAACATCCTAGATTTGTTTACTTTTTAATGTGGGCTTGATGGGGGTGGTGGTGTAGGTTTTTCAACCTGGTTATGTTAATTAACATTAAAGTTTGTAAAGAAAATATGTACCTATTAGAACAGGGGTGTCAAACTCAAGGACTTAGATGTGCTTAGTGGTGCTTAGATCTGGCCTGCAGGTCTGACCTGCAAACAGCAAAGGACCAGCCTGTGGTGCCTCTACCAGCAAAACTGCAGCTGGGGGGGATTGTATGCAGCCCCCCCCCCCCCCAGAGCTGCAAGAGACTGTCGCAGCCGAAAACAGGGTGCTGGGGAGGGGCACGTGCTGTCCCCATGCTCAGTTTTCACTGGCAGAGGGCTATCAAAACAAATTAAAAACAAAACAAAAGGAGAAATGTTTCCCCTTTTGCACTTGAGCATGCAAGAAGGGACAGAGGAAAGACCAAGAAAAAGAAGGTACAATGGGAAGAGAGGAAGGAAGAAGAAAGGAGAATGAAGAGGGGAGGAAAAAGAAGGGAAGCAAGGAAAGGAGGAAAGGGGGGAGGGAGCAAGGAAGGAGGGAAGGAAAGAAGGAAGGAAAGAAGGAAGGAAGGAATGAAGGAATGAACGAACCAAGAAAGGAAGGAAGGAAGGGAGGGAGCAAGGAAGGAAAGAAGGAAGGAACGAAGGAACGAAGGAAGGAAGGGAGCAAGGAAGGAAGGGAGCAAGGAAGGAAGAAAAGAAGGAAGGGAGGGAGGGAGGAAAGAAGGAAGGAAGGAAAGAAAGAAAGAAGGAAGGAAAGAAGGAAGGAGATTATAATGAGAGGGAGGGAGGGTCTTGGGGAATTTATTTATTTATTTATTTTTAGGTTTTATATACCGCCCTTCTCCCGAAGGACTCAGGGCGGTGAACAGCCAACTAAAATACATATAGACAAATATAAATTGTTAAAAAAGAATTAAATCCTAAGCTGTCCCAATAAAAATCTAAAAAAACCCAATTAAAATAAATTAAAACTTTGTACCCCATCCCAACTAATCTAAAAAACCCATTTAAAAATCCCATTTAGGTCAGCTCAGGCCGGCCTGCTCGAAGAGCCAGGTCTTCAGGTCACGTCTGAAGGCCCTCAGGTCATTGGTCGTTCGTAGTCCAGGGGGCATCCCGTTCCAAAGGGCGGGTGCCCCCACAGAGAAGGCCCTATTCCTCGGGGTCACCAGGCGGCACATAGAAGGCGTCGGGACCCGGAGGAGACCCTCTCTGTGGGAGCGCACCGGTCGGTGGGAGACTACTGGCAGAATGCGGTCTTGTAAGTATCCTGGTCCGATGCCATGGAGCGCTTTAAAGACCAAAACCAGTACTTTAAAGCGAACCCGGAAGGCCACCAGCAACCAATGCAGCTCGCGCAGGAGGGGCGTCATGTGGGAGTATCTCGACGCCCCCATAACTACTCGCGCGGCTGCATTTTGTACCAGTTGAAGCCTCCGGGTGCTCCCCGCAGGGAGCCCCATGTAGAGGGCATTACAGTTGTCCAGACGGGAGGTGACCAGGGCATGAGTGACTGTGCGTAAGGTGTCCCGATCAAGAAAGGGCCGCATCTGGCGTATCAGGCGAACCTGATAAAAAGCCCCCCTGGAGACGGCCGTAATATGATCTTCCAAAGACAGCCGTACATCCAGGAGGACACCAAGATTGCGGGCCCCTTCTGTGGGGGTCAAGATCTCATCCCCAATAGCCAGCGACGGAAATATATCGGGCCGCCGGAAACCACAGCCACTCGGTCTTGGAAGGGTTGAGTCGAAGCCTGTTCTCGCCCATCCAGTTCCGCACAGCCTCCAGGCAACGGGCCATAACCTCCACAGCATCGTTGGGGTGGCTTGGGGTGGAGATGTAAAGCTGAGTGTCATCAGCATAAAGATGGCATTTCACCCCAAAACCACGGATGATCTCTCCCAGCGGCTTCACATAAATGTTGAACAGAAGAGGGGAGAGGACCGACCACTGAGGCACCCCACACATGAGGGGCCTAGGGGTGGACCTCTCCCCCCCCGTCAACACCAATTGCGAGCGGTCCGAGAGGAAGGACGAGAACCACCGCAGAACAGTGCCCTCAATTCCCAACCCCTCCAACCGCCGCAATAGGATACTATGGTCGATAGTATCAAAAGCCACTGACAGATCTAACAGGACCAGGACAGAGGAATAACCTCTGTCACGGGCCCTCCAGAGATCATCTACCAACGCGACCAATGCTGTTTCGGTACTGTGCCCGGGCCTGAAGCCCGATTGGAACGGATCTAAATAGAATGCTTCCTCCAGATACTGAGGGAGCTGACGCGCCACCACACTCTCAACAACCTTCACCACAAAGGGAAGGTTGGAGACAGGACGATAGTTATTCAAAAGAGCCGGGTCCAGGGAAGGCTTCTTGAGGAGGGGCCGCACCACCGCCGTTTTCAGGGCGGTCAGAAGCGCCCCCTCCGTCAACGAAGCGTTGACAATCCCCTGGAGCCAGCCTCGTGTCACCTCTCTGGAGGTAGAAACCAACCAGGAAGGGCATGGTCCAATAAACATGTGGTGGCATTCAGCCTCCCCAGTAATCTGTCCACACCCTCGGCGGTCACAGGATCGAACTCCTCCCAGATAACCATCTCAAGACCTGCCCCGGACACCTCCCCCAGGACCACCCAACTGGAGTCCAGCCCATCCCGAATCTGAGCGATTTTATCATGCAGAAATTGGGAAAACTCTTCTGCCCTACCCTGCAAGAGGTCCTCCCGCGTTCTCGGCTCAAGCAGGGAGCGGGTCACTCTAAACAGGGCAGCAGGCTGATTTTCTGCCGACGCAATAAGGGCGGAGAGGCGTGAACGCTTCGCCGCCCCTATCGCCACTAGGTAGGTCCTAATATAAGACCTCACCTGTGTCCGGTCAGACTCAGCACGACTGGCCCTCCAGATGCCCTCCAGACGTCTTTTCCGGCATTTCATCCCCCTCAGCTCCCCCGTAAACCACGGAGCCAGGTGGGATCTATGCCGAGTCAGAGGTCGCAAAGGCACAACTCAGTCCAGAGCCTCAGCGGCCAACCTATCCCAGGTGGCCACCAAGTCTGTGGCCGGGTTATGAGCCAGAGTTTCAGGAAATGGCCCAAGCTCCATCTGAAACCGTTCAGGATCCATCAGGCGCCTGGGGTGGAACCATCTCCTCGGCTCCGCCTCCCTGCGATGGGGGGTGGCGGCACCGAAGTCCAGTCTAAGAAGAGAATGATCGGACCATGACAAGGGTTTTATAACTAGGTCTCCAACACGATCATTCAACCACTGACCAGAGGCGAAAATCAGGTCCAGTGTGTGTCCCCCCGTGTGAGTGGGGCCAGAAACTAATTGGGTCAGATCCATGGCTGTCATGGAAGCCAGGAACTCCCGGGCCACCCCAGAGGTTTCCCCGAGCGAAGGCAGGTTGAAATCACCCATGACTAAAAGCCTGGGGGTTTCAACCGCCAGCCCGGCTATCACCTTGAGGAGCCCGGGCAGGGCCGATGACACGTGGCAGGGAGTCAGGTACATTATCAACAGGCCCATCTGAACCCCCCGACCCCACTTCACAAAGAGAGACTCACAACCAGCCGTCTGAGGAACAGTGGCCTCCCTAGGACAAAGGACTTCTCTAATAATCGCCGCCACCCCACCACCCCTTCCCTGAGACCTCGGTCGATGGAATGCTTGGAAACCTGGCGGGCACATCTCTACCAGAGGGACACCACCCTCTGGGCCCAACCAGGTTTCGGTGACCCCCCGCCAGGTCCGCACCCTCCTCCTGAATGAGATCGCAAATCAGGGGGGCCTTGTTAACGATGGACCTGGCATTACATAACATCAGCCGGGTACTCAGGGCCTGAGACTCTGCACAACCAGGCCTGCCAGGGAAGTTCTACCTTAGCACTTGGCCACCACAGGTGCCCCCGACATGAGTCTCATGTCATGCCCACCCCTGCTCCTGGTCACATCCACCCCCAGCCACACACACACAAGGCCCTCTGAGATCAAACACAACCCTGATGCAACCCTCAGTGACATCGAGTTTGACACTTCTGTATTAGAAGGGTGTTGTTTGTTATCGGGCAGTGTTGCGCATGAACCCATCCAGTTTGCGGTTTGAATAAAATGTATGATTACATTGTGTGAATCCTGGACATGGGTTCATTCAGGGTTCAGGTTAAACCTCCTGTGTGAATGCAGTTGATCCCCTGTCCTCCCAAGATCTTAAATTAAATTTAACCTTGCAATGCTTGACCCTGAATGTTGGCGGCAGGAGGTTGCTGTCCAAGTGGGTCGGAATGATCCTTTTGCCGGAAAGGCGGTCCAGTTGATCCAGTTTGGAAAGGTCTCCAAATTCAATAGGAGAGGTCAAAGCCACTTTGGATGCATAGATGTGTGTCAGGATTTCCGCCAGCCAGTGGGTTCCTAACAGGGAAGAGAAAGGGAAAGAGGCACTAGATTGGCAGAGTGTCGAAACCTGGGTAGGACAGAGGTTATGTGAATGCAGGCTTAGAAGAAGCATATCATCTGTTAGCCAATGAGAAGAAAATAATGCAAAGATAGACAAGTGAATGTTGTAGAGGTAGATACAGAAGCATGAATTCATTACATTGCAGGTAGTCCTTGACTTAAGACCAGTCATAGTTCAAAGTTACTGGAGACCAGAGGTGGGATTCAGCAGGTTTTGACCAGTTCTGGAGAACCAGTAGTGGAAATTTTGAGTAGTTCGAAGAACCAGCGAATACCATCTCTGACTGGCCCCGCCCCCATCTCTTCTCTGCCTCCCGAGTCCCAGCTGATCAGCTAAGTCTTCTTTGGTTGCCCTGCACAGGAGAACGGAGCTGGAAAGCAGGTTAGTGGGATGAGAAGGGAATGGGGATTTTGCAGCATCCTTCCCCTGCCACACCCACCAAGCCATGCCCACAGAACCAGTAGTAAAAAAAATTGTATCCCACCATTGCTAGAGACCTCCTGAAAAGTTATGTATAACATAGTGGTGAAGTACTGACATTGTCGCCCCCACCCTCCAGTCACGTGACCACTGTAGAAGAAGGAGTGGCAGAACCTGTGGTCGGAGTTAAAAGAGGGATCAGTCTAGAATCTCTACGTAATCACAAATGATTGAGTCTGTTATCTGAACCTCTATAACTATCTGGTTTGGTTCTGCAACCCAACAAGATAGATGCAGACTTCAGAGGATTGTTAGAACTTCAGAAAAAATAGTTGCTACCAACCTGCCTTCCATGGATTCTTCCTGTATCCTGCACAAGTCAAAAAGAGGGCAGGGAAAATATCTACAGATCCCACAGATCCCGGACATAAAATGTTTCAACTCCTTCCCTCAAAACAACGCTATATAGCACTGCTCACTGGAACAACTAGACACAAGGACAGTTTTTTTCCAAATGCCATCACTCTGCTAAACAACTAATTCCCACAACACTGTCCAACTATTTACTAAGTCAGCATTATTATTACTATTAATCTTCTCATCGTTCCTATCACCCATCTCCTCCCACTTATGACTGTATGATCGTAACTTTGTCATTCGTATCCTTATGATTTATATTGACTGTTTCCTAGTATGATTTGATTGCTTATTGTACCCTATGACTATCATTAAGTGTTGTACCTTATAATTCTTGACTCTTGACGAATGTATCTTTTCTTTTATGTACACTGAGAACATTTGCACCAAGACAAATTCCTTGTGTGTCCAATCACACTTGGCCAATAAAGAATTGATGATGATGATGATGAAATTGATTAAGTCCAACCCTCCTTGAAGTCTATTGACTCTTATTTAGGTCCCAGAAGGTGCTGACATTAGTTGACAAATTTCCTGTGCATAGGCATAATTAGCAATAAATCAGTTTAATTGGACCTTCATATGTCGACCTGATCCACATTTTGGGTGCTCAGGAACCTGCCCAAATTTACAGGCATTTGCAGTGCCTGGTGATCACATGGTCAGTCTTTATAACATTTTTGCTAGAACCCAGGGTTTATTTCCAGTTTCTGGAATTCTCAAAAAAGGTTCCAAGCTCTTGACTGCAAAACCACAAATTAAGCTTTTTTTTCTGTTTTTGCACAATATCCAGTAAAAAAAAAAAAAAAAATCCAATTGGGTTGGATTCACATGACTAGCTATGCACTTAGAGAACCAACAACCTAACTAATATTAAAACCAACATAGCTTAAGTTTATTGTGAGTGTGAATGCAGTTCTCAAGCCTTTAACCTGGTTCCTTGCATTCGTTGCATTTCTTATGGTACAGAATTTTTAGCCCAGCTTTCGACAATACTGAATGAATTCAGCCAAGCAATCTTGCAAGCAATCTTTCCTAATTCATTTAACAAATTCTCTTTCAGCCAAATTCCAAATGAACCTTACCAGATTTGGGGTAGGAAACCAACAGAATATCATCTTCTCTAGCATCAAATGAAACCAAAGCATTTAAAAGTTCTGGTGAGGATCTTGTAGTAAACCTGATGCCATTGAAAGTGTGCATGAGTTTTTCGTCGTTCCACGACATTTGCAATCTAAATCAGAGGCTGCCACTGCAAAGAGACAAGTCGAAAAAGCTCCTTGCAGACCAGATGGTTATAACTGACCAAGGAGAGCATCAGCAAAGACATATTTATGCACTTTGGACAATCTTTTAAAAAAAAGTATTTGGAGGATTATCTTTTATGGATTACTCTACCTGTAAAGCAATATAAAGGTTATCCAGATAAGCCACGCTTGCAAAAACAAATAAACCAAGAAATTTGGTTCATACGATGCCTGGCCTCCTGGAGATAAGGAGTCCGGAGAACCCACAAATGAAAAAAAAAATATCTTCAAGCAGAGTGTGCAGGGAACTTATTAACAAAGTGTAACCTCACAAGGGCCGTGGCCTGTGTCAGTTCAGGAGCTGAGTTCCTAATGAAGCAGGGTGGCACGTGAGTGTCGAAACTACCTTAAGTCTGGTTGGAAAATTCCATCATTGGAGGACTGATAAGGGGATGGAAATAGCACTAGCAATAGCACTTAGACTTATATACTGCTTTATAGTCAGTGGTGGGATACAACTGATGTAGCAACCGGTTCGGTGAGCGTGTGCTTTTGCCGCTGCGCATCGTTTTAAAACCACACATTTTCAGCTCTAATACTTACCTTCTACTGCAGCTCTGATGAGTAAAACAGCTGAGCCGTGCAAATCAGCTGAGCAGCAAAACATGGAAATAAAGGACAGGCTAAGGCAGGGGCAGGTGGACAGGGCCAAATGATCGCCAGAACTACCAGTTCACCCAAACCAGTCCAAACCGACAGAATCCCACCACTGTTTATAGTGCCTTACAGCCCTCTCTAAGCGGTTTACAGTCAGCCTATTGCACCCCAACAATCTGGGTCCTCATTTTACTGACCTCAGAAGGATGGAAGGCTGAGTTAACCTTGAGCCGGTCAGGATCAAACTCCAGGCTGTGGGCCGAGTCAGCCTGCAACACTGCATTCTAACCACTGCACCACCATGGCAGAGATAGCAATAATACTTAGACTTATATACCACTTCACAGTGCTTTACAGTCAGCATATTGCCCTCCCCCGTAACAATCTGGGTCTTCATTTTACCAACCTCAGAAAGATGGAAGGTTGAGTCAACTTTGAGCCAACCGGTCAGGATTGAACTCTTGGCAGTGGGCAGAGTCAGCCTTCAACACCACATTCTAACCACTCTGCCACCATAGCTCTAATGCTTGGGATTTTAGAAACCTTGAAAAAAAAATCATCACCTCTTAAGAATTTTTTTTCTCTGACTTTAGAAATACCAGTAGTAGCTAAAACTTTTAAAAAAAAAACAACAACCATAAAACTAATTTTTCTCCTGTTCTTCTTACAGGAAGATTTAAGACAGAGATGGATAGTTCCATGAGAGAAGCATACTTCACTTTCCTAGGGGATGTTGGGGGCTGGTCGGTGATGGTATGGGGTTTACAGAATGGGGGAAGGAATATGCCTGGGCCCATTTGGGGGTGTGGAGTGCCCCTTGGAGGTGGGCATAGGGGAATGACCATTGCAAACTCAAGTTGTTACATCATGTGGCCTATCTCACAATACAAATTCAAAAGGGGGAGCTTGCATGATGATGTCATGGTGCATATTTTATCAGGTTGGCATCATCGTGGGAAAAGATAGGTACCCCTTAAAATGGATGAATGACACCAGTTTTGTCCCCAAACTCTCCAGAATAGGATATCCCCTACACAACAACAAGGCTGTAGGCCTTCTCATTCCTTGGTGCTCTGGGGATCCCAGAAGAGACAAGGGTTTGCAAGGGAGTGAAAAATGAAGTTTTAATGATGGCAGCCACAACTACTACACAAACAATGATTTTGCTCTTGTAAATTTATAATAAGGCAGTATGGGATTCATAGCTCAGTCCCCCTGGTCTGCTCTATCTGAAGATCAATCATGCAAGCCTGAATGCAGTCCAGTGGTGGTATGCTACTGGTTCGGACCAGTTCATCTGAACTGGTAGTAAAAAAAAAAGCCTCCAACGATCAGCTGAGAGGAGGAAAAAAGCCAACTATCAGCTGAGAGGAGAAAGAAAAGTCAGGATCAGTCTCCCACCAGCCTCTGCACTTTTCTCTTCCTTATTCTTTATCCTCTCAGCTGATTGGCACTGCAGGCCTCAGCTGGTGTGGGGAAAGTTGCACGTGTGTGTTAGGTGGATGCACACGATCACCGAACCAGTAATGGAACAGGTAGGATCCCACTGTTGCCCCAGTCCCTCTATCTTCACAAGTAGGAGTCTCCATACTTGGCAACTTTAAGAGTTGTGAACTTCAACTCCCAGAATTCCTCAGCCAGCCATGGGGAATTCTGGGAGTTGAAGTTTTCATGTCTTAAAGTTGGAGAGCCCTGTTCATGAGGATCAGGGAGGTTCATGCCTTTCTCAAATTACACTTCTTCCCGGGACTCAGATTCCTTTTATCTGGACTGCTGCCTTAGTTACAGCTCTTCCTCCTGTTCCCAAAAGTTATTCCTGCTGCCCATTACATAAACCTGGCCTCTTTCGAAACCTTAACTAGGTATCCATCACCTGTTTCATTTGAAAATATACAGAAATCTGTTTATGAATATCAATAAAAATAAATAAAAATTCTTTTCCAGGGCTCTTTTGTTTGTTTGTCAAACATGTACAAGATAACAATTGTAACTATGAACATAAACAATAACAAAGGAAGTTGTTGTTGTTAGTTGCGAAGTCATGTCTGACCCATCGTGACCCCATGGACGATGTTCCTCCAGGATTTTCTGTCCTCTATCATCCTCTGGAGTCCATTTAAACTCATGCCGACTGCTTCAGTGACTCCATCCAGCCACCTCATTCTCTGTCGTCCCTTCTTCTATTGCCCTCAATCGTTCCCAGCATTAGGCTCTTCTCCAGTGAGTCCTTCCTTCTCATTAGGTGGAAGTAAATACAGATAAGTGGGGACAATAAGACAGGGATGGTAGGCATGCTGGTGCACTTATGCACGCCCCTTTTAAGGACCCCTTAGGAATGGGGTGATGTCCATGGTAGATAGTTTGATGTTGAAGCTGTGAGGGGGTTGAGACTGTACCAACGGAGTCAGGTAGAGTATTCCAGGCATTGATCACTGTTGCTGAAGACGTGTTTGAAGCTGAAGAAGTCATCGACAGGCAAGGTGTTATAGCAGACAATTTTGTGAACGATGCTTAGATCGGATCGCAGGTTCCTTTTTTTTTTTGCCTGCCACTCGTGTTAAAATCTCAAGTCCATAAAGATGTTGCCTGGTGCAATCCTCATTATTTGTGGGCTTGCAAATATTTGCAAATTCACTTATTTGCAAAAATGTTCTTATAACCCAGAAATCAGTACTCATGGCACAGTCACATTTACTTGTGGATATGAGAACTGGGCAAAATATTGGAATTGTCCTACCTGCTGAATTTTCAACTTTCACCAATTCAATATCTTTCACTATTTGTATACTGAAATTCAGTAATTTAAGTATTTGTATGGGGTCCTTGATGCTTTCTGAGCTTGGTGGTGTTTTTGTAGACGTTTCATTACCAACTAAGCAACATCATCAGTGCTACTGCTGATAACACTGCAGGAAAACCACCAAGCTCAGAGAGCACCACAATTCAGCTCTGAGCTACTAATGTTCTCTTCTACCACTTTTTGTGGCATTCTCACAGAATTTAAGTACTGTGAATACAGTGGAATCCTGGGTTGTGAATGCTCCCATTCGCAACCAAATTGGGTGACGACCAGAATTTTCAGAACAGTTTTCTTCTGGTTGCGAACAGATCTTCGGGTGGCAACCAAGCAAACCCAAAAATCGCCATGGTGATTTCTCCTTTGGCGCCATGCTGTCTACTGGAATGGATTACGATCACGACCCGAGATTCCACTGTAACAGGAATTGCTTGCAACTGATTTTCACTGATATTCTTGTTGGGATTACAGCAACGCTTAAATGTCAAGAGGTAATTGCCAACCATTAATCAATAAGCTTCCCTTTAACCTTAACCCATTTGGCAGGAAAAATGGTTGAGACCTAAATGGGTCTAATTGACTGGTGTACGAAACTCACTGGTGGTCAAAAAAGGAAAAGGTAAAAGTTTCCATCTCTAGTTATGTCTGACTCTAGGGCAGCGTTGTCTGAATACATTTTCTGCGGTCAAGTGGCCAACATGGCTGTACACCAAAGGCGCACGGAACGCTGTTACCGTCCCACCGAAGTGGTAGCTATTAACCTACTCGCATTTGCATGCTTTCGAACTGCTAGGTTGCAAGGAGCTGAAACAAGGAATGGGAGCTCACCCCGTTGCACGGTGCTGGGGTCTTGAACCTGGACTATCAGCTCCCCAGCTGACAGCTCAGCATCTTTAATTGCTGAACCATCTTGCCCCCTAAAAAAAAGGGACAAGAACCAAATCCAATAAGAGAATTAGAAGGAGAGCAAAAAGAGAGCCAAAATGCCCACAATAGAATGAAGTAGGTTTCAAACCAACTTTATCTCTACAAATGTACAAACTTGAAAATACCCATTTGAAAAATTTGACAATATCTAAAGGCTCTTTCTTTCTTTCTTTCTTTCTTTCTTTCTTTCTTTCTTTCTTTCTTTCTTTCTTTCTTTCTTTCTTTCTTTCTTTCTTTCTTTCTTTCTTTCTTTCTTTCTTTCTTTCTTTCTCTCTTTCTCTCCCTCCCTCCCTCCTTCCTTCCTTCCTTCCTTCCTTCCTTTCTTTCTTTTCCATCCTCTCTTCCACCATCCCTCTCTTTCTTTCTCTTTCTTTCTGTCATCCTGCTTCTGCTCCTCTTTTCTTTCTTTCTTTTTCTTTCTTTCTTTCTCCCTCCCTCCCTCCTCCTTATTTATTTATTTTCTTCCTTTCTTTCTCACTTCTTTCCTTTCCTTTCTTTCTTTCCTTTCCTTTAACTCAGTATTTCATAGGTCATCCTGACTATTTTTGTTCCAAGGGTGAAGGTACATTTATAAGCAAATAAAAGCAGATCACACAACAGGAACCGGTAAGGAACATCTGAAAAACCGTTGAGTGATTTATGGCTCAAAGAACAGAGGAAAGTTAATATATAAGGACAGAGTGGAGATTTCACCATTGCCAAGATGTGACTCATACATGGTAAAGCTACAAAGGACACAGATCTATGGGCACAGGTCCATAGAAACTGCATCTGCATAAAATATACGAATGGGTGTGCAAAGTGACACATTAAGAAATAATTCCTATATTTCAGTAATCCAAATTTAGCCTTTTTAAAAAAGAATAACTGGAAATCAGTGATACCTAATCAAGTAAAACTTGGTAGTATTCAGCAGGTTCTGACCAGTTCTGGAGAACCAGTAGCAGAAATTTTAAGTAGTTCGGAGAACCGGCAAATCTCACCTCTGACTGGCCTCGCCCCCACCTATTCTCTGCCTCCCGAGTCCCAGCTGATCAGCTGGCTCTTCTTTGGTTGCCCTGCACAGGAGAACAGAGCTGGAAAGCAGGTTAGTGGGGTGGGAAGGGAATGGGGATTTTGCAGTATTCTTCCCCTGCCCTAACCCTAATCCTAACTCTAACCCTGCCACGCCCACCGAGACACGCCCACAGAACCAGTGGTTAAAAAAATTTGAATCCCACCACTGTTGGGGTCAGTGAATTTATTTTGATTCCTGGTAAATATGTCCCTGTAGTTCTCTTCCAAGTGGTATCAAACTGGTTTCCTGGAAATTCCTATTGAAAAGTTAGCAGGGTTTGCTAAGAGCATGTGCCCAAAGGCTGAGATGAGCTTACTTTAAATTGGATGAAATCTCATTTCATTCTGAATATCTACAATATCCATCATTGTAACAGAGCAAAATTTAACTAAAACAACTAGGCTTGGTATTTGTTGGTTAGTATCTTTAGCTTCCTTTTTATAGTTTTTCTTTAAACTGGACCTGGACACAACTGGCAGCCTCCCACCTATCCAATTGATGATGGAGTGAGAATGGTGACATTAAGACACGGCCTTCCCTTAAATATTGGGAGCTCTTGGAACTGAAATAGATCCTCAGTGATAAAATGTCTCACTGACAGTGAAACCAAGATAACATGAATACAGGTAGTCCTTGGCTTCTAACTGGTCATTTAATGACCATTCAAAGGTATGATGGCCTTGAAAGGGGTGCTTTATAGCCCATGAAGCACTTCTGGCTGTTGTAAAATGTCATGCTACCCACCCCCATGGTCACATGATTGTAATGTAGGTCCTTGGCAACCTACTCGCACTTATGACCAGTTGCCAAGCACCCTGCAATCATGTGATTTTGCTGTCTTCTCCGCCAGCTTTCCCAGAAAGGCGATGGGGAAGCCAGAAGGAAAGGTTGTAAGCTGCTATGACTTGCCAGGAGAACTTCTCTCATCTCTATGGACTGGTTGAAAAAGCTGTCTTTCGAGAAGAGCTGGAGGATGCCTCTATGGGAAAACCCTACTCAGATATTTGAGCTCCATCCCTCCAGCCACCTGGAGCAATTCTCTTCTACATACAGAGGAGAGCCAAACTCCTTAGATGGGATGGAGATATAGAGCTCAGATCCTGAATATCCGAGCTTCGTTCCTGCAGAGCACCATAATAAGATCTATCCCAACTTTTTGGTTACGAGTTTTGAGCCATAATCTTCCATCCTACCTACAAAGGGAACACACTCTACTGTGAGTCCACATTTTGGACAGAGAGGGCCGCTGGTTTGAAAGGGGAGGTCAAAGAGGCCATCTATGTCAAAATTGAACAGTCCTCTCTCAACAGAGTGGGAGGAATACCACATCATCTATCTCCAGTCTACAACACAGTCTGTCATGCCCCTGTTGGAGTCTGACTCTGAGGGAGAGGAGGAACAGCCAACAGGGAGTGGGTTGTGGCTCCAGAGGTTGTGGAGGAAACTGGGGAAGGGCACAGGCCAGCTGGGCAGTCAGAGAAAGACCCAGACCCATCCCCTCTTCATCCTAGGGCACACAGGGAGGAGAGGATAAGGGACAAACATGAATGGCGTGGTCTATGGGGGAAGAAAGGGCCCTGATCCCCTTCATGGGCTGCAGCTGTGAGGACTGTTTAAAAGGACAAACTGCCCATGGCCCAGTGCTGGGAGCAAAGCGTGAAATAATTCTAGTCTTTCAGTTCTTATCTGAGTTCTGGCATCCTTCCCAGTGTGTGTATTTCGATATGTGTGGGTATCTTCAAGCCTTTATCCTGCCTTGTCTCATTAATCGCTAAAGGTTTGTGTTGTTTTTTCTATTTATAATTTATATGTATTTTGAATTTGAACGACATTTCTTCCTTTTCGCAACCGTTTGTGGGGGAGTTTTTTCTCCAGTCAATGATAATTGGACCTTTGAAGCCAAGTTGAAGTAATTAAAAGGACTTCACCTGTTTTTGTGACTTTGTTGCTTTTGTATCCCACCCTGGGTCATCACATAGTCCTTTCAACAGTTCAAAGAAGGCTCCACACCAATTTGGATGTTTCAATATTAGAGGATTACCAGAAATAGGAAGCTGAGATGGAAGCAGAGTCTGTCACAGGCAAAGACTCTACAACACAGAGAAAAATACTCATCACTCATTAGTCATCTTGTAGTATTTGTTTTCATTGGGAAGCAGAAAGAACAACATTAATACAGTTTTCAGGGTTTTTTTATTCTTAAATCTTTTAAGAAAAAGCCTATTTGATTACATTTTATTCACACTTTAAATAATCAACAAGACAAATCAATAAGGAACATTTGAACAGAACTCCTTTATTCATAGTTCCCAGAAATGCATTGAACCTCAGCATGTGGCAGAACTATTTTGATACTCACATTTTATAAATATATTTATATTTCATATTTACAAATCAATAGCACAGTCAAGACTGCCTGTAAAGGAAATAGTTTCATATTTGCTCATTGAGAAGGTAATTGTGATGTGCTTTTGAACATTTTTGCCATATGCTAAATAAATAATTTCAGCTATAGCAATTTCCTTCCACAGATGGAAGGGAGCTGAACTTTTATTCTGTCCACATGAGCTATTGTTTAATGATGGCAGTTGGGAATTGCTGGTATTGCAGCCATTGAGTAAAGCATTCACATGGGTGTCTCATTTAACAACCATATCGTTCAATGGCCAAGATTCCACTCCCAATTTTGGCCATAGGCTGGCATGTAAGTGTTGTGGTTTGTCAGATGAGTCAGAGGAAATGGAGGGGGTGCCTGGATTACCATTGGGGCCCACAGAAGGCTCCGAGGAGTAGGAGGTCTCAGAGTCAGATGCAGAGCAGGGCCCATCTACTCGTGCTCAGGTGGAGAGACAGCTGCTTTTGGGCCCTGAGCTGAGCAAGGAATACTTGGGCCCTATCCAGATGTGCATATGCGCAGAGGAGAGCAATGCAGGACTGAAGACCAGCTATCCAGAAAAAGGAGACGTTAACAAGCCCTTCCCTGGTTGGGATATAAGGAGGAGGGGTGTGGGAGGTGTGCTTGTTGGACACAACCATTCATACACCAGAAGAGTTCCCTCCGGCGGATTCCTTGCCAGGATTTCCTTGCCAATAGCCCGTTGGTCAGGACTCTGTGTAGGGATTGAAGTGCTAATTGAGGCTCCCTGAGGTAAACGCACTGCTATGGCTTGTGAATCACCTAAGGATGTGTAACCTTTGTCAATGAATGCTGTGTATTCCTGCCTTTTTAAATAAAAAAGGGGTGTCTCCTCACAAGTAGGCTGGGTAGGAACAGTAATTAAGTGAAATGTTCCTGTGAGTTTAGTTACTGGCTAAGCAGTGGAAAGGCAACCTAGTGTACTGCTGACCTACACTTGATAATTACCCTTGTCAACTGAAGCATATCGTGATGATTCTCAGCAGAGCAGGTAAAGTAAACTAGCCATGGTGGAAAATTACCCACAGAAGCGCTTAGATGTGTTCAGGCAAAGCTGAACCTCTCATAAACCTTTTAGTTTGGACACCTGAACTAAGGAGAGGATTAAACTCCTTGAACTCAATGCTTCTGTGATCATCACAGTCAGCAGCTGGGAAGAAGATAAGGAAATTATGAACGGTGGAGAACCCTTGAGGACACCATGTGTTCCCTGCTTAAGAAAACAACTCTGTTGACTTAAAAGTGAAGTGGGTGACCTGAGGAAGCCGATATATTTACGAACAAGGTTCTCAGAAGCATCAGAGTTGGGTCTTATTTTCAAAATAATGGTTTCTCCACTCTTCATGAATGGAAGGCATCACCTGAGTTGGCCTTGGAAGCAGTGGTGGGATTCTACTTTTTTTACTACTGGTTCTATGGGTGTGGCTTGGTGGGCATGGCAGGGGAAGGATATACTGCAAAATCCCCATTCCCTCCCCACCCCACTAACCTGCTTTCCACTTCTGTTCTCCTGGGCAGGGCAACCAAAGAAGACCCAGCCGATCAGCTGGGACTCAGGAGGCAGAGAATAGGTGGGGACGGGGCCAGTCAGAGGTGGTATTTACCGGTTCTCCGAGCTGCTCAAAATTTTTGCTACTGGTTCTCCAGAACTGGTCAGAACTTGCTGAATACCCACCTCTGCTTGGAAGGATTCGTAAACATGGCTGCCAGTGATGACAGAGCAGAAAAGAGTTCAGATGTGTGGATGGCACACAAAAAAGCCAACACAGTTCTAGGCTGCATAAACAGAGGGATAGAATCAAGATCACGTGAGGTGTTAATACCACTTTATAATGTCTTGGTAATATGTCTGGTAATATTGCATCCAGTTTTGGTCGCCATGATGTAAAAAAGATGTGGAGACTCTAGAAAGAATGCAGAGAAGAGCCACAAAGATGATTAGGATGGTGTTCTCACCCAAGCCTTGTTCAAATTAAACAAACACAAACTGTGTATAAAAGCAAACCTTCTTTAATGTGGCACTGGGAATTCAGTGCATTCCCAGGCAAGAGACATTAAACCTAATTGTCCGATATCAAAAGCAAGTCCTTTCAAGGTTGCAAAAGGCTGCCAAGAACAGAAGACTAATTACTCATTAAATATCCACTGACAGAAATTTCAAAAACAAACCGGAGTAAGCAGGGCTTCAACGAGGACTCTGAGTCTAAAGAACTTCTTTGCTTCCTGCAAAGAACACATCCCCGAGGGCTGGTTTTTATCCCTTATGGGAGGGGCCATCACCTTCCAGCCTTACTCCTGAGTCACCTGTGCTGCTACAACTGCTCTTTCCTTTGAGCAATCCTGGGCACAGGCTCCCCAGGGTCCTCTGTGTCACTGCTGCCAGACTCCACAAGCTCTGAAGGCAGCACCCCACTCTCCGATAGTCCTGGCCCCATCCCTGCATTACACACAGGCCTCTCAAAGCTGGCCGAGGAACTCTGGGAGTTGAAGTCCACAAGTCTTAAAGTTGCCAAGGTTGGAGACCCCTGATTTAACGGTCCAATGGCTGCATTTCACACACACACACACAAAACCTGGCTCTTTGAGCAGGCCGACCTGGGCTGATTTAAATTGGGGTTTGAGAATCGGTTTTGTATTTTAATTATTGGGGTTTTAAGGTATAATGTTAGTAGCAGCCTTGAATTTAATCTATTTTTAATTTTTGTAATTTTATATTTTGTTTTTATTTGGCTGTACACCGCCCTGAGTCCCTAGGGAGAAGGGCAGTATATAAATCCGATTAAATAAATAAATAAATAAATAATTTTAATATTCTTTGGTTTTTCTCATGGTCGAGTAAGTTATGTGGATTGGAGCAGTTTGAGGAGTTCCATGTTCATTGAATTGGGTGAACTCAGAAAATTGGTTAATTGGTTAAACAGGTGGATAAAGAAATCCTTGGAGAGAACCAAGTGAGGGAATTGTTGTCATGGTTGTCAGCTTTGGAAGCCATATTCCATGCTGCCACATAGCCTGAGAAGTTGGGAGTGGGGTGATTTCAATTGAGTAGTTCTAAGTAGTTCTAAGTAGATAAAATAAAATTATTTTCTTAGTTCAAGGTTATTAAGTGTGGCGCAGCAGAGAAAAAGGATCTTACACTGAGACACATCGTGATTGGTCCATGTATGTGATGATGGGAGAAAAGGGGATGGGTTGTAGTTTGGGACATTGTGGGAAATCTGGGAAACTTTTAGTTTCAAGATTTCACAGATGTGCCAGGTGCTATTCTAATAAAGGTACTTTTGAGATTATGCTTGTCTCGGAGTTACTGATTGGAATGGAGCTTTCCTGGAATGCTGACAATGTTTTTTTCTTTTTCAGGAATATTCAGTATTCAGAAGAATAATTTGAAATGCCCTCAGGAGAAGAATTTGAAAGGCTATTTGTATCAATTTCTCTGGGAAAAAAAAAATATTCCCAGTGGTTAAAACCGTTGGACTTGTTGATCGGAAAGTTGCTTATTTGAATCCCGCATGCCGTGTGATGGGGTGAGTTCCTGTTCCTGCTCACCTAGCAGTTCGAAACACGTGAATGTTAGTAGATAAATAGATTAGATTTTTTTTAAAAAAAATGTGCATCAATATGGTTGCCATCATCGCCACCATCATCTGTTTAATTAGAAACACCCACAGCCTGGCACCCTGCTTTTAAAACCCAGACAGGAATTCTATTATGCTCACATGGACTGAAAGAATCGGCAACATCATGCTATTAAAACTTCAGCCAGGGGCAAGCATTTAGCTAGCCTACCTTGGCTGACCTCTGAAGCTTAAACTAGCTTGCTAAGCGTTTGGCTGCGACAGGTTGGGAATTCTAGAACCATAGACATAATCAGGATATTAAAAAAGCATTTCAGTGTAGCAAGTCTCCTTTTTGATTCTGCCAAAAAAAACCCCGATAATATAATCCCTAGCACTTGAGTTCAGCCAGAGGACATAATATCCTTTTTAAAAGGCAATAATGTACAATATATAACTTAAACCTGCAATAAAATGTTCTGCTCTGGTTGTCTTGCTTTGTTTTTTTCCCCCCCTAGAGCAGCATTTCTCAACCTTGGCAATTTGAAGATGGGTGGACTTCAACTCCCGTGCTGGCTGTGGAGTTCTGGGAGTTGACGTCCACCCACCTTCAAGTTGTCAAGCTTGAGATACATTGCTGTAGAATAGGGGTGTCAAACTGGTAGCCTGCGGGCTGGATATGTCACGTACTGGCCATTCTCACCCCAGTATTCTGACCAAGGCTTCTGAGACCATAATTACACACACACTTATTTTAAAAACTAGTCTTGTTTTATTGCAATGCTGGGAATTATTTTAATGCCCAGCCAGTAATGAATCTCAAACAGTCCCTCAAGATAAGCACCCACCTTTCTTCCCTGTGAAGTGCTGCCAATAACAGAAGTGTTCAATGAATTAGAAAGAAAACCAACCGAAGTACAAAGAGCTTCAAGAATGAATCTGAACCGAAAGAACGACTTTGCTTCATGCAAAGGTTTTGTCATCTTTGTCTGTCCTTTATACCTTAGAGGAGGGCCAGTCACCTCCCAGCCTTACTCCCGAGTTGTCCCTTTTGTTTCAGACACTCTTGCCTTCTGGCAGTTCTGCGCGTACGCGCACTGGGAACAGGCTTCCCTTGTTCCTCTACCTCACTGCTGCCAGACTCCAAAGGCTCCAGAGGCAGCACTCCATTCCCAGATGGTCCTGGCCCCATCTCTGCATCGGACGCAGGACACTTGTCCGAGTCTTCTCTAGACTCCCTGATTGGTCCCCGTTCTTCCCCACTGTCCAATTCCGCTGCCATCTGCACTGCCTACCAGTGAACTACAACACCTAACTCCCAAAGGAGGGAAAAACGTCACAACACATCACACAACAGCAATGTGATGCACCAAGTTTGACACCCATGCTCTAGAACCGTGATGATGAACCTATGGCACATGTGCCAGAGGTGGAACCCAGAGCCCTTTCTGTGGGCATGAGAGCCATCGCCCCAACTTAGCTTTGCTGCACCTGCATGCATGTGCCTCCTGCCAGCCAGCCGGCCTTCAGCTCTCTGCTGCGCATGCGCAGGGGCAGGGCGCATGCACGGGGGTGGGGTGCATGCATGGGGGATGGGGCAATTGTGTGGGCATGGGGTGCATGTGCAGGGTGCATGCGCAGAGGGCATGTGTGCATGCCTGGAAAGATGCATGCACATACGCAGGGGGGCAGGGCACATGCCCAAGGGATGCACATGTATTGCATTTTGGGGGTGCGTGCATGCACTTTGGGCCCTCGTTGCCAAAAAGGTTATCCATCACAGCTCTAGAATATTGCAGTAGTAATCCATGCTGTTGGAGATTCTTTACCTCACTTGTCCCTTCTGACAGATTTTTTTTCTGTTTGTTTTAATTTTTGTAATTTTGATCTCTTTTTATATTTATAATCATCAGACATTCGGTATATTTTATCTTACTGTAAGTCAATCGGACTCCACTTGAACCATGAGATGGGCAGCAAATAAATCTGATTAGTCATTATTCTGCTCTTGCACAGAGGTAGATTTATATCTGTGCAGATGCAGATAGATAACTCAACAAAGCTTCCATAACAAAGTTCATTTATTGGTACATCAGGTAGCCTCATAATTCACATTTGTGACGAAGTTCCTCTTTCAATGACCAATCCTTTGTATATCTGCCTTGCACGTGGAAAATAGTTATCTCCTAATCCATCTCGTATCAATAGAAGGAAACGATGTTATCAGTAATGAGTGCAGGTAAGAATGGAGGGCAACCTCCTTCAACCCCTCGAGGGTCAATTTAGGGGCCAATCAGGATTACAGATGTGGCCACGTGACATGAACTACATTTCCCATGATGCATTCCCTTAAGGGGACAGCTCCCAATTCCTAAATAACTAACCCATTCCCATAGACTGGCTGGGACAGCACAGTCATAACAAATTGCTCTGAGGCTCTAGAATTCAAAGCCACAGGCACCTGCCCTGTGACACCCCAGCCATAACAATTGTCGATAGGAAGAATAGAAAAATCTGGCTGGGGACGAGACAGTACTTGGAGACAAGAGAAGAGAAGAGAAAGAACTGGAGAAGATCAGAAGGAACGGGACAGCTCGCTGCAGCTAACTCGCCCTGGCTGACTCGCCGTAGGAAAATTCAGCAATTCAATTTAACTCTTTAAAATATTTTTTAAAATTATTACAATTTTTGTAATTCACATTTCATTTCATGCCTATCCCAGATTGAGAAGAACACAATTGGTGCCAAATCCAGACTGAACATCCGGTTGACTGTGGGATGAACCATAATAATAATTTCTTTCCCAACCTCTCAATCCTCTTTTTTTTTTTAATTTGGGGCTCTATTTAGCTTGTAATGATTTGAAAGGATATGCTTCAGAGGTGGGTATTCAGCAGGTTCTGACCAGTTTTGAAGTAGTTTGAACCAGTTCTGACCAGTTTTGAAATTTTGAGTAGTTCAGAGAACCGGCAAATGCTACTTCTGACTAGCCCCGCCCCCATCTATTCTCTGCCTCCCAAGTCCCAGCTGATCGGCTGGGTCTTCTTTAGTTGCCCTGCACAGGAGAACGGAGCTGGAAAGCAGGTTAGTGGGGTGGGGAGGGAATGGGGATTTTGCAGTATCCTTCCCTTGCCATGTCCACCAAACCACGCCCATCAAGCTACGCCATGCCCATCAAGCCATGCCCACATAATTGGTAGTAAAAAAAAATTGAATCCCACCACTGATATGTTTGGAAAGAATCTAGGCATTATCAAGAAATGAAATCATGCAAGAGTAGAAAACAAAAAAAATCTATGGGTGATATGAAGATTTTTGAGATAGTTTAGTCAGCCATAAATAGCCCAAAGTAGGAAAATCTCTATTTATCAGTGCTTCTCAGCTCCTTCCTTCACCTCCTCTTGTTCAAATAGCTAATAATGGACTCAGAGCTGAGTAATTTTTGTGCCTCAGGATATGTTTTACTGTAATTATTTCTTCTTCAATGAAACAAAATTGGTCTTTTCATGCATGCTTGATTCATCTAGATGAAGTTAAACATTTGATCATAAGAGTGTATGTTGCTTTTTTTATTTATGTACTTTACTTGTATTGAAGTGCATAAATACCGCAATACTTCATTCTAACCACTGCACGGTGGCACAGTGATTAGAATGCAGTATTGCAGGAAAATTCTGCCCACTGCCAGGAGTTTGATCCTGACCTGCTCAAGGTTGACTCAGCTTTTCTTCCTTCCAAGGTCGGTAAATTAAGGGATTGTTGGGGGCAATAGGCTGGATCTGTAAGCCACTTAGAGAGGGCTGTAAAGCACTGTAAAGCGGTATATAAGTCTAAGTGCTGTTGCTAGCTTTAGTTCTCTTTTGGACACTTCATTTGTTGATCTATCTCTCAGGAGAAGTCTGTAATGTTGGGGGGGGGGGGAAATGGAAGGAAAGAGAAAAAGAGGAAGATCAGAAGGAAGCTAGATGGACTCAGTTGGAGTTATGGATGTACTGTTGAAAAACCTGATACGCTAAAATGTAGGAAGTAGAATAATAGAGTTGGAAGGGATCTTGGAAATCTTCTAGTCCAATCCCTTACTTAAACAGGAGATCCTATACCCGTGATGGCAAACTTATGGCATGCGTGCCACAGGTGGCACGTAGAGCCATTTGTGCTGGCTCGCAAGCTGCAGGCAAACTTACCTCACTGCGCATGCACGTGTCTCACAGTTGATTTTTGGCCAGTTTGAGGCCTTTTTCGGCCTCCCAAAGGCTTGAGGAAGGCTTCTGCAGGCTTTGCAGGCCAAAAACTAGCCCCATTTCCTCATTTCCTGTTTTTCCAAAGATACCAGAAGTGAAGAAACAGGGCTAATTTTTGGCCTGCAAAGCCTGCAGAAGCCTTCCTCAAGCCTTTGGGAAACTGAAAAAGGCCTCAAACTGCCCAAAAATCAGCTGTGAGGCACAGTGCAGGTAAGGGGTTGGCAGGAGTGGGTGGGTGGGGATTGTGTGCGCATGCGTAGGGGGCATGGGGGGGGCGCATTGCCTTCTGGGTGCTGGCACGTGAGCGCGAGCGTGCAAGCAAATGCACAATTTTTGGCACAGGAGCCCAAAAAGATTAGCTACCACTGTCCTATACCATTTCAGACAAATGGCCATCCAGTTTCTTCTTGGAAACCTCCAGTGATGGCGTTCCTACAACTTCTGGAGGCAAAGCTATTCCATTGGTTGATTGCTCTCACCATTAGGAAATGTCGCTCCTTGGTTAGTTTCCACCCATTGTTTCTTGTCTCGCCATCTGGTGCAACTGGAGAATAGGTTGAACCCTCTTCTTTGTGGCAGCCCCTTAGATACTGGAACACTGCTATCATGTCATCCCTGGTTCTTCTCTTCACTAGACTAGCCAGGCACAGTTCCTGTAACCGTTCTTCATACGTTTTAGTCTCCAGTCCCCTAATCATCTTAGTTGCTCTTCTCTGCACTTTTATCTAGAGTCTCCACATCTTTTTCATATCATGGCAACCAAAACCGGATGTAATATTCTAAGTGTGGTCTTACCAAAGCATTATAAAGTGGTACTAACATTTCACATGATCTTGATTAGGGGTGGGATTCACAACCGGTTCTGTGGGTGTGGCTTAGTTGGTGAGCATGGCCAACTCAATATCACTCACATCGAGGCACACATCTCCTCGCCTGGCCTCTCATGACTGTGGGGATGCTGCAACAGTCATAAGTGTGAAAAATGGACATAAGTCACTTTTTTCAGTGCCATTGTAACTTTGAATGGTCATTCCACACAAGTAAAGGAGGGGGGAAAAAACTCCAGAGACATTCCTGAGACAGGAAGTTCCTGAGTCCTGCCAAGAATGTAATAAGGGTTAACAGAGAGGTGGTTTCTATAAGCAACACCAGAATGTTTCCTTCCTGCCTTCCTTACAGGATTAGGCTAGTAATTTCTTCTAACAACAAGTTCCCCGAACTGCTTAGAATGTTAACAACCGGTTCTAGCGAATAGGTGCAAACTGGTAGAATCCCACCCCTGATCTTGATATTATCTCTCTGTTGATGCAGCCTAGGACTGTGTTGGCTTTTTTGGGCAGCTATAACACATTAATGAGCCATGGTGGTGCAGTAGTTAGAATGCAGTACTGCAGGCTACTTCTGCTGACTGCCGGCTGTCAGGAGTTTGATCCTTATCAGCTCAAAGTTGACTCAGCCTCCTTCCAAGGTCAGTAAAATGAGGATCGAGATTGTTGGGAGGGGGAGCAATAGGCTGACTCTGTAAACTGCTGAGAGAAGGCTGTAAAGCCCTGTGAAGCGGTATGTAAGTCTAAGTGCTTTGCTATTCCCATTGCCATTTGGAAATACCATATTCTAGATTGGTGCATTCTGGGATGAAGACACAGACTGTTTTTCACATTTAAAAAGATAAAAGTAAATTCCCTGCCAAAAGAATGGTGGGAGGACACTTTTGAGAGGTTGGAAGAACCCTGAAAATGGCAGGTTGCTGCTACATTTTTCGTGTCCTGTGAGAAACAGTCTGAGCTCCTGTTAATCAAATCCAAGGAAGGTTTTTCCCATGCAGAGAGCTGCCAAGCTCATCCGTGAGACACATAAAATCATTTATGAAACTTTAATTGAAATCTAAAGTCCAACGAAAGGTACAGGCTTTGTTGTAAAATAATTTTTGTTTGTTTATTTATTTAAAAGGTTTATTATGGCTGCCCATCGGTCCATAACTCTGAGACACTCACAACAGCTATAAAACCAGGAGCTATAAAATGGTCCTAAAACAATAAAACAATAAAACAAAAAAAACCTGCAACATAATCATCTTCCTACGATGCCCCATAGCAAGCTCCCCTTTCCCCTCTCCTTCTTGTTTTGCAATATTGCAAAGAGATAATTTCAGATTAACAGAGTTGGAAGGGACCTTGTAGGTAATCGACTCCAACTCCCCACCCCCAAGCAGGAGACCCTCTTGTTGAAAGCCTCCAGTGATGAAGCTCCCACAACGTCTGAAGGCAACTTCTATTCCACGGGTTGATTGTTCTCACTGTCAGAAAGTTTCTCTCCTTATTTCCAGGTTGAATCTCTCCTTATTCAGTTTCCATCCATTGTTCCTTGTCTGACTTTCAGGTGCCTTGGAAAATAGCTTGACCTCTTCCTCCTCTCTGGGGCAATCCCTCAAATATTGGAAAACTGCTATCCTGTCTCCCCTGGTCCTTCTCCTCACTAGTATGCCCAGTAAAGAGGTGGTTTTCAGCAGGTTCTGACCAGTTCTGGAGAACCGGTAGTAGAAATTTTGAGTAGTTTGGAGAAGCGGTAGTGGAAATTTTGAGTAGTTTGGAGAAGCGGTAGTGGAAATTTTGAGTAGTTTGGAGAAGCGGTAGTGGAAATTTTGAGTAGTTCTGGAGAACCGGTAGTGGAAATTTTGAGTAGTTTGGAGAACCGATAGTGGAAATTTTGAGTAGTTTGGAGAACCGGTAGTGGAAATTTTGAGTAGTTTGGAGAACCGGTAGTGGAAATTTTGAGTAGTTTGGAGAACCAGTAGTGGAAATTTTGAGTAGTTTGGAGAACCGGTAGTGGAAATTTTGAGTAGTTCTGGAGAACCGGTAGTGGAAATTTTGAGTAGTTCTGGAGAACCGGTAGTGGAAATTTTGAGTAGTTTGGAGAACCGGTAGTGGAAATTTTGAGTAGTTCTGGAGAACCGGTAGTGGAAATTTTGAGTAGTTCTGGAGAACTGGTAGTGGAAATTTTGAGTAGTTCTGGAGAACCAATAGTGGAAATTTTGAGTAGTTTGGAGAACCGGTAGTGGAAATTTTGAGTAGTTTGGAGAACCGGTAGTGGAAATTTTGAGTAGTTTGAAGAACCGGTAGTGGAAATTTTGAGTAGTTTGGAGAACCGGTAGTGGAAATTTTGAGTAGTTCTGGAGAACCGGTAGTGGAAATTTTGAGTAGTTCTGGAGAACCGGTAGTGGAAATTTTGAGTAGTTCTGGAGAACCGGTAGTGGAAATTTTGAGTAGTTTGGAGAACCGGTAGTGGAAATTTTGAGTAGTTTGGAGAACCGGTAGTGGAAATTTTGAGTAGTTTGGAGAACCGGTAGTGGAAATTTTGAGTAGTTTGGAGAACCGGTAGTGGAAATTTTGAGTAGTTCTGGAGAACCGGTAGTGGAAATTTTGAGTAGTTCTGGAGAACCGGTAGTGGAAATTTTGAGTAGTTCTGGAGAACCGGTAGTGGAAATTTTGAGTAGTTCTGGAGAACCGGTAGTGGAAATTTTGAGTAGTTTGAAGAACCGGTAGTGGAAATTTTGAGTAGTTTGGAGAACCGGTAGTGGAAATTTTGAGTAGTTTGGAGAACCGGTAGTGGAAATTTTGAGTAGTTTGAAGAACCGGTAGTGGAAATTTTGAGTAGTTTGGAGAACCGGTAGTGGAAATTTTGAGTAGTTTGGAGAACCGGTAGTGGAAATTTTGAGTAGTTCTGCAGAACCGGTAGCAGAAATTTTGAGTAGTTCGAAGAACCAGCAAATACCACCTGTGTCTGGCCCTGCCCCCATCTATTCTCTGCCTCCCGAGTCCCAGGTGATTGGCTGGGTCTTCTTTTGTTGCCCTACACAGGAGAACGGAGCTGGAAAGCAGGTTAGTGGGGTGGGGAGGGAATGGGGATTTTGCAGTATCCTTCCCCTGCCACGCCCACCAAGCCATGCCCACCAAGCCACACCCACAGAACTGGTAGTAAAAAATTTTGAATCCCATTATTGGCCCAGTTCCTGCAACCATCCATCATATGTTTTAGTCTCCAGTCCCCTAATCATCCTGGTTGCTCTTCTCTGCACTCTTTCTAGAGGCTCAACATCTTTTTTATAGCATGGCCACGCGATCAAAATTCAGATTCTTGGCAACCGATTCATATTTATGACGGTTGCCGTGTCCTGGAGATCATGTGATCCCCTTTTTCGACCTCCTGACAAGTAACGCCCATGGGGAAGCCAGATTCGTTTAACAACCCTGATATTAAATGAACAACTGCAGGGATTCACTTAACAACGGTGGCAAGAAAGGGCGTAAAATGGGGCAAAGCTGGCTGAACAAATGTCTCTTAGCAACAGAAATTCTGGGCTCGATTGTGGTCGTAAGTCGAGGACTACACCCATATTTTAAGCCATGTCTGTTGAGTGGACAAGTGAATCACATGGTTCTTAACCAAGTCCATCTTTCCTCACTGACGTTGCTCATTGAAAGGGAAGGTGACAGGTGACAATCTCAGGTTCTTAGCTTGCTGCAACCATCGTAAATGCCAGATCACATGACCGTGGGGATCACATGATTGCAAAGGTCATACATGCGAAGACCAGTTGCAAGTCATTTTTTTCAGTGCCTTCATAGCTTTGGACAGTTGTTGAATGAATAGTCATAAGTCAAGGACTTACCTGAATCCAATCTGCTTCAGGTTAATAGCATCAATAGGAGCCTCTGTGGTGCAGTGGTTAGAGTGCAGTACTGCAAGCTACTTCTGCAGCCAGCTGCCTACAATTTGGCAGTTTGAATCCCACCACGCTCAAGGTTGACTCAGCCTTCCATCCTTCCGAGGTTGGTAAAATGAGGACCCAGATTGTTGGGGGCAATAGGCTGACTCTGTAAACCGTTTGGAGAGGGCTGTAAAAGCTCTGTAAAGCAGTATATAAATCTAAGTGCTATTGCTATCACCGCGTCTCCTGCCAATGAATCCCATTGGTTAATTACAGGCTAATTGAAGAAGTGCTTCCTCACGTCTGTTTTAAATTTCCTGCTGAGTTGTAGTTTTGCTTTAACCACAAGTTATTAAGTTCCGGCTCTTCTGGGTAAACCAGACCAAAAAAAAACACAACGAGGTGAGCTAAATCTACTTTGTAGTAGAGCAACATTAGCAGAAGGTGGGGTGATGTTATTAATAGGGATGGGATTATGCCAGTTCGGGCTGGTTCGGGTGAGCCCCTAGGTCTGATGATCAGTTGGCTGCAAACCGGTTTGCTCTGACAATCATGTGGGCCTGCCCCCGCGCCCCTGCGCTGTACTCATCTATATCTGCTTAGTTGATTGGCCTGGCAGAGTGGATTGCCGCCCCCTCAGTTGTGTTACTTCCCTGAAGTAACATTGAAGGTAAGCAATTTCAAAAGCAACATGTGCACAATGGATGCATGACGCACACACAATGCATGCACAACACATGCACAATGCACACACAACATACGCACAATATGCACACAACGCACACACAACGTGCGAAGTGCGCAATTAGCGAACCGCTTGTTACACCAGCAGGATCCCACTATTAACCAGAAAAGTGGTGGTGCAGTGGTTAGAATGCAGTATTGCAGGTTAACTTGCCCTACTGCCAGCAGTTCAATCCTGATCAGCTCAAAGTTGACTCAGCCTTCCATTCTTCCGACGTCGGTAAAATGGGGGCCCAGATTGTTGGGGGAAATAGGCTGACTCTGAATACTGCTTAAAGAGGTCTGAAAAGCACTGTGAAGTGGTATATAAGTCTAAGGGCTATTGCTATCTTACAAGTTTGAAGGCACAGACTTCCTGCCGTCAAAGCTGCTTATTTATTTTATTTATTTATTAAATAATTTTATATACCGCCCTTCTCCCGAAGGACTCAGAGCGGTGAACAGCCAACTAAAAATATATATATAAATTACAAATACAAATACAATTAAAAGAGAATTAAATTATAGGCTGCCATTTAAAAATTTAAAACCCCCGATTAAAAATAAGCTAAAATTTTCATACCCAACTAATCAATTCTAAAACCCCTTATTTAAAATCCCATTTGAAGTCAGCTCAGGCCGGCCTGCTCAAAGAGCCAGGTTTTCAGGTCACATCTGAACGCCCTCAGGTCAATGGTTGTCCGTAGCCCCGGGGGCAGCCCATTCTTTGATGCTTTAGGGAAGGTCCTTCCTAAGTTTCTTTCTCTGACCTTTAAGTAGTGGTGGACTGCTGCCAGTTCAGACCTCATTCCAACCATCAGTTGGTCCTGCCCACCCACCCCTGTCCTCTCCTGTCCTATATCTCCTTTCTGCCTCAATTGATTCACGTGGTACAGCTAATTTCTGCACCTCAGCTGTTCTACTTACTGGGGATGCCCTAAAAGGTAAGCATTTGAGCTTCAAATTGCTGTATTTTGAACGCTGCGTGCGCTCACAAACCAGTTATTAAACTAGTTGCAGCCCACCACTGCCTTTAAGCCACTGGGGGCTCCTGCCTCTTTTCTCTGATTGTATCTTTGGAAGCTTCTTTCCCTCTCGTCCTCCAAGGTCACTCACACATTCCATCCCAAGAAAAATAGTTTCAGTTACATTTCTATGAAACACTATTTCCAGGGGTGGACTTCAAAACTTTTAGCAATGGGTTCTCTGCATGGCCATGGTAGGCATGGCCTAGTTGGCCTCTTGCACCATTGTGTGTGGTGGGGTCATTTTTGCCCACCTGGCCTCCGGAGGCTTTCCTTGAGCCTTCGGAGGCTCTCTGGAAGCCGGAAACGGGCCCATTTCCGGCCTTCCCGAACTTCTGAGAGGCCAGTTTTTCACCCTCCCCAAGACTCTGCGCGCACCCTGCGCTTAACCTGCATCCAAAACAGGCCGCGTGGGGATTCCTGGGAGGAGCGGGGCGGGGTGGGTGGGGCCAGCCAGTAGTGGGATTTGGGGGTTCTCTGAACTGCACAGAATCTTAGCCAGGGGCTCTCCCGAACTCCTGCAAACCCCCAGCAGCCCATCCATGACTATTTCCATGAGACACGGAACCATGAACTGGTACATCAAATTTTAGCCGAATGTGTTAGACAGATCCAACTTGCATGATTAATTTATGACTGATTTGAGTAGAAGAGGATTAAGTGAATGTGTTGCCGAGACATAACCGCAATGTCCTTGTTGTGGCCTTGCTGGAAATGATTAGATTACTCAAGGTCACAAAACAAACCATGGATGGTTAGGAACCTTGCAAGCCATTTCCACAAGATACTGTATAGCTAATTAAATGTGATCTCGCATACTAACATCTAAGGGTTTTCAAGAAATTTTAATTTTATGTTTTGAAATAAATAATTTAAACCTTCCAAACTTTAACCTTTAGAAAAAGTAAGGGCGGGTGTGTTTTGCTTTAATTGAATCAATTGTTTTATTGAATAAAACATTTCACCTTTAAACTTATTGAAATGCTTGAGAATCAGAATGGCAAAAAAACCCAGCTCACCTCTGTTGCCTCTAATGGGATTGGAATGGGACAAAAATCTGACTTTATGAGTTTTTAATTCAAAGTTGGATTGTGTCCTCTGTTAACGAGACACAATTCCTAGAAAGCTTGCAAGTTTTGTGTGCTTAATAAGAAAGATGGATGCATTTCCAAGGGACAATAAATGAATGAAATTATAAGGTGGCCTTGAAGCTACTGACTCACTGAGCCAAGAAGGCTACTTAAAAAAATTAATAAATGAGTGCTACTAAAAGCTTCTGAGATAATCATTCTTGATTTATTTATTTTCTTCTTTTTTGCAGCTGCTCTCTAACTTAGTATATACAGCCATTTTTATTCTTCCGTTTCCAACCTAGCAAAATGTCTCTAAATGTTGAACAGAAGGTGGAGGAAAATGGATATCGGAAGAGAAACTGCAGCCAGAGAAAAATTCAGTATGAAATAAAAGGTTTTTATAAAGAGAATATTTAATAGAATCATTTGCATTTCTTTTGCTTTCCTTTTTTAAAAAAAAATAGATTCAAACTTTTTCATCCGTTCATTAAGTGGAATGATTTTAAAAAAGACTGAGTAGCTTTGGGGAAATAATTTGGCCCTCAAATTTAATATTTGCTTGCAACACTTTTTGAAGCATCTATATCCTATTCTGGAAGGATCCAGCTGCCCGTCAGCTTTGGAAGCCGTATTAGCACCAGATGCTTTCACACTGCCACTTTCTTGAGCCTGGGAAAATGGGAGGGGGGAATTTCTTGGAGTGTATCTGGTTAAACATAATAGCATTCTTCTTCTAAGTCAAGGTCATGTTATTTCTGCACCTGGTTGAGAGAACGTCTCAAGCTATGACAGATGGTGATTGGGGCATGTGATGCGATGATGGGTGCAGGAGGTGGATTTGTAGTTTTTACTTATTGCAAGGAAACCCAGAATTTTCAGATTCAGGATTCCCCAGATGTGCCAGTTTACTACTCTGATAAAAGAACTTGGGAGAGGATGTCTGTCTCGAAATTATTTGTTTGAAGTGGAGGTTTTCTGGAATTCTGATACTGCCCTTTGAAGTTGTCACACGGTCCTGGCTGCAAAGACTCTTTTTAAAATGGAGTTTGAAGTATTGCAAAGGACAATTTGCCATGGTTGATTCACCCCAGCTGACTAAATCCAACTGTCTTGTCCCAGCCAAGTCACCGTGGAACAACTCATCCCTGGACAAATCACAGGAAAAACTTGCTGCAGGATGATTCAGTGCAGGATAACTCAAAGGAAGGATTGCAGTGTGGTTTGTCTTGCTTTAGGTTTGAACCTTCTTAAGTTAGAAGTCCTTGAAGCTGCACTGAGCTGCAATGCTGCTTGAGTTATCCTGCATTAAATTGTCCCATGGTAAATTGTCAGTGGAGGTGAATTGTCCCATTTTGTTGCAACAGCCCCCCCCCCTTTTTTTTTGGCATAGGTAAAGTTTATTTATTATTTTATTTATTTATTTGATTTGTCAATTGCTTACAAGATAATAGGTATAAGAATAAACATGAGTATGAATACAGGAAATAGGTATGAATAAATGGGGACAATAGGACAGGGACAGTAGGCACGATTGTGCACATGCACAATCGTGCCTACCAAATTTCTCAAAACTAGTGAAATTTTACAAATTTTTCAATTTTTACAAATTTCACAAAAGGTGAAGGTTGGGAAGCAAGTAAAATGAAAATATTGGAAAGTTATTGTCAACCCTCAAGCGAGACTGGCCGAGGCCATCTTTGAGGCTTCATAGTTGCCACAAAGCGAAGAGGGAGAAAGGGAGAGGGGAATTTTTGATAGCTCAGTTTACCCGTCAAAAGAAAGAGTTTTCCTGAGGGAACCAAGGTCATTCCAACAAGTGGCTGAGAGGAGGAGGAATGGAGTAACCAGGCAACCTGCCAGCACCACTTTTGGACAATGTGACTGGTGACCTGGGGGGAAGGGGGAAGTTTTACTTTTTAATTAGGTGAAAAACCATGGGAACCTTCAGAGTCGGTTTTCACCAATTGTACAAATATGACGTATCCAATAAATTGTTCTTTGAGGAATATACCTGCTTCAGAGCTCTGCTTTCAATCTGTGCATTACTTGGAACATTGACAGTTATATGGAATATGAGCTGTTCTTGGTAGCCAAAAGGCAAATACTGAATATTTGTAGCTCAGGGTTGACCAGTAGTCAGGGGCGGGCTGATACTGGTTCGCACCAGTTTGGGCGAACCAGACATTAATCTGGTTCGCTGAACCGGTAGTTGCAACAACTGTCTGGCCCTGCCCACTCCACCCTGCCCCTCCCAGGAGTTTCCACACAGACTGTTTTGGATCCCAGATAAGTGCAGGGTCCTTGCTGGGGCTCGGGGAAGGCAAAAAATGGGCCTCCCAGAGGCTTCAGAAGGCCAGAAATGGGCCCGTTTCCAGCCTCCAGAGAGCCTCCGGACCTCGGGGAGGCCATTTTTGCCCTCCTAGATCTTGAGGAAAGCCTCCGGAGCCCGGGCAGTGTGAAACTGCCCCACCCCCTGCCAGGGTGCAGGAGGCCAACTAGGCCACGCCCACCATGGCCATGCCCACCGAGCAACCAGGCAGAGAATAAGTTGCTAAATTTTTTGAAGCCCACCCCTTGGTGCTCTCTGAGCTTGGTGGTTTTCTTGTAGGCATTTCGTTACCCAACTAGGTAACATCATCAGTGTTGTTGATAAGGTCCTTGGTGCATCAGAGAGCACCAGGATTTGTGTTTCATTCCTGGAATCTCCTTTTCTCCTCTTCTTTCAGTGAACATTTGAAGAAAGCACAGAAGTCAGTCTCTCAATTCAAAGAGGCAGCAGAGATAGACAGAGAGCAAAACCCACTTTGAAGGCCAGTTGGATGGACTGAGTCAATGATCCTCTCTCAGCCCAACTTACCTCTCTTGTTTTGGGAGTAAAATGAAGACAAACATTTATGTGAGCTGTACTGAAATCCCAGAACAGAGATGGAACATTTGTTATTATTCATCAAGGAATATCACATTGCTAGAGCCAATGGAGGGGGGGGGGGAGCGGGGAGACCTACCTTTTTGACAGATGTTCTTTGACATTTGAGTTCCAGATTATGATCAACACATAAGTGTAGCAAAAGAATGTACTATTCTTAAATGAGTTGTATGCTACTAGCATTTCCTTTGCGTAGGAAAATAAATCGAAGGCTGGGCTAGCGCCACAGAAGGAATGGTATAACACAGTCAGGCTGAGCTATAAGGAAATAGGCAAGATGCATATTATACAAGCTCATATGTTCAGTTGTTCGCAATGGGAACCTGTGGGAAGAAAAACACTTTAGGCACGAGGAAACTGAAAAGGTTGCTTTGTGTTGTGAGTTCCCTGCGCACTCAAAATGGTGTGGAATAATGCCGTCATGATGCAAATCAACAATGCAGCTTCATTCATTGGAGAAAATGCTTTTGAGGGGAGAAACATAAAAATAAATTTATGGAAAGGTCAGAATCAAATATTTAGGCTTCCAATAAGTCTAGATCTTGAGTTGACCTTGATTGTCAGCCATTCTTCCTGGTTTTTCTACTAGGTCCTACCTGGAGGTACGGAGCTTTTGGGTGCAATGCAATCCATTGCAATGTTCTTCCAAGGAGGTCCTTTCCTTTGAGATCAATCCAAGGCTGGACAGAGAAAAAAAATGAGCCACCTCTCATTCCATGGGCCCTGGCTAATGTTCACTCTCCATCATCTAAACCACCATCGTGTCCTGCCGTTCTGTTGGAAGGATGGAGGGAGGAAACTTGCTCGCATGCTTTTGCTATAACTGCTTGGAAATTAGGGAGGAGGATTGTCTTTGGAGATGGGGCAGGCTCTCTCCCAGCTGGTTCTAGCCTGGTTTCAAGGCCCTCGTGCTCTGAGGGTGAATTGTTATCTGCTTAGCACCTCAACATTCTCAAAACAACCTGATGGTGAGTTCTAGTGCCGTCTTAGACATAACGATCAGTTGGGTGACTTTGGGCCAATCACCAGGAGATGGTGAGGTCAAGTCCCACCTTAAGCATTGAAAATCAACTGGGTGACTTTGGCTCTCACCCAACTCACCTCAAAGGGTTGTTGTTGTTGTTGGAGAAAATAGGTGGAGGAAGATGGGCTGGATATGTCAGCTACCTTGCATTATTTGTAAAAAATAATGAAGGCAGGAAATTAACACGTACATAAATATAGTACATAATGCTCTCGTTCCCGGAGGTGGCCTTTGCACAAAAACACAGCTGTTGAGTTGCAAATCAGAAGGAGGAGGAGTGTGTGTGTGTGTGTGTGTGTGTGTGTGAGTATCCCTGTTGTTCAACGCAATCAATAACTCATCTTGTTTGCACACGCATTGTTGGGAATTGCTTCAGGTTCTTCAGAGAACAAAGAGATCTGTCTTCTGGTAGCTAATCAGAAAATGAAAGGTGACGAATAGAATGGCAGTTGTGGATATGTGTGAACACAAAGGAAGACAAATGTTTGCGTATGTAGCTGTTAAGCTGAAAGATCATCCTTCAAACAAAAGAAAGAAAAAAGGCAATTAATGTTCTCTGTTACTAAATATGAAATGCTGAATATTCCATCTCTGTTCTTGGATTCTAACCGAGTAGGAAGAAAAGCCCAGAGCATTAGAAATTAATTGATAAATAAAATATCATCTAGGTAAGGTGGAGAAATATATTTCCATCAGGCTGGAAAAAGGAAGGGAAAATCAATACTGTTTAAAACAAATCAGTGTATTGTAAAGAAGAGAGTGGCCATGTTTTTTCATTTGGTAAAATGGCAGGTGAGGAACATGGGAAACTTCATAATCTGCTGGCAATTCTCTTTCTTTTCTTCAGCTAGAAGGAAATGTAACTGCAAAGCTACCATGATTTGAGCGATTTAAGGAAGAAAGCCAGACCTGAACATCTCAAGCTAATGTGCAGATCAGACTGTTGGAAGTTAAAACCCACCCCTCTCCTAGAGAAATGAAATATTTTAAGATATAGTAAAAAGGCAGAATATTTTCCCTAAAAGAGGAGTCGAAATTTAGAGAGGTAGACATTTAGAGAGCCCCCTCCCCCACTTTTGTTAATGGGCCATTAAGGCCTGGGGCAGTCTATTTTACATAACAAAGATCTACCTCCTTCAAGCAGAGCCATTTCATTGCCCTTCATTGCATCACCCACCAAGTTTCAACCAAACAGCACACAGACCACCTACAAAGCTAGCTATGACCTCTGACAGCAACCAATTAGGATACTCTTTCTGTGCCCCAGGAAGTTCAAAGCCCAGAGAAGGTATAAAACCCAGGGACTCAAAGCATCTCTTCCCTTTTTCTTCACCCAAGATCTCCAAGCCACGTGACCCTGTCCACCATTAAACCATCTTTCCAAACAGCCTCCATGTTTCCAGTGTCTTTTTCCCCACTTGGAACTGAACCCAGATGTACATTTCTTCCAACAAGACCTTGGCTAACAACCATTGCATTTCAGCTGTCGTTGCCTTAAATAAGTGTTTCTCAACTTTATGACTCCAAGATGTGTGGTCTTCAATTCCCAGCATTCCCCAGTCAGCATGCAACCAGTTGTAAGTTGAGGACTATCTACTCTCTTACCAGAGGTGTGAAGACAGCTGGGTGACCTTGGGGCAATCACTCTCCCTCAACTCTGGGAAAAGACAAGGTCAAATCATTTCTGAATAACCTTGCCAAGAAAACTGCAGGGAATTATGCAGGCACTTGCCAGGACTCAACCTGATTTAAATTGCAGGGAGAATCCCCATCCCCTCATTTTAATGTAAGAAAGCCCCCACATTAGCAAAAAAATGCCCAAGGATGGGATCCGTACCAGTTCTATTGCGAGTCGCGCAAGTGCAATTTACAACCTGCTGAGTTGCCTGGACAGCTGAGCAGCGCTGTGTGCAAGTACTCAGCAGTTGAAAAAGCCCTTTTTTCCTGCTTTTTCAACCACAGCTGTGTCGCACAAAGCAGCTGCTGTTGAAAAAGCAGGAAATAAAGGTCAGGTAAGAGCCCGGGCGGACGATGGGCCAAAACAGCAGCAGACATAGAACCGTTTCTATGTATGCTCTCTGTCTGCTGCTCTTCAGAACTACCAGTTCTACAGAGGTGGACAGAACTGGTAGAATCCCACCCCTGGAAATGTCCCACCCCTGGAAGAAAAAATGCTTCCCTGAAGAAAAACCACTCAAGTGTTCAGCCCCCCTATTTAGTATTTTAGTATTTATTTGATGTGTCAATTGCTTACAAGATACAGGTATAAGAAGAAATATAGTTTTGAATACATGAGATAGATACTTATAAGAAAAATAAAAAACTATGGGACAGGGATGGTAGGCACAATTGGTGCACTTATGCACGCCCCCTACAGGCCTCTTAGGACGGGGGTGAGGTCAATAGTAGAAGTCTAAGGTTAAAGTTTTGGGGGAAGAAACCACAGAGTCAGGTAGAGTATTCCAAACATTGACCACTCTGTTGCTGAAGTCGTATTTTCTGCAATCAAGTCTGGTGCGGTTAACCTTGAGTTTGTATCTATTGTATGCTCTTGTATTGTTATGATTAAAGCTGAAGTATTCATTTGCAGGTAGGACATTGCAATGTATGATTTTATATACTATATTTAGATCAGACAGGAAGTGGTGTAGTTCTAGTTTTTCTAGGTCTAGAGTTTCAAGTCTGGTGGCATGAGGTATTCTGCAATGAGTAGAGGAGTAGAGAACAATTCTTGTGAAATATTTCTGGACTTCTTCAATTGTGTTAATATCAGATACATGATATGGGTTCCAGACTGATGAGCTGTATTCAAGTATAGGTGTAGCAAATGTTTCGTACGGTCTAGTTAATAGTGTGGTATTACCAGAGAAGAAGCTATGTAGGATTAGATTAACAACTCTTAATGCCTTTTTGGCTATGTAGTTACAGTTGGCTCTAGCACTTAGATCATTAGAGATGAGTATTCCAAGGTCCTTTACAGAGCTTGGATCATCAACAAGGTCTTGACTATTTAGCTTGTATTTTATTTTCTGATTTTTTCTGCCAATATGTAAGACAGAACATTTATTTGTTGAGATTTGAAGTTGCCATTTGATTGACCATTCTGATACATAGTCAAGGTCTTTTTGGAGGGTAGTTGTATTGTCTGTGGTGTTGAATAGCTTTACATCATCAGCAATGAGAATGCAGTTGCTCTTAATATGATCACAGAGGTCATTTATGTAGAGTATGAAGAGAGTTGGTTCTAAAACACTGCCTTGGGGGACACCACTGTTGACAGGTACAGAATTTGATAGGACACTCCCAATTTTGACAATCTGTTGTCTATTTGACAGGAATGCTTCTATCCAGTTATGCAGGTGTCCAGAGATACCATAAGATTTTAGTTTTAGGAGTAGTTTGTCATGTACCACTGAATCAAAGGCTTTAAAGAAGTCTATGTAGATTGCATCTATTGCTTTGCCCTGATCGAGTTGTGTAGTCCATATGTTTTTGCAGTTTAAGAGTTGCAGATTGCAGGATAGTTTTTTTCTGAAACCAAATCGTTTATCAGAGAGTAAGTTGTTTGTCTCAAAGTGGAGGATGATGGATTGGTTAATAATTGATTCCATGACTTTACAGGTAACGCAGCATAAAGAGATTGGTCTGTAATTTTCAACTAGGCTGGGGTCTCTCTTTTTGAAGATAGGGATGACCTCAGCTTGTGACCATAGTTTTGGCAAGGACCTGGTCCTGAAAGATTTTTCAAAGATTATGCTTAGAGGTTCGGCTATGGCAGTGGGTAGCTTTTTAAAGAAGTAAGCACATATTCTGTCTGGTCCAATAGATAGAGATGGTTTTAGATTGCGTAGTGCTTTTTCAACATTGTCTTCTGTAAAATCGATATGTATTAGATCATTGTAGTTGTCTGTGGTTCGACTAGGAAATACTGGGCATGATCCATTGCTGTTTACAAATACTGAGCCAAAGAAGGTGTTAAAGAGGTTGGCTTTAATAATGTCATCATTGCAATCTTTACTATTAGATCCTTTCAGGGGTGGGATGGAACTTGAGTCTTTTAGTTTGTTGTTTACAAAATTGTAGAAAGCATGGGTGGAATTGGTGCATAGAAGGTTTTCTTCTTGTTTAATGTGATAATTGGTGCATTCAGTTTTTATCTGATGGCATAAATTTTTGTATTGGCTTTTGAAGTTGGCAACATGAACAGATTTGTTTTTCTGCCAAAGTGACTTATTTTTGGATTGAAGCTTCTTTGTTGTTTTGGGTAATTTATACTTATACCTGTTATCTAATAATCAGTTGACAAATAAAATAAAATAAATAAATAAGTGAATTGGTACCCACACACAAGTACGCATCCACAATTATTTGATGCCTACCAGAGTTATCCCTCAGGTTGCCACTAGATGTCACTTAGAGCATCTCTGATGTCTTCCTCTCATTGGAGCAAGGGTCTTTAAACTTGGCAAGTTTAAGACTTGTGGACTTCAACTCCCAGAATTCCTGAGTTAACATGACTGGAGGAGGAATTCTGGGAATTGAAATCCACAAGTCTTAAAGTTGTCAAGACTTTAAGACCCCTGCTTTGGAGGGTTAAGAAGATGGCAGATGAATAACTTCTTTTGATCTCCAGGGCTCGGAAAGGCCTATACCATACCTGATCACCTATCTCATAACGACATCTATGGAGATTCTCAGACATCCAGGTCATGGTTATTTCTGGCTTTTCTTTGAAGACGTTTCGCTTCTCATCCAAGAAGCTTTTTCAGGTCTGAAGAGCTGAAGAAGCTTCTTTGGATGAGAAGCGAAATGTCTTCCAAGAAAAACCAGAAAGTCCAGTTGCCTCCTGAAAATGCACCTTTCAGATCTCATCTTGAGTCTACCTTTCAGAGACAGTGAGTTGATCAGAGTCTTGATTTTTTTTGCCAGTTTAGCATTTCTTAACCTTAAGATGTGGGGACTTTAATAAATAGACAGTGTAGGGGGACTGGCAGAGCCTGATGGTGGAGTCAAGAGAGGAATCAATCTGAAGTCATTACGTTCACACCAGTGGTGGGATTCAAAATTTTTTACTACCGTTCTGTGGGCATGGCTTGGTGAGTGTGGTATGTGGCTTGGTGGACATGTCAGGGGAAGGATACTGTAAAATCTCCATTCTCTCCCACCCACTAACCTGCTTTCCAGCTCTGTTCTGTGCAGGGCAACTAGCTGATCAGCTGGGACTCAGGAGGCAGAGAATAGATGAGGATGGGGCCAGTCAGAGATGGGATTTGCCGGTTCTCCGAACTACTCAAAATTTCCACTACCGGTTCTCCAGAACCGGTCAGAACCTGCAGAATACCACCTCTGGTTCACACGAGCAGTCTTGAATTACATTGACTCTTATCTAGCACTGATTTAGTGCTGCCCGTTAGCTGTTTAGATTCTTGTGTATGGGCATGAGCAATAATTCTTATTAAAGGGAACTTAATATGTAGTTCTGATTGTTCAAGCGTGACAGACAGATTAAGAGATGACAGCAAAGCTAAACACAAAACAATATATTATTCATGCAAAAAAAATGTAGGCCCCGTCCTAAGATTATGCTGATTCAACCAGTTTAATGGGACGACTGCAAGCTTTATGCTTTGCCTCGACATCTTTCACAAAATCATTTTTTCAAGAGGCCCCTCCACAAAAGGGGTTTGGTGTTGTTCATTCCTAATTAATGGTGCCAAACCGGTTTCCTAAGAGCAACTCTTGGTAGAACAGAGCAAGCGTCTGTGATGATTGAAGGCCAAAAATTAAATGTCAAAGAAAATAACACAACGCTCACAATACCAGGATTGTGAATTAAGGGTCAGCATCATCTTCTCACCCGCATGTTTGGACTCTGGATTCAAGATATGCCTCCTGACGTGTTTTGGTTTACCTTTTTAGATGTCTTTGCATTTTGTTGCTTGTGGAAAGCTTCCCAGAGGGACTATTAAGAGAACAAAACACAGCTAAATTGTTAGTCTTTGTTTCAAAGTCTATCATGGTCCATTAAGCAGACGAAAGTTAATGACAGTCATCCATAAGCCACCCGGTTATGAACTAGACGGCCATATAAATGTTCTTAATAAAAATAAATAAATAGGGATCTGTAATTTAACTTTATCCCTAGCAAAATTGGCTGACCTTGACAAAACTAAGATGGTTCTAACTTGGTTAACACTTGAGTATAAATTCCCTTAATGATTAAAAATAAATAAATAGAGGGAGGTAACTTAGACCTACTCCCTAGCAAAGTTGGCTGACGTTGACAAAACTAAGCTGGGTGTAACCTGGTTAATACTTGAATATACATTCCCTTAATGGTTAAAAATAAATAGAGGGTTGTAACTTAGATCTACCTCCTAGCAAAGTTGGTTGATTTTGACAAAGCTAAGCTGGATCTAACTTGAGAAACACATGAATATAAACACGTGATAAAATTTTTGATCAATAGATTTTCTGATTAAATAAAAATAAGTACATTGGGGTATAACTTAAATCTACCCCAGCAAAGTTGTCTGACCTCGTGAAAGCTAAGCTGGGTCTAATTTGGTTAGTATTTGAATGGGAGATCACTTGAAAATCCAAAGGCTACAGACTAGACTGGCAAGAGACATAAAGACCTCCAAAGTCCCTTCCAATTCTATGATTCTATATTCAATGAAATTATAAAAGACCTGGAAGAAATCTGTGGAAGTTATTTTCATAGTTGTCCCAACTTTTACAAGAGGCAACTGGACTTTCTGATTGGTTTTTTTTTAAAAGACATTTCACTTCTCATCCAAGAAACTTCTTCAGCTCTGACTGGATGGTGGGGAATGGAAGGATTTATACTCCTTGCATACAGCTGGTCATTTGCATTCTTTTAGAGAGTCGTTGAGGCTACTTGGAGGTTTATCTGTGTCCTCAGGGTCCCCTGAGTGGTGCAAATGGGTGTGGAGCATTCTGGGAACTGTGGAAAGGACAGTGTTGTAGATTGGAGATAGATGATGTTGTATTCTTCCCCTCTATTGAGAGAAGGCTCTTCAATTTTGACATAGATGGCCTCTTTGGCCCCTCTTTCAAACCAGCGGTCTTCTCCATCCAAAATGTGGACTTTGCTGTCTTCAAAAGTGTGGCCTTTGCCTTTTAAATGCAGGTGGACTGCTGAATCTAGCCTCAATGGGTTTGTTCTCCTATGTTGTGCCATGCATTTGTGAAGTGATTGTTTTGTTTTCCCAATGTACAGATCTGCACATAGCTCACTGCATTGTACTGCATATACCATGTTACTCAGTCTTAAAGAAAAACCAGTTGCCTCTTGAAAAAGCATCTTTGAGGCAACCATGACCTGGATGACTGAGAATCTCCATAGATGTTACTTTCAAAGCATTACCAAAAGAACAACATGGAATCATCTCAAGCTGAGCTCAACTTGAGAGGGACTTTAGCTTGAGTAGATAGAAATGGGTACCTCAAGGTCTTGTGGTTGGGTGCAGTGCAATTCAATTGTGACAAGGGGTCAGCTGAACATTACCCATGTAGTTTCTGATCACTTAAGTTTCCTGCCATTACACATACAGGGCGTAAGTCCAACAAACAACTCTCTTGTCGCCAGTTCAGATCCTTACATCTACCGTGTTTCTCCAACAATATGGCCTCCACCAATAGGAAGACCCAGCATGTTTTCTAGGCATGAAATGAAATTAAGCCCCTCCCCCCAAATTTAGGCCTAGTTTAAAACATGCTGGTGGGGGGAGGCCAGGGGTTAAAACATGCTGGGGGGGAGGGCAGGGGTTAAAACATGCTGGGGGGGAGGGTGGGGAGGGGAAACTTGCCTTTAACAGTGACCTGCGCAGCGCTGCCGCTGTTCTCGCACCAACAGGAAGTGTAGAAGCGTTTCTGCTGCTTCTCGGGCGGGGGAGCTGCCTCCATGGCTCCCACAGTTCCTGCTGGCATGAGAACAGCAGCAGCGCCGGCAGAAATGTGGAACCGTTTCTGCCACTGCTCGGGTGTTTGCGGAAGCCTCCTATGTGACAGGACCGCTTCCCCTGGGCCACTTCCTCCTCCCCTTCTCCCTCCACCCCACCCGGGGAAGGAAGCCCCCTCTCCGCTGCCCTTCCTCAGAGCGGCGGCGGAGTTTGCCCTCTCCCCCTAAATGGATGGGCGACGCGCATTAAAACCTCCCAAAGCCCACATGGATAATACCGCGTTTGCATTTCTGTGAGCCGGGAAAGAGCCCGCCGACAGACGCTTCAGCGCTCTCTGGCTTTTGCCTCTTAAGGTCAGGGCGTCCTGAAGCCTTTTTCCCATGGACGACCAGCCGGCAGCTTCCCGTCCATGGCACCTGCCATGTGGTGCTACTTTTCGGCCAAAGGTTCTCGGTCTCCCTGCTCCCGGACCTAATTTTTTTCCCCTGGTGGCTTTTCCGCTTTTCTCTTTGCCCTCCAAAAGGGGTCAGTGGCGACCTTCGTCTCTCTTGCTCTTTGGGCTTCCGCAGCTTTGTTCTCGGCAGCGGCCGGGTGCGGGGCGTGGGGGGGATGTCCTTGTTTTGAGAGGTAAATGGCGGTGGCGCTGCGGTGGCATTGTTTGCTTTTCTCTCGTGGCGGGCGCAGAAAATAGTGTGGGGAAAGCCGCGGAGCTGAAGATGGAACCCAGAGCCGGAGGGTTTGCAAGTCGTCCGAGCATGTCACGTAGAGGGGAGTTTGTGGATATTTCCCTTTTCAAAGAGTCCCCCCCCAGTTTCCCCCGGCGCTGCTGCTGTTGTCGTGCCGGTGGAAACGTGGGCACCGCACATACTTGAGTGGCAGCAGAAACGCTTTCCACGTTTCCGCCAGCATGACAACAGCAGCAGCGCCGGCAGAAACGTGGAAGCGTTTCTGCCACCGCTCGGGTGTGTGCACAAGCTCCGCATGCACCCGAGCAACAGCAGAAACGCTTCCACGTTTCCGCCGGTGCTGCTGCTGTTGTCGTGCCGGCGGGAACACCGCTGCCGCCCATCCGCTGATGGTGGGAGGAGAGAAATTAATTCACCCCTATAAAGACGGCCTAGCCGTTTTTTCGGGGCTCAAAAAAAAAATAAGGCCTTGCCTTATTTTGTGAGAAACATGGTATGTAGTATAGTCCCATCTCATTTTGCATCCTGACATTCCCTTTGTGGCTCTTTGCCCTGTGAAAAGGCCAATTGTGTTCCTGAAGTTTTTCAACTCCTTAAAATGATAGGGTCATGTGCTGTAATGGCCAGTGGAATCTTGATTCAATGGATTCTCATTTAATAGACTTTGGATGTAGCAGACCAGATTTTTGTCTGGACATCTGTCTGAAATAACAGACCAAAGTAGTCTGAATGGAACAGTTACATTAATATCAATTTTATCTTAATTTTAAAGCATCCATAGTGGCACACTTTGAATGGATGATATAGATCCATGACGGCGAACCTATGGCATGCGTGCCAGAAGTGGCACGTAGAGCCACTTCTGCCAGCATGCAAGAGGTTGCCCTGAAGAGCCCCACTGTGCATGCACATGCACTGCCCCCCCAACAGCTGATTGTTGGGTATCTGGCATGCATGCGTGGGGTGTGGAGATGCACAGGAGACATGTGTGCATGCGCAGAGATGTGCGGGCCTAAAGGGGGTTCTTGCATGCATGCACAAAGATGCATGGCATGCCCGGGGATTGTGTGCACCATGCACATAGATGCATTATCTGTAAATTTAGATTGGATGTTGTAAGTGCCCTGGGCCAGCATGCCCTTAGGGGCTTCCTCCAGGGGGGTTAGGAATTCATATTCCTCAGCCCGTGGCCCGTAGCTTCCAACCATATAGTCAGCCTTGTCAATTTTTCCTGAATGTGTGTTGAATGTACTTGAACCCTGAAACAATCTCCCTCTTTACCTGAAAAGAGATTTCTATTCGGTACTCTACACCTTCCTTCAGCACAAATGCCTGCTTCTTGAAACTCTCCAAATCACCTCTCAGATTCAACTCCAAGGGACCAGGAGCACTTGCACAAATCAAAGTCAGTTTTGTTACCACCACATTTGGACTAAAAGGGTCAGCAGTGATGGCAACGTTTCCCAGTAGGGCTTCCTTATAGTTGCGTAGAGTTTCATCATCCTTGTCCAGCTCCTGAATTTCCTGGATGCTCTTTTGGGCTAGGGGATTGTAGTTGACAGAGTGCTTGTCTTCCTCGTTTTCAACTGCAATCTGGCACAGCTGCTCATGGGTAGGTTCTAGTTCAGCCATCTCTGCAACTATGTCCTATGTCCAGCACGTACATTCCCTGCGCGCTCCTGTTGCTCTACTGCCACCACCGGTGATGAACACCGCCCGTCACCACCCAGATCTACCCCACGTGTGCAGGGGGTGTCACTGCGGGGTTTTTTTTGTTTGTCTGGTGAGCTCCCACAGAAGTTTACAGAATAAGCCGAACTGGTTATCAAAATTTCCATAGTAACAAGATATGAGTGTCTTGTGATATTTGATTTCCTGCGCATGTGTGCAGGGGAGGAGTTTTACTTTTTCTTCACTTTTTACTTCATTTTCATTATGTTCTTCTCTCTTGCTTGCTTCTAGTATGTACAGCTTTTTCTTTTGTTTCTAGTTATTTGTAAATAAAGTATGCTGGCAACAGAAAAACACGATAAAGCTGAATTTTTTCGCTTTGACAGGGGGCGTGTGGCCTCCCCCCCACACACATTGCCTTCTGGGTGCTGGCATGTGAGTGCACGAGCGCATGCACAATTTTTGGCAGGGGAGCCCAAAAAGGTTAGCCACCACTGATATAGATGATGTCATTTTCATTCATTTTGCTAAAATACTCAAGGGACAAATCACTGTGTTGATATACTTTTGCATTTAATAGACATTTTGGAGACTTTCGTATTTAACAGATAGCCTTCTCAGAATTGATCCTTTAAAATAAAGTTGCACAATATTCTTTTTTTTTTTTTCCTGGACAACTCCTTGGTTTCTGGAGATGCTCACATTAAACATTTGTGTTTAAGTTCTTCTATCATGCAATCATACTTCAAATCACCAAAGAAGGAAATTGTAAGTAGCTTGTTCTTTTTTTTTAATCCTCCCAACTTTTCTTTTACATTAATCAACCAAGTACTGAAATGGTCAGCTGAAGGAGATTTATAGTGACATTGCTTCCAAAAATAAATATTAATTGACAAAAATACTGCATTACTCCAATGCAAACTGCTGACAATTCTGATTGTTTTGTCCTTAGGGATTACAGATACATTACCTCTTGGATGAGAAAAAAACAAACAAACCCTAAACAAAATCTAAAATGTGTTTGACTTTCCTCCACAAATGTTCTTTTCTTACTATTTGAGATCATTAAATTTTCATTAGTAACCTTGTGGTGTGGCAACACTGAAGTGAGCTTCTTGCCAGCTTTCGATCCTGTCTACAATTAGATAAAATGTATGAAGATGCGTAAGACCATGAAGATGCCTTTAAAAATTGAGATACAATATAAAATTGTTCCAATATTTGAGGGGCTGCCACAGCGAGGAAGTGGTCAATACTTGAATACAGCTTATCAATCTGGAACCCACACTACGTATCTGATATTAACACAGTTGAGAAAGTCCAGAAATATTTCACAAGAAGAGTTCTCCACTCCTCTACTCGTTGCAGAATACCTTATGCCACCAGACTTGAAATTCTAGAACTAGAAAACCTAGAACTACGCCGCCTTCAATCAGATCTAAGTATAGTATATAAAATCATACATTGCAATGTCCTACCTGTCAATGAATACTTCAGCTTCAACTATAACAACACAAGAGCAAACAACAGATACAAACTCAAGGTTAATCGCACCAAACTTGATTGCAGGAAATACAACTTCAGCAACAGAGTAGTCAATGTCTGGAATACTCTACCTGACTCTGTGGTTTCTTCCCCAACCCACAAAAACTTTAACTTTAGACTGTCTACTATTGACCTCACTCCTTTCCTAAGAGGTCTGTAGGGGGCGTGCATAAACGCACCAACGTGCCTACCGTCCTTGTCCTATTGTTCCTTTTATTTTTTAATTTTTCTTATATGTATCCATGTATTCATAACTACGTTTTTACTTATACCTATTATCTTGTAGCAATTGACAAACCAAATAAAATAAAATAAAAATAAATAAATATTTTCCAAAGCACCTGAAGGCCAGACAAGGAATAATGGATGGAAGCTGATCAAGGAGAGATTCAACCTGGAAATAAGGAGAAATTTTCTGACAGCGAGAAAAATCAACCCATGGAACAGCTTTGCCTTCAGAAGTTGTGGGAGCTTCATCACTGGAGGTTTTCAAGAAGAGACTGGACTGTCATCTGTCAGAAATGGTGTAGGGTCTCCTGCTTGGGTGGGTGGGGGGTTGGACTAGATGACCTACAAGGTCCCTTCCAACTCTGTTAATCTGTAATCTGTAAAATAATGCTGGCGGTTTCCTTGGTGAAACACTTCCTCCTACTATTTGGTTTTTAAGCCAGCAATCTCCCAGCCTTTTGGGCACCAGGGACTGGTTTCATGGGCAGAGGTTTTTCCGTGGACCGGAGGGGACATGGTTTCGTGGGCTGCCTGCATCCCATGGATGATGCTTTCCTTGTTTGCCTGGCCCAGTTTCTAGCATGCCACGGCCCAGTGCTGGTCCATAGACCGGAGGTTGGGGACCCCTGTTTTTATGCAATAAGTCATAACAATTATTGCCATTTGGGACACAAAGCTAGACAATGGCAGCCACAAAAAATGTATAAATATTGTCAGAAAAAAAAATCTCTTCATTTCACAGCAAATGGGAAAGGGATGTTGTGTTCTTGAGAACAATGATGTCCTGTGGAAAATAATTTCACGATTCAAATTGTATTGCAGAGGAGAAAATCGTTGCAGCATGTTAACTATGGGCAGCCTTGTTTCTTCTAGGTCAGATCTAAATGTAATCTTTTTGAAGGATTCCACCTGAATTTGTAAACCTTTTAGAATTCTTTTATCGGCCAAGTGTGATTGGACACACAAGGAATTTGTCTTGGTGCAAATGCTCTCAGTGTACATAAAAGAAAAGATATATTCATCAAGAACACAATATATTCCCCTTCCCCTTGCCCTAACAGCACCATTACCTCATTCCAGCCGGCGAGGGCTGCACTATTCCTTGCACCTTGCATCTCCTGCAAAGTTGCAAGTTGCATGTGCCCCCTCTACAGTGGAGATTTCCAGCTCCACCACAGCTGCCTGGCCGGTCCCATAATCCAGAGCTCTACTCACAGGACTGGCCCTTTGCTCATCGTCGCGAACCACTAAAATTTTCTCGTGGACCACCAGTGGCCCATGGACCACCGGTTGGGGACCTCTGTTCTGAAATGGTCTGATTGAGATTGAAACAGCAGTGCAAAGGTGTTGGATGTGTTGTCAATTGCCAACAGATGGCAGCACCAATGAGCTAAAAGCACACGTGTCTTCTTTAGCATCTATTGTTTTCCTTCAGTTGGCAGACAACTGTGAGAAAAGGTTGCAATAATTTGTTAAATTGAGGCCTGCAGTCATGATCAAATGAAAACCTCCAACAGAAATTTAATGCAGAATATCAATTGTGATGCCTGTGTGACATGCATACTGTGCATCAGTGGGCCACAAAATGTAAAAGATCAGGACTGAGAACTGATTCATGATCAAGAAAGAGATGGATGTTATGACAACCAACACATGGTACACGAGAAAGGTAGATGAATTGATTCAGAGCAATTTATTACTTAAAGGGAAACTGCTATGGTATTTTACAGGAATGTGGGTCACGTTCTGGAATAATGGAAGTGTCAACTCAAAAAACCTTCTTTGGTCTGTTTAGTTGCCAGGAGAAAGGGAGTGGGGGAAAGTAGTGCATTCCTTAAATGCTTCAGATAATTGCTAGGCAGCTGAAGCTGTTGGCACGCAAGATTATTACTGGAGAGCATGATTGATGACTCTTGGCTACGGATGTGTCCCATTGGAGAATATACATCCAGGGAGTGGGGAGAAGACCAGGGTCAAGGATGAAATGAATGATGTGTCTTAGAGTCGGCAGCACCCAGGCAATGCCAACATGGTCACTCCTAATAAATAATTGTTTTTACTCCGAGACATGCAGCTAGAGACTTATGATTTGAATGGGGGTGTATTGTCGGAGCCCTGACAGGAAAATTTATGCAAGATGGGTTCCTCACATGCTGATAGAATAGATGAAAGCTCATTCCAGGAATGAAATGAACACTTCTCTGAAAAGCCCTTGCACAAAGTCATAAAAACTCAAACTGAAACAAGTCATATTCCTTGAATTATAAGGGAAGGCTTTGGCCGTTCATAGACGTCCAGTTATCTTTTCAGCCTAGGATCTCTGAGATGGGTTCGTCGAACAGAAAAAAACAGCAAGGCTTATTGAACATAGAAAGCCGCACCATATTCTTACCAGACTTTCACACCACTGGTGGTATGCTATTGATTCGGATTGATTCAGTTTGACCGAACCGGTAGTAAAAAAAAAACAACCTTTGATCAGCTGAGTCGATAAAAGAAAAGTGCATGGGTGGGTGGGGGGGTCGCTCCTAGCTTTTCGTTTCTTCATCCTCTCAGCTGATTGGTGCGTTAGGGGCGTGTGTGTATGTTAAGGGCGCATGTGCGCACTATCGATTACCCACCGAATCGATAGTGGCACAGGTAGGATCCCACTAGATTCACACCAAGCTTGGCCAATCCCAGAACTCTCTTTTGCTACCAGATTTCCAGATCTGCTGCAGCACAACTTTTGTCCACATGGGAAGTCCACTGATCTGGAGAGCAGAGTTGAGGAATATATGGTGGCTCTAGTTCGATAGGAAGTGCTGAATTTTTATTTGATCAAAAATAAGTTACATCTTGCTTTACTTTATCTCAAGTCGCCATTCATAATATTGAAAGCACCTGCAACTGTTTGACAAAAGGAGAGGAGGGGAGAAGAGAGGAGAGGAGGGGAGAAGAAGAGAGGAGGGGAGAAGAGAGGAGGGGAGAGAAGAGAGGAGAGGAAAGAGAAGAGAGGAGGGGAGAGGAAGAGAGGAGGGGAGAGGAGACAGATGAGAAATCTGGTAAACTCATGTGACTGAGGGTGGAATTGTACTTGGATCTTCCAGGTCCTACTCCAATTCTTTCCTGACATATTACAATAGTTCGGTCAAATGTTTGAAAAGTATTTATGAATTCCTGACACTTCCTATTCTATTTTTGCCCCTTGGTTTCCAGTTGCATCCTGTTCTAAAAATGAGTTGCTTTTAAGATTTCCTGGTGGAAGAAGGATTCTTAGTTGAGTCATTACTACTGCTAATAAATGGCCTATTGGTCCTCTGTACTGGTATGCCAGAACTAGGAAATGAGTTGCCTTTTTAGATATTTGCACGCCCTGTTCCATATATCCAGGAAGTGGGTGCAAGGCTGCCCCCAAAACCCCTTTAGAAACACAAATATTCCTATAACATGAGCCTCTGTCTTTGATTCTGAAATGAGTCCATGTCAGCAAAGCTCAGTTTCTGACAGGTACATTAATAGGCACAGAAACCCCCCTCCAAAAAAAGATATAAACAGGATGGATTTCCCTCATTAATGTTGTAAATGTGCATCTAAGACACATTATTAAATCAGGCTACTGTGGACAGACTCTTTTTTTTTTTAATATAAGAACTAGCTCTATACCAATGCTTCACTTTGAAACTATGTGATCGGTCTTATTTTTTTGGGAGGAAAATAAGGGGGGAAAAATTCTGCCTGTGCCTACCAGCATCCATCTGTATTCATCTGGCTAGCGTTCTGTCAGTCTGAGAGTTGAAGGCTGTTTGGAAACTGTATTTGCTGTGTGAGCAAGAGACAACAAGGAGCCTGGGCATGGCTTAGCTCAATTGTTCTGTACTAAAGCTCTTTGGTGCTGTGAAACTGAAACTCCTCTCCTCTGCTTGTGTTTTGCATTTGGAACAGGTGGAAAGGGGGAGTGGAACTCCTTAGCATCAGAGCATGTTAATAATAATATAGGAAATACTAATGCTCTGATGGTCATTTTGAACAATCCTTTCTTAGTGAGCACCTAGAAGCCAAGAGGAACATAAGTGCCAAATTTCAAGTTTGTAGGCTTAACGGTTCTGGAGATTTTGTGATGATGCATGAGTGGTATTTCACTTTTATATATATATAGATTTATTTGGGATTCTGACTGACAGCGACAAAATTGAGAAAAATTAACCAAGTCACATCTCCCAGTATCTATGTTAAAATCCTTGTTTCCACAATCTAATATTTCAAAATATTGCTTTTTTTTTTTCAAAATTGTTTTTATTGGAGGAAATGAGGGAAGGTTGGAAATGGTGATCACATCGTACTAACCTAGGAGGAAAAATGACTGAAGTCAAAGGAATTTACAAATACACATGTAGAACAATGCACAGTAAAGATAATTACAACAGATTTAAGCACAAGGGTTTATTAATACTGACACCTCTGGTATGTAAACATACGAGAATATTCTAATTTCTAATTACCTTTTCTAAACATTTTTTTTTTGGCCACAAGCACAGCCAGAAACTTAACAGCCTTCTTTTAAAAGGAGACGGCCGATTTGTATTTGGAAATCTGAATTCTAACTCCATGTGATAAGGCTGTAGGCTCAATTCCCATTATTAGTTGGTTTGATATGATATGCTGCAATTTAGTCTGGATGGGAAGGAAGACTGGATCAACTCACCTTCTAGAGACAGGATATAATAAAGCCATGCCTGGACTTTTAATTTTCCATCTGTAAAATGGGGGCAGTTGCAACTGACATTTTGTCACTTGTTCTGACCAAGGCTTCCGAGACCGTAATTACGCACATGCTTATTTTAAAAACAAGTCTTGTTTTATTGCAATGCTGGGAATTATTTTCATTCCCAGCCGATAATGAAGCTCAAACAGTCCCTCGAGATAAGCACCCACCTTGCTTTCCTGTGAAGTGCTGCCAATAACAGAAGTGTCCAATGAACTAGAAAGAAAACCAACCAAAGTACAAAGAGCTTCAAGAATGAATCTGAACCGAATGAACGACTTTGCTTCCTGCAAAGGTTTCATCATCTTTGCCTGTCCTTTATCCCTTATGGGAGGGGTAATCACCTCCCAGCCTTACTCCCGAGTCACCCCTTTTGTTTCAGCTGCTCTCGCCTTCTAGCAGCTCTGTGCACACGTGCACTGGGAACAGGCTCCCCTTATTCCTCTGCCTTGCTGCTGTCAGACTATGGAGGCTCCAGAGGCAGCACCATACTCCCAAATGGTCCTAGCACCATCTCCGCATTGGATGCAGGACCCTTGTCCAAGTCCTCTCCAGACTCCTGGACTGGTCCCCTGTTCTTCCCCACTATCCAATTCCACTGCCATCTGCACAGGCTGCCGGTGAACCACAACATTGCCAAGACAAAATTCCTTAAAGTTGAACTTGACTCAGAAATGCATCTGCGTGGTTTTTCTTGGGACACCTATAGAAGCGGCTTGCTATTATCCTTTTCTTTCATTTGACTCTCAGGCCAAACTTGAGGGTTTCCTTTCCTTTCCTTGTTTGTGTCCCCTTGGGATTGGCAACTGTAAAAGAAATCTGAGGTTGAAAAAAAAAAAGGAGAATCTTGAAATATCAATACTGGTAGTCCTCAACTTACAACCATTCTTTAGTGACCGGTCAGCAGCATTGAAAAAAGGGACATGACCATTGTTCACACCTACGGCCATTGCAGTATCCCGATGGACGTGCGATCAAAATTCATATGCTTTGCAACTGGCATTGTATTTATGAAGGTTGTGGTGTCCTAGAATTATGTGAGTCGCTTTTGCAACCTTTTGATAAGCGAAGTCTTCGCCAAATTCACTTGACAACCATGTTGCTGAGTGAATCTCGGCAGTGATTCACTTAACCATGTGACAAAATAGGTTGTAAAATGAGGTAAAACCCACTTAACTATTTTGCTGAGGAAAAGAAATTTTGGGGCTCGATAGTGGTTGTAAGTCAAAGATTACCTGTAATATTAAGCAGATGGATATTTAGTTAGCTCCTCGCTCTTAATTTCTGAGGGGAAAAGGTTCAGATAGCTCTAAGAGACTCCTTAGAATTATCTGAACTTTTTTCCCTCAGAAATTAATAGTTTTCCTCAGAAATGAGTTTGCTAATTAATTAATTTCCCTCAGAAATTAAGAGTTTTGTCTCAGAAATGAGTTTGGAAATCAATGAATTAATTTCCCTCAGAAATTAAAAGAGTTTTGCCTCAGAAATGAGTTTGGTAATCAATGAATTAATTTCCCTCAGAAATTAAGAGTTTTCCCTCAGAAATGAGTTTGCTAATCAATAAAAGCCAAGGGCTAAAATCAACCTTCTTCTACGAACAATCTTCATTTTGTCAATGAAGATTTTCAATCATCCCGGTAGAGCTGTCTGGCAGTTGAGAATGGCAACGGGGCATTTTTTTCATGTTGTTTCCAAACTTTTTGCTGCTTATCCAAGGAGTTTCTTCAGAGCGAGCAAGATGAACTCCCATATATGTCCTCCGGTGTGGTTTCAATTCTCACCTTATCTGAATTGATTCGTTAGCCCAAATAGGCAGAGTCATTCAGAATTATTGCTCCAAAAATCTAGTGGCCATTGCCAGACAAAGAATACAGGCAATCCTCGGCTTTCAACAGTTATTTTAGTGACCATTTAAAGTTACGCCGTGACTGGAAAATCTGACTTATGACCGTTTCTCACAGTGACTTTTGCAGGATTGCCATGATCACATGATCAAAATTCAGAGGCTTGGCAACCGGTTCATACTTAGGACCATTGCTCTATCCTAAGGTCATGGGATCCCCCTTTTGACAAGCGAAGTTTGACCTTCTTGACAAAGTCAATGGGGAAGCCAGATTCACTTAACAACCAGGTTGCTAACTTACCCACTGCAGTAACTCACTTAATGACTGTGGCAAGAAAGATCGTAAAATGGGGCACAACTCACTTCACAAACATCTCACTGAACAACAGAAATATTGGGCTCAACAGTGGCTGTTAAGTCAAGGACTACCTGTACTAGAGTTTTGCCTAGGTAGTCCTCAACTTACAATCATTCATTAAACGACCATTCAAAGTTACAACAGTTCTGGGGGGGGGGGAATTACTTATGACACTCCTCGCACTTATGACCATTGCAGCATCCCTGGTCACAAGGCTGTGATCCAGGTGCTTGACAATTGGCTCACATTTACAATGGTTGCACATCCCAGGGTCATGTGATCACAATTTGCAACCCTCTCAAGAAGGCTTGTGACAAGCAAAATCAGTAAAGGAAGCTGGCAGGGATGTGATTTGCAAATTGCGATCTAGGGATGTCTTGCTTAACAAACATCCTACTTAACAATGAATTCCCCAGCCCCAAAGGTAATTGTAAATCCAAGGAAAGCTTGTACTCATTTCCCAGGATTCTTACACTTGACCAGTGGTCACCAACCAGTGGACTGGGGACCACTGGTGGTCCATGAGAAAATTTTGGTGGTCTGTAGAGTAAGTCACCCCCAAAGCAATTAATCCAGGCTGCGTGGGAACACAAGGCTGCGCTGCCCACATGGCCCGTGGGAACACAAGGTTTGCGTCACTTTTATTGCCAACAACACAAGGTAGTGAGGGGAGGGGGAAAGGGCGGAGGGGGAGAACTTATCCCACTCGTCCATGCTGGCACCATGCTGCTTCTTTCCGCTTCTTTCTTCTGCTTTTGGCTGCATGCAAGGAAAGCAGCAAAAGTCTTTCTCTCCCCCAAACTCTGCCAAAAATGAGTCTTTCGGACCCTGCAAGGCATCCTGCTCCAAGAGGCTGCACCAACATGACAAGACTCACAAAGACTCATTTGTGGCAGAGTTTGGGGGAGAGAAAGAAAGTCTTCTGCTGCTTCCCTTGCATGAAGCCAAAAGTCTCTTCCCCCCTCCCCCCTGAAAACGGAGCTGAAAACGGTATCCTGTGATCCCAAATAAAGAATGATTGATTGGTAGGAAAACAGGGTGGGGAATTTTCCTGCACTTTTTGGGGGATTTTCCCAGGATCTCTGGTCCACAGGATTTAAAATTATGAATTTGGTGGTCCCTGAAGTCCAAAAGGTTGGCGACCCCTGCTCTTGACAATGAACTTAATTAATGAAAAGATTTTGAGTCTTTTCTTTCTGGCTTGTATTCCAGCTCTTATGGTCTGACTCTAACAAAATCATCATGTGCATTTTCCCTTCCTTAACGGATATATTTTCAGCAACAAAAAACAAAGCAAAACCTTTTAACCCGAATTGTTCAAAATATTGACTTCCAGCCTTTTGTGTCATATATTCAATTTATCAATTAATTTGGGTTTTAATGATATATAAGCAAAACCGCTGGGTTTCCCCTCCTCCCCAAGAATGACATTAACAATGTATATTTTTTTATTTATAGGCATTATTAACTCTTTTTAATAAAAAGTTTCCAGGGCTTAAAATTTCAGCGACTTATCCTACATCTTCCCTAGATTACCTCCGCATTGGATTGGCGATATATATGAATTGGATGAAAACCACGGTTTCCCTAAATGAGTAATGCCTGTCAATCAAAACTAAAAGCTTTTTATTGAGAAACCCAGGCTAATTCTGAAACTACTTCCTGCTACTTAGCGATTGTAAAGGGCACGGTTTTGTTCCTACTACGTTTTAAAAACAATCCCTTTAATCTTTTAAAGAACTGCTCCAAAAGAGCAGTTTTATTTTTCTAGGCATTTTTTTTCCAACTGAGGTTGACAGAAAGAAATAAACAGACTAAAGATGACTCACAAAAGAATATGAAGAAGATCCTACTCCAGCTGGATGATTCTGATTTCAGATTTTGAACTGTGCAACTGAGCAAACAACAGGTTGAATAATGCAGGGGTCTCCAACTTGGCCACTTTAAGCCTGGAGGACTTCAACTCCCAGAATTCCCCAGCCAGCAAAATTATGGGAGTTGAAGTCCTCCAGGCTTAAAGTGGCCAAGGTTGGAGACCCCTGGAATAATAGGCAATTGTCTATCTCCAGAGTGTATTTTTGAGATGAGACTGACATTCCTGATGTAATCCAATCTGATCTTCAGTTTACCTTTTCATGCCTCTATTCATAACCTGAAATGAGACATTGCTAATTCTAAACTGCCTACATTTTAGTAACCTGATCTTGTTCTCAAGATCCCTATAGGGCTAACCAGTGATTGGACTTGATCCTAGCTAATTGGGGATCATTTTGCACATCACACCTAGCTACAAGAAACATTATACAGCCAATCCAATGTTGTCAAGTGAAAAAGACTATAAAGGCTTACTAAAAAGCAAAGAAATCCTTATCTTTATGTTAGGAAGCACCCCATATGTTGTAAAATTTCTCCATCTTTGCAGCTTCCTTAAATGGGAAACTAAAACAAGGAGGAAAAAACTGCAAGGTGCCATTTTGGAATCAATTATCAACCAATTCATTCTCCTCCACTTAGAGACAAACAGCCTACTCTCTAATAAACAATTTGGTTTCAGAAAAAAACTATCCTGTAATCTGCAACTCTTGCAAAAACATATGGATTACACAATTCGATCAGGGCAAAACAATAGACGCAATCTACATAGACTTCTTTAAAGCCTTTGATTCAGTGGTACACGACAAACTACTCCTAAAACTAAAACCTTATGGTATCTCTGGACACCTGCATAACTGGATAGAAGCATTCCTGTCAAACAGACAACAAATGGTCAAAATTTGGAGCATCCTATCAAATTCTGTACCTGTCAACAGTGGTGTCCCCCAAGGCAGTGTTCTAGGACCAACTCTCTTTATACTCTACATAAATGACCTCTGTAATTATATTAAGAGCAACTGCGTTCTCTTCGCTGATGATACCACAGACAATATTACTACCCTTGAAAAAGATCTTGACTATGTATTAGAATGGTCAAACAAATGGCAACTTCAAATCTCAACAAATAAATGCTGTCTTACATATTGGCAGAAAAAATCAGAAAATAAAATACAAGCTGAATAATCAAGACCTTGTTGATGATCCAAGCTCTGTAAAGGACCTTGGAATACTCATCTCCAATGATCTAAGTGCTAGAGCCCACTGTAACTACATAGCCAAAAAGGCATTAAGAGTCGTTAACCTAATCCTATGTAGCTTTTTCTCTGGTAATACCACACTACTAACTAGAGCATACAAAACATTTGCTACACCTATACTTGAATACAGCTCATCAGTCTGGAACCCATATCATGTATCTGATATTAACACAGTTGAGAAAGTCCAGAAATATTTCACAAGAAGAGTTCTCCACTTCTCTACTCATTGTAGAATACCTTATGCCACCAGACTTGAAATTCTAGACCTAGAAAACCTTGAATTACGCCGTCTTTGGTCTGATATAAGTATGGTATATAAAATCATACATTGCAATGTCCTACCTGTCAATGAATACTTCAGTTTCAACCTAACAACACAAGAGCACACAACAGATACAAACTCAAGTTAACCGCACCAAACTTGATTGCAGGTAATACGACTTCAGCAACAGAGTGGTCAATGTCTAGAATACTCTACCTGACTCTGTGGTCTCTTCCCCAAATCCCAAAAACTTTAACCTTAGACTGTCTACTATTGACATCACCCCTTTCCTAAGAGGTCTGTAAGGGACGTGCATAAGCACACCAACGTGCCTATCGTCCCTGTCCTATTGTTTCTTTTATTTTTCTTATATGTACCCATTTCATGTATTCATAACTATGTATATACTTATACCTATTATCTTGTAAGCGATTGACAAACCAAATAAATAAATAAATAAAATAAAAAGTAAATTTTCCCTTCCACTAGGGTTATTCTGCTATTCTAGCTCAGCGTTGTGGCCTGCCAGTGGCCATCAGAGCTAGCGGCAGACTCGGACAGTGAGGAGGTTGGGGAGGAACATGGGCCAGCCCTGGAATCTGGGGAAGGCTCTGATGAGAGCTCTGCATCGGAGGCGGAGATGGGACCAGGGCTGTCTTGACAGTTATCAGCTGCCTTCAGAGTCAGACATCAGTGAGGTAGAAGAACAGCTGGAGCCTGTCCCCAGTGTGCACATGCGCAGAGCTACCAGGAGAAGGGTACAGTTAAGGAACAAGGGTCAACTCAGGAGTAAAGGCTTAGGTGGACGGTGAATGGCCCTTCCCATAGGGAATAAAAGAGGAGCGAAAGGGGAGCGGGGTTTTGCAGGAGACAAATTATCTGGGTGAAGATCTGTTCCTGCAATTATTGTCTCCTACAGTGTGGCATCGGAAAAGATATCAGCCTGGCAACTCCCCAAGCCTGATAAAGGTCTGCAGTTGTCAAATCTCATGAAAGATTTTTGCTGGGATTTTGCTGGAGAGGAATTCACTTTAACCTAGATAAAAGGGGTTTTATCGGGACGGTCTTGGGAAGCTTAGATCAGAACACGCAGAATATAACTGAAGTATAACTACCTGCAAAATTATTTTCTTTAGGCTGGGAGAGTGAGTGGAGAAAGCGACAGAACTTGCCAAAGTGAGTAAAGGGACTTTTTTGATTAGAGAAAGGATAAGATCCACATGTATTAGTAAGGGAGAATCTCCTTATAGATTCATTTTCTTGCACAAAATGAAACACATCACCTTCTACCAATAAAGGAGAATATTTGTAGCTCAGGGTTGAAGGGTGCTCTTTGAGCTTGGTTGTTTTCCTTACTCAACTAGGTAACATCATTAGTGCTGCCTTGATGTAACATTAGAAAGGGAAGTTAAAATATAATTGTACTTATAACTGCTGGGAAAAATATTGCAAGCTACTTCTTTGTATATATATCATTACTTTCTTTTTTTTACTTCTACTTTTTCCTTATTGTACTTTTAGCCTTTATTTCTGTCTCCTTTTCATTTTCTCTATTGTTATAGTTTCAGTTCTTATCACTGCTGTTAAAACTTTCAATATACAGTATGTTGTTATATGTACATGTATACATATAGATATATATTGTATGCACACACACTAGATATATTAAATAAGATTGAAGCCAAATTCAAATTTGAGTTAAGCCCTATGGAACATTGATATTAGTAGCAATCATTCCTTAAGTAATTTTTGTTAACCTAACCTTGTAATCTAAATGTTTCTCCTAACAAGGATCTTCTTGAATGATTCTGGCACTTAGCAAGGCCCAAATCCTGATAAGCTGCCAACTGATCAAACAATCTCAAACATTCCCATCAATTTTTCCACTGTAAAATACCAACTGTAATTCAGTAAAGTCAAATGTTAAGCACCAATAAATATTGAAATAGCTCCTTTCGATTAATGGGTTGGGTTACATCAAGTTTTAATTTACTAAAAATGTATTTGCGATTAATTGCTTGACTGTTGGGGTGGGGGAAGCTCTCCTGGAGATACTGCAGATCTGTCAGCTGGCAAAACCCTGGAGCACTTTAAATTATTACCTTACAGGTTTTGTCTTTGATTACTTTTGATAACTTTTGGAAAAGGAAAAGCTATGTTAATCGTTGTCAAAGTTAAGCCTATGCCTTACCAAAGAGAGGATTGCATTCAGATTGGAGAAATTGCCATTTCTAAGACACAACTTACTACGACACTTAGGTAGGAACCAAAAAAAAAAAGAATTAGAATAGCAGTAGCACTTAGATTTATATACCGCTTCATAGTGCTTTACAGCTCTTTCTAAATGGTTTAATCAGCCTACAGCCTGGGTCCTCATTTTATCGACCTGGGAAGGATGAAAGGCTGAGTCAACCTTGAGCCTGGTAAGATTCGAACAGCCAAACTGGGTGGTAATCGGAAATCAGCAGAATTAGCCTGCAGTACTGCATTTTAATCACTGTGCCACCATGGCTCAGTGGTGAAACTGTATTTTTATTTATAAGAAACTTATGCAAGATTAGTTAAGGCAGCAGCCCCAACATTTTGGGCACCTGGGACTGGTTCTGGGCAAAGATATTTTTAGCGGACCGGAAAGGATGCGGTTTCACATGCTGCCTGCATCCCGCGGATGGGGCCTCACTTGTTTGCACGGCCCATTTTCTGGCATGCTGCGGCCCAGTGCTGGTCCAAAGATTGGAGGTTGGGAACTCCTGAAATAAAGGATATTAAGCATATTCTAGGCCAGCGTCGCCGCGGCCCACTGGTGGGCCTTGAGAAAATTTTGGTGGACTGTGAGAAAATTTTGGTGGGCCGCAGAGAAATCTCACCCCGAGTAACCCCCACCCCAAAAAAGCAATTAATCCAGGCTGCGCAGAAACACAAGGCTGTGCTGCCCACATGGCCCCCGGGAACCCTCCCTGCCCACTCACTCCTTACTTGCAAACTTGCCTGCTAAATTGCTATTTTTCCGACCATCATCTGTTCTGCTGTGCCGGAAGATTTAGATTAGCTTGAAAGCAGGAAATGGTTGGCTTTCTTGCTTTCTAGCTAGTCTTTAGATCTTCAGCTCTGCTTTTAAGCACAGCCGAACCTCCCTTAGGATTGAAGGTTCTATTATTCAGTGCCGACTCATGGCAAGCAAATTTTATGTGACAGACTGAGCTAGCTGATGGCAGATAGATAGATCTCTGAATGAATCTGTCATTCTGTAAGCAGTTCAATCAGCCTGCCTCCTTTGACTGATTTTGGGTAAAAGTTGTTCTTTTTTATAAATAAATCAATATTTATATATTTATAATATTTACATACAAGCCATGCCCAGCCAATCACATGACCACCAAGCCACACCCACAAATTAGGCCACGTCCACAGAACCGGTTAGTGGTCCCTGGGATTTAAAATTATGAGTTTGGTGATCCCTGAGGTCCAAAAGGTTGGCGACCCCTGTTCCAGGCAATCACCCGGTGGTGGTATGCTACTGGTTTGGACTGGTTCACTTGAACCGGTAGTAAAAAAAAAAAAAAGGCTGAGACAATCAGCTGAGCGGAGAAAGAAAAGCGCAGGATCGGCCCTCCCACCCACCCTGTCACTTTTCTTTATCTGCAGGCCTCAGCTGGTGGGGAATACTTTGCGCATATATTAGGTGCGCGCGCAATCACTAAACTGGTAGTGGAACAGGTAGGAACCCACTGCTGCAATCACCTAGATCTCTATGGGTTAGCAGAGCAAAAATAGGCATATGAATAAAACACGTAGGTTTTTTAATTCAGCGGTCCCCAACCTTTTTGACTTGGTAGCCCTATGAAGGGGAGGAAAGGCAACTCACAAGCATGCACAGCTCCATTTGCACAAGTGGCGGGCACATGCCCCCACCGCTCATTCAAATGGAGCTTTGCGTGCAAGTATCTGCTGCTCAGACAAGTCGAGCTACATGGTGTACACTCTTCCATCACTTATGCGGCCCGGTTATGAACAGGCCAAAGCCCAGGTTGTTTTAGTTAGATACCCTCTAGTATTCAATTCTTATTAGGGGAGAAACCATAATATTTATTCATTTATTTAAGTGATTTATATGGCTACCCATCTCACAACGATGACTTGGGCAATGTACAAAGCTCAGTGGTTAAGAGCCCAGGCTAGTAAATGGGAGCTGCTGAGTTCAAGTCCTGCCTTTGGCCTGAAAACCGATTGGGTGACTCTGAGCCAATCACAGGAGACAATGGAGTTCTAGTCCTGGCCTTAGCCATGAACGACAGCTAGGTGGGCCAGTCCCTCTCTCTCAGCCCAACCCACCTCACTGGGTTGCTGTTGTGGGGAAAACCGGAGGAAGAAGGAACACTGCATAGGTTCGCTCCCTTCGAGTTGTTTATCAAAAAATAAAAGTAGGATATAAATAAGAAAAAAATTAATAACAAAGGAGAAATTAAGAGTTGGCAAAACAACAACAGCAGTATTGGGTAAGCTGTACTTTTTGTGTTGGCTGTGAAGTTGCATCCATGGAAGGGGCAGAATTTGTGTTGTTTTGCAAGGCCTTTTTAGTTTTGATTATCAAAGCAGAACCATCGGCAGAGAGCAGATTATTGATGTTTCTTTTCCCAGTTTTTAATACCACATCATCTTCTTCCAGTCCAGCTTCCCTTTAATATATACTCAGCACATGAGGTTGAATAAATAAGGGGAGAGAGAATCAGTCTCGTTCGTTTCGACACGTTCTGTCACATTTAAGTGGAGATATCCAGGTTTGGGGTGAAAAAAAAAAAAGCAACTACAGGTAATTCCTTGACTTACAACCATTCGTGGAGTGACCATTCAAAGGGACATCAGCACTGAAAAAGGGACTTATGACCGGTTTCACACTTACGAACATTGCAACATCCCCATAGCCAGCTGGCTTTGGGCCCAGCAAAGCCAATTGGAGGGGGGGGGGGGGGGAGGAGTCAGATTTGCTTTACAATTGTATGATATGCTTAACAGCTGCAGCGATTCATTTAACAACGGTGACAAAAAGGTCGTAAAATGAGGTACTGCCTCGCTTAGCAACAGAAATTTTGGGCTCTAGTGTGGTTGTAAGTCAAGGACTCCGTGTATCAGGCATGGAGCCTTGGGTTGAAATCTCTGCTTTTTATCAAGACAACGCAATGCATTTAACAAGTCCTGGAATGTATGATGAAGTAGTCCAAATTTATAGAGCGCCGGTTACTTTCAGACATCAAAGACATGCCTCAAGATAATAAAGAACCGACAGGGTACAAGTATGTTGGTACTTCTTGATCATCCAACACGAACATTTTGATATTAAAACCACCAGCTTAAGATCGGTTTCCAGTTTCATTTTGCAAGCTCAGATAGGATTGGCTTTAAACGACCCAGAGTGACCTTATTCTTCTGAAAACTAATACATCTCACCTCCACAGATCTATGTGGAAGATGCTGAAGTGTCATAAGAAAAATCTGGCTAAAAACATTTCCATTGTTTAATTCTTTTTTTTTTTTAATCCCAGTTTATGCTACAAAATTTGTAGAATAACACTTTTGAAAGTAAATGGCTGTTTTCTAGAGGGGGGAGGAGGAAAACTTGGCCCCTTCTGCTATACTTTCCATATTTTTTCAATACACTATTCAATACTCTATTGAAAGTTGTTGTTTTCAGCAGCAGCAGCAGCAGGAGGAGGAGGAGGAGGAGGAGGAGAACCCTTCTGCTATACTTTCAATATTTTTTTAAGGGAAATGAAAATGAATAACTCAGGCACCTTTTGAAAATCCAGCCTCGGGAACAAATTTAAAAAGCGAATAAAACACACCTCCCAGCAATTTTGGGAATCAGTTGTATATCTGAGCAACAGGAAGTATTCAATGCTGTTGTTGAAAGCCCTTTGTAAATGCCCTCTTCAGTTCTTATTTAGAAGCCCCTCGCTGCATTCTGCACTTCTTGCAAAACAACATCCACCAGTGCCATAAATTCTCCAAGTTCTTCTGGTTCACGTTCAGCTTACGAATGAAGTCCATGCACTTGTTTGTTAAAAGGTTGTTTCGTTCCCGCAAACTTCTCCTGCCCCCCCCCAGTCCCGCAACAATATTTCTTGATTTGTTCGCTATGCTGATGGCGAATGAAGGAAGCACCGGCAAACCGTAAAACACAAAGATTTTGTGCAAAACCTCAAGAATCCTTCTCACAATGCTCCAGCTGCATTCGTAAGATCCCTTTCTTGTAGAGAAACCACAGCTGCAAGAATTCCTCCGGCATGGCATGGAAGCCAGAATATGGCAAGACGTTGTCATAGTAATGATGGCTAACGTACCGCCCGTGGAGGTCCATTGAAAAAGGCCAGAAGCCGTAAATCGTCACTTCTTCACAAAGACCAAGAGCTGCGCTGACCAAGAAGAGGCCGGTCGAAAGCCGTTTAGCGTGAATCCCTTTGCTTTTCCAAAACTTGCCGGTGTCTCGTAGGAAGTTAGGGTTGGCGAAGATCACCTTCTGCTTGGCTTTGATGTCAGTGAGGGTGTAGTACGCTCGGAAAGAAAGCTCGGTCCCGCCTATCATGGAGAAAGCCGGCATGTAGATGTAGCTCTGGTTGTAGACTTTGACGTTGTCCACAAAGGCTTTTCGGGACCAAAGAAGATCCTGGAACCTGGGCAAGAAAAGAAAAAAGAAGAGAGCGGAGGAGAAGGGAGGAGGAGAAAGGAAAGATGGGTGGAAGGGAGGGGGGAGGGAGGAAGGAGAGAGGTGGGGAGGGGAAGAGAAAGGAAAGATGGATGGATGGATGGGAGGGAGGGAGGAGAGAGGTGGGGAGGAGAGGAGGAGAAAGTAAAGATGGATGGATGGATGGATGGATGGATGGATGGATGGATGGGAGGGAGGGAGGAGAGAGGTGGGGAGGGGAAGAGAAAGGAAAGATGGATGGATGGATGGATGGATGGATGGGAGGGAGAGAGGTGAGGAGGAGAGGAGGAGAAAGTAAAGATGGATGGATGGATGGATGGAAGGGAGGAAAGAGGTGGAGAGGGGAGGAGAAAGGAAAGATGGATGGATGGAAAGGAGGGAGAGAGGAGAGCGGTGGGGAGGGGAGGAGAAAGGATGGATGGATGAGAGAGGTGGGAAGGGGAGGAGAGGAGGAGAAAGGAAAGATGGAAGGAAGGAAGGAGAGGAGAGAGGAAAGGAGAAGACAAGTAAGTTAGATGATAAATTCATGCTTTACCAACTACACAGAAAACATACCATGAAAAGACCAACAAAATATTGACAAGAGTAAATTGTAAAGTTAGTGAAGATTTAGGGTCTCGGGGCAACTAGGACCAAAGAAATAAGTTAAGTGTTTCTCAACCATGGCCACTTTAAGATACCTGGGCTCCAAGAATTCTGGGAGTTGAAGTCATTTTCGAGTGGCCACAGTTGATAAACACCGCAATAAGCATGTAAATCAATGCTGGTGGTTAACTCTTCGATTATTAGGTTGTCATAAGCATTCCATGAAATGGCAACTAACAGGTAGTCCTCGACTTAAGACCACAACTGATCCCCAAATTTCCATTGCTAAGCAAGACAGTTGTTAAGTGAATTTTGTCCCAATTTATGACTTTTCTTGACACAGTTGTTAAATGCGGTTGTTCAGTGAATCTGGCTCCCCCATTGAATACATCCCAGTTGCCAAAGATTGGAATTTTGATCACGTGACCATGCAGGTGTTGCAATGGTCGTAAGTGTGAAAAATGGTCGTAAGTCATGCTTTTCAGTGCTGCTTTAACTCTGAATGATGACTATGTCTCCTGGTGATTGGCCCAAAATCACCCAGCTGGCTTTCATGGTGAAGGCAGGACTAGAACTCATTGCCTCCTGGCGATTGGCTTAAAGCCATCCAGCTGGCTTTCATGGCTAAGGCAGGACTAAAACTCACAGCCTTCTGTTTTCTACCCTGGTGCATTAATCACTAGACTGGTTCTCTCACTCCAAACTGCCTACCTCTAGAAGGGTTGGGAGAAGGAGAGATATCTTCCGCTGTTTCTTCATTATCTAATCATTTTTGAATTCTGCTCGCATTTTAATATTGGGGTAGAATTTGTCTAGGTCAGTTCCAGGACTTTTGGAGCCAAGAAATAAGCTGTTCTCCCTATCCTGTCTTCTCTCCGAGATCTGAAAGAGATGGATGCGTGGAAACCTACACTGGAAACATGGAGGCTGATTGGAAAGATGGTTTAATGATGAAGCAGAACCACATGGGTTTGACAGTGAGGGGTTTTTATACCTTCTCTTGGGCTTTGCACTTGAGCTTCCTGTTCCTGTGCAAGAACATGTATTCTATTGGCTGTTGTCAGACTCCCGTGGGGCCATTTAGGGATCACGTTTGTCTGAGCTAGTTTGGTTAAAGTTTGATGGGTGATGCAATGTCCCCAGCTGATTGTGCCATGTGGTGAGTTCTGATGCTGGATGGGTTAATCCTATTGTGTCCTGGAAGGTCATGTCTTAATCCCATCACCCTGGAACTGGAGGTCTTTTGTCTTATAGAAAGGCTGGCCCAGTCTTTCTTAATGGGCAAAAAATATTTTTGGGGGGAGGGGTGTAGATTGAGTTTGTTTTCTGTCTTTTAAGAAAAAGATCAGTTGGCTGAAGTCTTTACTAGGATCTTCAATCGGTCTTTATCCCAGTCCATTATTCCATCTTGTTTGAAGGCTTCCACCATTGTTCCACTGCCAAAGAAGTTCCCTATCAATAACCTCAACGATTACAGACCAGTGGCACTCACTCCTATCAGCGTGAAATTCTTTGAGAAATTGGTCTGCCGGCACATCATTTCTGGTCTTCCACATACATTTGATAAACATCAGTTTGCACACAGAAGAAATAGATCTACAGAGGACGGTATAGCCATCACTCTTCACACTGCTCTGACTCACCTAGAACAGCGGGAGGCGGGGGGGCGGTGGAGGGCTATGTGAGGATGCTTTTTGTAGATTTTAGTTCTGCATTTAACACAATTCTTCCACATAGACTAGTGTCTAAAATTCTGGACCTTGGACTTTCTTATTCAATCTGCCTTTGGATTATGGATTTGCTGTCTGGCTGCTCACAGAGGGTCAGATTAGGTAATCATATCTCTTCAGCCCTTATTCTTAACACTGGTACACCACAGGTTTGCGTGTGGAGTCCCTTACTCTATACTCTTTATGTGCACGACTGCATTCCCACTCATGCTAGTAATACTATTGCTAAATTTGCAGATGATACAACAGTGGTGGGACTCATCTCCAGGGGGGATGAGTCTGCCTACTGAGATGAGGTGGACTGGTTGCTTTCGTGGTGTGGAGACAATAACTTGGTCCTCAACACCAATAAGACCAAGGAGCTTATGGTGGACTATAGAAGGAACAGATCAGACATCCAGCCCTTGCTTATCAATAGAGACTGAGTGGATCAAGTGGCCAGTTTTAAGCTTCTGGGTGTTACCATAAAAGAGGACCTGAGGTACTCACATTGCAGCACTGGTCAAAAGGGCCCAGCAGAGATTATGCTACCTGACATTTCTCAGAAAATGACAACTGAATGAAAAACTGCTGGTGACCTTCTACCGCTGCACCACAGAGAGTATCTTAACTTACTGTACCTGTGTCTGGGAAGCATTTATTTCAAGGGGTGAAAGTCACAGATCCAGACTAGCTGGGGTACCACATTAAGATAACTTGTCTCTCTGTGGGCATCTCTGAGTTATTTTTGACTCCTGGCAACTATCTGGAGAAAATCCTGAAGTTTTCCAAGCCACATTTTTGAAAATGGTTGGCCACTGCCTTCTTCCTAGGGCTAAGAGGGAATGTCTGGATCAATGGAGTATTCTTTGGACACAGCATGCTATGAAAATAGAACAGATTTTTAAAACTAGCTTTAGGGCTTATCCCAAATGTGTTTTTTCAAGAGGCAATTGGATTTTCTGGTTTTTCTTTGAAGACATTTCATTTCTCATCCAAGAAGCTTCTTCAGCTCTGACTGGATGGTGGGGAATGGAAGGATTTATACTCCTTGCAGACAGCTGGTCATTTGCATCCTTTTAGGGAGTCAATGAGGCTGCTTGGAGGTTTTATCTGTGTCCTCAGAGTCACCTGATTGGTGCAAATGGGTGTGGAGCCTTCTTGGAACTGCTGAAAGGACTGTATTGTAGACTGGAGATAGATGATGCCATATTCCTCCCCTTCTGTTGAGAGAGGGCTCTTCAATTTTGACATAGATGGCCTCTTTGGCCCCTCTTTCAAACCAGAGGTCTTCTCCATCCAAAATGTGGACTTGTTATCTTCAAATGAGTGGCCTGCGTCTTTTAAATGCAGATGGACTAAATCTAATCCTGATGTGATTAGTCCTGACTAAAAGGAGCAAATGTCCAACTGTCTGCAAGGAGTATAAATCCTTCCATTCCCCACCATCCAGTCAAGAGCTGAAGAAGCTTCTTGGTTGAGAAGCAAAACATCTTCAAAGAAAAACCAGAAAATCCAGTTGCCTCTTGAGAAAGCACCTTTGGGACAACCATGACTTGGATGATTTGAGAATCTCCATAGACTTTAATGCTTATGTTGTAAGAATGCAACCAAGAATGCAACCAAGGAGAGGCAGAAGAGTGAAGAATTGCTAGAACTCCCTAGAATTGCTATAGAAATACAGGTAGTCCTTGACATAAGACTACAATTGAACCCAAAATTTCCACTGCTAAGCAATAAAATTATCAAGTGGATTTGTCCCATTTTACGCCCTTTCTTGTCACAGTTGTTAACCGTGGCAATTGTTAAGTTAGCAACACAGTTGTTAAGAGAGTCTAGTTTACCCATTGACTTTGCTTGTCAGAAGGTACAAAAAGCGATCACATGATCCCAGGACATTGCAACCGTTGAAAATTTGAAAGCGTCTGAATTTTGATCGTGTGGCCATGGGGATGCTACAACTGACGTAAGTGTGAAAAATGGTCATCGATCACTTTTTCCAGTGATGTAACTTTGAAAGATCAATGATTTGGACAAGGAATAGATGGGGAACTCATCAAATTTGTAGATGACACCAAGCTGGCAGGAATAGCCAACACTCCAGAAGATAAAGGCTTAAGATACAGAAGGATCTTGACAGACTTGAACACTGGGCGTTATCTAACAGTGAAATTCAGTGGTGAAAAAAGTAAGGTTCTACATCTAGGTAAGAAAAATAAAATGCACAGGTACCGTATAGGTGTGCTTGGCTCAATAGTCGTAACTGTGCGAGGGATCTTGGAGTTCCAGTGGACAAACATTTAAATAATGAGCCAGCCGTGTGCAGCAGCTGCCAAAAAAGTCAACACAGTTCTAGGCTGCATTAATGGAGGGATAGAATCAAGATTATGTGAAGTGTTAATACCACTTTACGCCTTGGTAAGACCACACTTGGAATCTTGCATCCAGTTTCGGTTGCCACGATGTAAAAAAGATGTGGAGACTCTAGAAAGAGTGCAGAGAAGAGCAACCAAGATGATTAGGGGGCTGGAGGCTAAAACATATAAAGAACAGTTGCTGGAATTGGGTATGTCTAGTCTGATGAAAAGAAGGACTAGAGGTGACATGATAGCAGTGCTCCAATATCTCAGGGGCTGCCCCAAAGAAGAGGGAGTCAAGCTATTCTCCAAAACACATGAGGGCAGGACAAGAAGCAACGGGTGGAAACTAATCAAGGAGAGAAGCAACCTAGAACTAAGAAGAAATTTCCTGACAGTTAGGACAATAAATCAGTGGAACAACTTGCCTCCAGAAGTTGTGAATGTGCTCCAACACTGGAAGTTTTTAAGAAGAGATTGGACAACCATTTGTCTGAAATGGTATAGGGTTTCCTGCCTAAGCAAGGGGTTGGGCTAGAAGTCGTCCAAGGTCCCTTCCATCTCTGTTATTCTAACTAAATGAATTGTTGTAAGTCAAGGACTACCTGTACATTGTACAAAATTTCATTGTAATGTATGCCAATTAGTGTACGTTTAAAGTGACAATAAAGTTATTCTAAGTCATTGTAGATTAAAATTGCAATTCCTGTTCATAAGTGGTTGCAATTGGCAAAGTGAAAATTTTGCAATCCAATCCCAGCACAGTCTAACTCCTTGTGCTTTCTGTAACTCTACTAAATGTCAGTCATTCAACCGTTAGATCTCTGCTCTACTTCTTACAAAATAAGCGCCTTCCAAAAATTTATCCTCTTCCCTATACGATTACATTCCTATCTGAAGTTCCTCCGGATATTGCAGAGGAAAATAACAGAGATCTACAGAGCATCTCCTTCAAAGTACTTGGAGAAAAAGTCACCTGAAATGGCCTGGCCTCTCAGGAATGCAGAGAAAGCGAAAGACTCAATTTGCTGCAGAGAAGAGCAGCTGGCAGGCAAGATCTCTCGTCTCTGCATTCCCTTCTCTTTGCCGGCTAGAAAATCTCAAGAGTTAATCTAGGTCATACTGCAGAATCAAAACGTGGCATTTCTGTGGCTCACCCCTTTCTTAAAGAAGCTGCAGAGATGCCAGGAAGACACATTGAAATAACCGTAGATTCAAGACGAGAGAATCTTAGGGGAAAATAAACCTAGCATGTGGCATGAGTGCTATCACCCAAAATTGCTGCAGCACAAGAATTGCTGCAAAGATTTGCCTATGTTTAAAATGACTCACGTTGGGGAAATGCTGGTGGAGAGTGCTGGGGTTGCATAACGGCAACTTGGATCTTGACCTCAAAGTGCAGCTGTTGTGAGAAACAGCAGCCCAAGCCAACCGCCTAGCACAGAACATCCATTGTTAAGAACTGTTTTGTTCATTAAATCACTTTTAAGTCAAAACCCGTGACACAACCATTGGGACAGAATGGCATGGATCACCTAGATCGCATCTGGTAAGCCATCCAAGCCTGAGAACCAACACAATAAAATGCACATTCTTGTGTGCGCTACAGCTGAGCCAAACTTTAACGGTGGGGGTTGCATAATGCTGCGATTGATGCACCCCATTAAAGCAGATTCTTAAACCAGGAGGCTGTGAATTCTAGTCCTGCCTTAGGCATGAAAGTCAACTGGATGACTGGTCCAATCACCAGAAGATTCCACCCCCCTTAAGTATGAAAACTTTGAGCCAACCACCAGGAGATGGTGAGTTCTAGTTCCATCTTAGGCATGAAAGCCAGCTAGGTGACTTTGAGCCAATCACTCACTCTCTCTCAGCCCATCACACCTTGCAAGATTGTTGTTGAGGGGAAAACAAGAAGAGGAAGGAGCATTAAGTCTGTTCACGGTGTTATTACTTTTAAGTAATAAAGAAAGTCAGGATAAAAATCAATCAATCAATCAATGCCATGATACTTCAACTTCATTGTCACCTTCCATGGACATACTACATACATCAAATCCTCTTCCAGCTAACTGTAGGACTCGTATAGCTGGTTTTAAAAACCCATTTTGTTGAAAACCTTTTATTTTTCTCACTTCTGTTTTTAGAGGATTTCCCTTTGGGCCTCAAATCCTAGTCCTAAAATTGAGTTCCTTATCAAGAAACTTATATCAGCTAGCAATTGATTCTGGGTTTCCTGTTTTAAATAAATTAGCTAGAAAGTTATCTCAGCCTCATCATTTTGGGGACAAAAGGGCCGAGAGCTGTAATATTTTAGTCACGAACCTACCTTCTTGGAGGGCCAACTTCTATTAGGGCATGAATGCCCGATTGCTTGTTGGGAAGATCAGAGGTATTACACTAAGTAAGACAATGTCTCTCAACCTCCATAGTCATGTGCGGATTTCAACTTCTATAATTTCACAGCTGGGGAATTCTGGGAGTTGAAGTCCACATATCCTAAAGTTGCTAAGGTTGAGAAACACTGCAGAAGGATGGTGATAGGGATGGTAGCTGAGGATCATGAGGCACAGAAGGTATGGGAGATATTAGAGAAAGGAGGTAGACCCATGATTTTTTCCCCCTTTCATACTGAAGGGAAAGAAGTTGTGAGCAAATACAGTCTGTCTCTCACACACACACAAAACACACACACACGTTCACATCAGTGCAGCAGACGCGTCTCATCCAAAGCATTGGGCCTTTGTGTCATAACTAGTGTTGGAAGAAATATCCATCTGGTTCAGTTCCAAGCGGGGAGAAAGATACTGGAAACATGGAGGCTGATTGGAAAGATGGTTTAATGATGAAGCAGAACCATCAAGCACAATGGTCTTGGTGCAGCAGTGGAGATGAGCAGAGTGTGGCTTTTATACTTTCTCTTGGCTTTGAACTTGAGCTTCCTGTTCCTGTGCAAGAAAACGTATTCTATTGGTTGCCGTCAGATTCCCATGGGGCTATGCAGGGGTCATAGCTGAGATTGTCTGAGATAAGTTTAGTTGAAGCTTGGAGGGTGATGATGTAATTCAGAGGCTTGTTCTGAAAGGGTGTTGGGCAATTCCTATTGTGTCTTCATGGCTTTGCCTGATTTGGATCTTGAGTGAGCTAATCCCATCATCCTGGAGCTGAAGATCTTTTGTCTTGTAGATAGGCTGGCCCAGTCCTGATGGGGCTATTAAGAAAGGTGGGGGACGTTTTCTGAGAGCATGGTTTCTCTCATTTAAAGAAATATAATATTCTGCCTTTTTAATATTTCTTAAAATGTTTCATTTTTCTAGGAGAGAGGTGGATGCTAACTTTCTTTACTACTTAAAGCCTTCTAAGTCAAATGTCCTCTGACTGTAATGTGCAAAAATACTTCTGGATAAAGAGCTTTCTCCTCAAAGAGATTTTAAATTAACAGGGCATATGAATGGGCCCTCCCTCAACCATCCAGAGAAACTATCTCGCTTCAAAAGCTTGCAATAGAATACAGATCTCTTCCCACCAGGAAGATGTCAGATGTCAACAAGCCAGGAAACAGGAAAAGCAGTGAAAAAGGAACAGCTGCCTTGGGTAAGAAAGGAGGGTGGGGGAGAGAGGAATCTTTCCTAATCCAGTATCTCAAATCTCCTAGAGATTCCTAGATCTAGACAGAATTTCCTGTTTCTCTTTGCTTCTGTCCAGGAATGCAGGCTAAAACTCACAACACTAGATGAATTCAGCATTTGTACAGGACAAATGCTCCTCCCAACTGCCTCTCCTTTAAACTCCATCCTCAGGTGTGCCTTGTGAAGGGAATCCTTCCTCATAAGCCATGCAACTCACGTTGCTCTCTTCGGCGTTCTTCCCTGCGTGCCTAGGATGAGGAGGTGGTAGACCTTGGTCTTCATCTGAACCATCTCTCCCTTGTTCTACCTCTTTCCTGCTCTGCCCAGCCTGACTTTGCCCTTCCCCAGTTTCCTCCACAGCCAAAGGAGCCATTCTCCTGCTCTCTGTCAGCTGTTCTATCTTCCCCCAGATTCAGACTCCAACTGGAGGTGGGTGGTGGGTGGGTAGAGGTCATGACACCAACTCTCTACTTCTTAGAGTAGGATAGAAAAGATGTAACATCTGACAAGCCTGATCTTCAAACTTAGGCTTATGTCGTGACTGCAGAAGACCTTTTTCATTTTGAAGAATGCTGTTCGAGCTTCCTCTATCCTTGTCTTTACTTCAGTGGTCATGTCCAGCTTTTGTGTAAATTAGAAGCGCAAAATGTAAATCGCTGAACAGGTAGTTATACTAGTGGGATTCTACCCCTTCCGACATAAACATAGTAGATGATGAAAAGATGAAGTATTTAAGTACAGGGGAGAAAACTACTTATTTACAGAAACAGAAGCAGTTAGGGGCATGTCAAGGAACTCTTCTTTTGTAAGAAAAACATTAACATTTATTTAGAAAATAAGTATAAATGCACATATGCAATGCTTGCAGTTAAAAAAAAGTTAAGTAAGAAAAACAGATTGAGGGCAGAAGAGAAAACCGGGTGGGTGTATCTAGCTCAGATGTTAATATTTTGATCAGTGTGAGGGGGAAGACTGCTTACATTTTTAATATCAACAAGGACTGCAATTTTTTTACAGTGATATAAAAAAACAGCGTATATCGATCTCTTTGAACCAAAGCCCACACTCTGGCTGTTCTGATGTTATCTCCACAACACTCTGGGGAAAAAAACAGCTGAGGAGGAGAGAAAGAATGAAGAGGAAAGGGCTAGCTTTGTTTTAATTTGCATTTTAAAATCATTCCAACTTAATTGATAGCAAGAACAAACAGCTTTTACGGCAAGAACAAAACTGATTAAAAGGTGGAAGAAAGAGACCATCGAACAAGAAATAACATTAAAGGAGGATCTAGCTGAAGGATCTGACTTCCCTTATTCTACCTGGAGGACTCTGAGTAGATTGAGAGTTGGGAGTGCCTAAATATAAAACCAATATGCTGAAGTAAGAAGCTCTTAGCAGATAACAACACATGTAAATGTGGAGAGACGCAGAGCCCTGCCTATCTGCAGGTTGGCTTACTACCAAAAACATGTACCGACAAGGACTTATTTTTGGCCAACGACAAAGCCAGGAAGGTAGCCTCATTCTGGCAGTTTAAAGGTGGAAGAAGAAGTAGTTTACTTAATTCAGTACAATTAATACATCTTTTTCCTTGCATTGAATAGTTTCCACTTCAGTCCAATAAACACCGGTAGCAACCCTGGAGTTACTCTGGAGGATCAAAGCCTCAGCTTGAGGACTAGGAAGAGAAAATGTCTTTCAAGACTTGAGGTCAACCCTTCCAGGAAGGGCTTCACGAGAAATCCCGGAGCTGTATTGATGCAACAGAATCTCAAAAGTTTTCCCTTCATCCTTCTTCTCAAAGTGAATCAAAGTGGAGTTGCCTTATAGTCTCTTCCTAACACATTTTATGGGTTCATTCACACATTACTGACTGTTAAATTCCTTCTCCAAGTTTTTTTAGTACTGCTCTATTAGCTTACAACTACAAGTAGACGCTTGGTTGGGTAATGCAAAGGATGGGCTGGATATTTCGAGGATTTTGGGTGCTGTTGAAATTTGGCAGTTCTGATACCAGCCCCATCTCATTTTTCATTAAACATGGTGGATTTCAACCTGTCCTGCAGCTTATCAGCTCAAGATTTTGTGGGGTATTTGAATTCTGAGTGGCACGGTGGCTCAGTGGTTAAGACGCTGGGCTTGTCATTTGGAAAGGTAGCAGCCCAGGTTTGAGACTCCAGCACCATGCAACGGGGTGAGTTCCTGTCATTGCCCCAGCTCCTGCCAACCTAACAGTTCAAAAGCATGAAATGTGAGTAGATAAATAGGTACAACTTTAGTGGGAAGATAACAGCACTCTGTGACGTCATGCTGACCACATGACCATAGTAAAATTTGCAGGGACTCCTTTAAATACTGAATTTGAATTCATGTTCTTGTCAGAGTATATTCATGAACTGGAGTAGAGCTTAGTAACAAAGACAGCCAATGAATAGGCATGGCAACAGACCAGCCAATGGGAGCTGAATTGGAAAGTGAAACTAGAAGTAGCCTGGGTGTGGCTCTTGGCTCTAGTCCAGTGGTGGCTAACCTTTTTCGGCTCCTATGCCAATAATTGTGCATGCACTTGCATGCCAGCACCCAGAAGGCAATGCGTGCTGGGCCCCCCCACCTCTGCACATGCACACATGACCCTCCCCTCGTGCGCCGTGCATCTGCGCATGCATGTGCAATTCCCCCTTGTGAGCTGTGCATCTGCGCATGTGTGATTTTCCCCACAGGCAGCGCATCTGCGCATGCACGCACGATCCCCTCATGCAAAGTGCGTCCCTGCCCATGCATGTGCGTCTCCCGTGCACCTCCCTCTGCCCCCTGCGCATGCGCGCCAGATACTCGACAATCAGGTGTTGGGCGGCTGCGCGCATGTGCATGCACAGTGGGGCTCTTCCGGGTGACCTCTCGCGTGCCGGGGGAAATAGCTCTGTGTGCCACTTCCGGCACGTGTGGCATAGATTTGCCAACACGGCTCTAGTCTCTGCTCTCAGCTCTAAACTGAAACTAGTCTTGCTTGCTTGTTGAAACTGGTATCTGCTCTGAGCTGCTGCTGCTTGTGTTTTTGCTTATGTTACAAATGGTATTGTAAACTTTACTCATATTATTATGTTTATAAAGAAGTTAATGATCCTGATGAATCAGTCATCTGTGTGTTTTCCGGGCTTGAATTTCTGCTGCAAACTCCTAACAGTTCTGCTGTATGGGAGGTGGGCATAAACCTTTCTGCAGAAAATAAATCTTGGGTCCTCTGTCTGTGGGCTTACCAAAGCCCATGGGACTTTTGGAAAATCAAACCCAGGCAGTTTACATAATTTTTAAGACACTGAGGCTGAAAAAAACACAATTCCAGATAATAATAAAAGCAAAGGACCTGTAATTTCCTAAACGCTCTAATCAAATTATGCACAGATGTGAATGAAATGAAGGTTTACAAATATAGAAGATGACTTCATTTCGTACACAAAGATAACACATTGTGAGTATAAATGATAGTTTCAGGTTGGTTTTGTTTTTAAAAGAGGAATCTAAATATGGGTGCTGTCTCAATCTGTTTCTATGTGTAGAACTTCAGGATTTCAGCTACTTTATTGTACTTCACTCCTCCAAAATCAGTTTTTGATAGTTAATTTGGATGTTTTGAGCTCGTTTGTTTAGGCGGGAAAATTATTCCAGAATTCAGAGATGTAAATGCATCTAGTATTGTGTACATACGGAATGTGGCAGGGGTCCCTGGCCTGATTTCAGGCTGTGGCCCATTGGGAACTGGGCTGGGAAAGCAGTGTGTAAGTGTGCAAAGCTCCATTTGCACAAGTGGCAGGCGCATGCATGAAATCACCCCATCACCCTCGCTGCAAGTCCACAGAGCCAGAAAGCTTGGGGGACCACTGATATATAGTACACGTAGTCCTCGAATTATGACCACAATGGAGCCCAAAATTTATGTTGCTAAGTGAGAAATTTGTTAAGTGAGCTTGTCCCATTTTACAACACTTTTGCCACAACTGTGAATCGTTGTGAGATGTATGTATGTACGTACATATGTGTGGTGGGATTCATTTTTTTTTTAGTACCGGTTCTGTGGGCGTGGCTTGGTGGATGTGGCAGGGGAAGGATACTGTAAAATATCCAGTCAGAGGTGGCATTTGCCGGTTCTGCGAACTACTCAAAATTTCCACTACTGGTTTTCCAGAACTGGTCAGAACCTGCTGAATACCACGTGTGCGTGTGCGTGTGCGTGTGCGTGTGTGTGTAAAAAGCCTACAAATTTCAAATTTGGCACGTATGTTCGTTCCTCTTGGCTTCTAGGTGCTCACTAAGAAAGGATTTTTTGAAATGACCATCAAAGCATTAGTATCTCCTATATTATTATTAACGCGCTCTGATGCTAAGGAGTTCTACTCCCCCTCCCCACCTGAAAAGAAATCTGTTCCAAATGCAAAACACCAGCAGAGGAGAGGAGTTTCAGTTTCAGAGCACCAAGCAGCTTTAGTACAGAACAGTTGAGCTATTTGGTTCTGACTATCATATTCCAGTATTCGCCCCTCTTTTTTGAAGCAGGCTGATGCAAACCAATTGCAAGTCATTTGAGATGACAGGTGGGTCTCTTCATTTCTTAACCCTACAACGGAGGTCTCCAAACTTGGCAACTTTAAGACTTGTGGACTTCAACTCCCAGAATTCTCCAGTCAGAAGAATTCTGGAGAATTCTGGGAGTTGAAGTTCACAAATCTTAAAGTTGCCAAGTTTGGGGAGCCCTGCCTTACAAGATTGTTGTTGATTGTGCACAGGCTGCTAGAAAGACAATTCTGCTCACAACATTCTGACATTAAAATGTCTCTTTTCCTTTCTTTCTTTTTTTAAACCCTCCCCCCAATAGGCCTCATTTTTCCCCCTTCTGTACTCAGCCTAGGAATTGAAAAAGAAACAGACAACTGGCTCTTTACCTTTTATTAATTATGCTGGGATTCACTGTTACCAGTTGAGTTTTTGATCCTACGTCATTGCTGTATCCATTGCTTAGTGGAGGGAGGTTACATCTGAAGGGAAGAAAAAAGAAAAGCGAAATTGTAATAAATTATACTTCTTTTGTTCATTCACGTATTTGAGGAGTGAGCTTGGCTTGTTTCCTTGCAGACGTTTCATTACCCAAACTAGGAAACATCTTCAGACTATGTGAAAGAGATAATCCAGGGATGGCCTCCAAAAATTTTAGCAAAGGGTTCTCTGACGGGTTGCTGGGTGGGCGTGGCCATGGTGGGCGTGGCCTAGTTAGCCTCCTGCACTACGGCGGGCATTTTTGCCTGCCTCTGGAAGCTGGAAACAGGCCCATGTCCAGCCCTCCCAAACTTCCAGGGGGGTGGGTGGTTCGCCTTTCTTGAGCCTCCATGCACACCCTGCACTTACCTGCATCCAAAATGGGCCGCGTGGGGACTCTTGGGAGGGGTGAGGTGGGTGGGGCCAGCCAGGAGTGGGATTTGGGGGCCCAGCCCTGCTATCCTCCAGTCCAAAAAAGGAAGAAAAGCTCTACCAGCAATCAGCATAGATTAACTCCAATTAACATCAGACCAACCGTCAAGAAAACAATCAAGAAACTGCCAAAGAAGCCGACAGCAGATAACCCAATCGAAGAATCTCTAAGACCATCCCCATCAACATTGGCAGGGAAGCCACTAGAATATAAACTGAGAGCAAACTCCATTCTAACACTGATGATGTTTACCTAGTTGGGTAATGAAATCTGCAAGAAAGCAAACGAGCTCAGAGAGAACACCAAGGACCCCTTCATGTCAACCCTGAACTACAAATATTTTCCCTTATTAGTATTCATGTATTTGTTCAAGTCAAAAATCTATTAAGAAAAAGATACTTCCCACTGAGCCAAGTACACTTGCTACCACAACTGGGACTGGCAACTCCGTGGCTAAGCCAAGTGGCCGTTCAGTGAAATGCTATGTGACTGCGCTGGACTTGTGACATCGGTTCCACTGTGGCTGTTCAGTGAATCAGCCACTCCACATGACCATGACTTTCTGGCTTCTCTATTGACTTCTGCTTGTTGGAAATCAGTAATTGAAACTCATACATGGTAACCCTATGATTGCAGGACACTTCGAAGATCATAAACATGTTCCAGTTGCAAAACACCCAAAGGGTGATTATGTGATGGGGACACTGCAACAGCTACAAATTTAAAAAAACCAGTCATAAACCAATTTTTCCAGCACTGTCAAAGCTTCAACAGTCACTGAACAGGCTGTTGCAGTTAGCCGGCAGCAGGTGCAGACGACTGAGGAGAGCAAAGACTCGGATTAGGGGCCAGGACCATTAGGGAGTGGACTGCTGCCTTCAGAGATTGTGGGGGCTGGCAGCAGTGATAAGGAGATTCCCGAGGAGCCTGTGCCAAGTGTGCGTGCACACAGGATTGTTCGCAGGAAAGAGCAGCTGCAGAAGCACAGGCGACTTGGGAGTAAGGCTGCAAGGTAATGGCCCCTCCTTCAAGAAGTTAAAAGCCAGCAATGAAAGGAACGTACTTTGCAGAAGGCAAAGACGTTTTGAAACTCCAGCCTCGTGGACATTCCAGTATCCTGAGTTTGTATTTGAAGATTGTTGTATTGCAAATTATTTCTTGTTTGTTATCTTTTGGCAGTCTCGCAGTTTGGCAAGGTTTTTGCTTATCACAGCTAATTATTTTGCAGAAGCATTAAAAGGTTTCTGTTCCCTTTGGATTGTGTTTGATTTGTTGGGAAAGGACGCAGGTCAGAACAAAGGCGGTGTGTTACAGATGTTTCAGTACCAAACTAGATAACATCATCAGGCTAGAAGGGAGGTGGGCTTTGCCCTCTATTTATATTACTAACTATACTACAGTCAGTACCATTTTTGTGACAACTCTACAGCAGCCCAAAATCGGTAGCTTGTTGTGCATTTTAAAAATTATTTTAATGTGCTCCGAAAAGAGCTCGTTTTTATGTTGGCTTCCTCCTCCCCCTCTCCTGGCTGGGCACATTAAAAATACATTCAAGACAATAAAACGGAGATAAAACACAATCCATAAAATAAGTAACATGATTATCCCAAGGTGGATGTCAAATATGCGTGCCCTGGAATTGCAACCGCTTTGAAGAACATATTGCAATAGATAAAAGGGCCCTTTTTTTGTTGGAAACCAACTCAATAATTGGAGGATTGTGGGCCGGAAAAGCAATGCAATCAAAATCCATTGGATCTTAGCAAGTAAAATGTTCACAGGAGCATCCTAGACTGAAAACAAAGAGAAGGTGGAAAGAGTTGCCTCTGTTTGCTACTGTAAAGATTTGACAATTTCATTGCCAAAATTTCTAATATAACTACTACTCTGGCCATAACTGGAGAAACAACTAGTCCATATGAAGTATGGGGCACCTATCCTGCCTTGGGATGGACCTCAGAACACGTCCTGAAGGAGTCTACTAAATTGCAATACAGATAGTCCTCGACTTACAGTTGCTTCAGCAACCAATCAAAGTTACAACAGAAAACTGTAACTTGCAACCACTCTTTACGCTTATGACCATCCCAGCATCCCCATGGCAACTGGCATGTATTTACTATGGTTGCAGTCTTCGGGAGCCATTCAGCTTGCCTGTAACAAGCAAAGTCACTGGAGGAAGCTAGATTTGCTTAAAGACATGTGATTCATTTAACAAGCGGGGCAAAAAGGTCATAAAATTGGGCATGACTCACTTAACAACCGGCTTGCTTAGCAACAGAAATTCTGGTTCCAATTTTGGTTTTAAGTCAAGGGATATTTGTATGACAGAAGGAGAAAATGGTTAACTATGTAGGAAATAATCAAGCGGAACAATTTTACTGCACTGGTAGTCCTCGACCTACGACTACAATTGGGCCCAAAATTTATGTTGCCAAGTGAGACATTTGTGAAGTGAGTTTGCCACATTTTATGACCTTTCTTGCCACAGTTGTTAAGTGAATCACTGAAATTCTTAAACTAGAAGCATGGTTGTTAAGTGAATCTGGCTTCCCCATTGACTTTGCTTGTCTGAAGGTCGCAAAAGCAGATCCCATGAACCCCTGGGACACTGCAACCGTCGTGAATGTGAGTCAGTTGTCAAGCCTCCAAATGTAAATCACGTGACCACGGGGCGGCTGCAACAGCCATAACTGTGAGAAATGGTCTCGAGTCACCTTTTTCAGTGCCGTTGTAACTTCGAACGGCCACTAAGTGAACTGTTGTAAGCCGAGGACTACCTGTACTGTGAAAAAACGGTGAAGGTGAGGAGAGGGAAGCATAGCCAAAATGACGGCTTACCTCATGACGAAGTCTGCTTGATCTATCTGCTTGCCGCAGCGGCTGTTTTTCAGAATCCCACCGTTGCCCACTACAGAGCATTTCTTCAATGGCAGCTGGAATGGAAGCCCCTGGCGAGAGAAAACAGGGGCCACAATCACACCTCACACCAGGAGAGTTGTTGGAACAAGAGAGAGGGGGAGAGGGAGGGAGGGAGAGGAAGAGAGAGAGAGAGAGAATGAGAATATTCTTTATTGGCCAAGTATGATGGGACACACAAGGAATTTGTCTTGGTGCAAATGCTCCCAGTGTACACAAAAGAAAAGATACATTCGTCAAGAATCATCAGGTACAACACTTAATAATAATCATAGGATAAATAAACAATCAAATCATACTAGGAAGCAATCAATATAAATCATAAGTATACAAGTGACAAGTTACAGTCATACAGTCACAAGTGGGAGAGGAGTGATGAGAAGATTAATAGTGAAAGTAGTGCAGACTTTGTAAACAATTGGACAGTGTTGGGGGAATTATTTGTTTAGCAGAGTGATGGCTTTTGGAGAAAAAGCTGTCCTTGTGTCTAGTTGTTCTGGTGTGCAGTGCCCTGTACCATTTCAGACAAAGATGGGACGGGTGTGATCCAGAAGGTCACCATTTCTATTCTTAATGTTTTCTATGGGTTTCTGAACTTCCAACATTTCCTAAAAGCATAGCTGGAGTAGAATTTGAACCACAAGGAGCCTTTGAAGGTCAGAAAATAAACCTCACGCATTGCACAGGATGCCCACTTTAGAGGCAATGAGAAAGGTGACAGCTGCAACTGGATATACACATTTTACATGATTTCCTTCCTCTTTCCTAGTATGCAGGAAAATAACTGAACTTATGGATAACAGCAAAATCACATGTAGTGAGTTAAACTATACTTAAACTAGGGGGAATTCTGCCTCTGCCCACCAGTATCCATCGGTATTCATCTGGCTAGCGTCCTGTCAGTGTATGAGAGAGTTGAGGGCTGTTTGGAAACTGAAACATGGAAACTGAAACAGTATTTGCTGTGTGAATAAGGAGACAGCAAGGAGCCTGGGTGTGGCTTAGCTCAACTCTTCTGTATTAAAGCTGCTTGCTGCTCTGAAACTGAAATTCCTCTCCTCTGCTTGTGTTTTGCATTTGGAACAGATTTCTTTTCAGGTGGGGAGGGCGAGAAGAACTCCATAGCATCAGAGCGTGTTAATAATAATATAGGAGATACTAATGTTTTGATGGTCATTTCGAAAAATCCTTTCTTAGTGAGCACCTAGAGGCCAAGAGGAACATATGTGCTAAATTTCAAGTTTGTAGGCTTTAGGGTTCTGGAGATTTTGTGATGATGCATGACAAAATACCACTCATGCATCATCACAAAATCTCCAGAACCGTAAAGCCTACAAACTTGAAATTTTTATATATATATATAAGATATCAACACAATATAGTGCAGTAGACCCAAACTTGAAGCCAGCGAGGTGAATAGCAAATGTGAAGAAGAGATTTGACATGCCTATTATGGTGGCAAGCTTCCATATGTTTCTAATCACAGTTCCAAGCAATCCTCATCAGAGGCCTGCTTGTCTTCAGAAGTTGTAGGTGCTCCATCACTGGAGGTTTTAAAGAAGAGATTAGTCAACTATTTGAAATGGTATAGAGTCCACTGCTTGAGTAGGGATTGGACTGGTAGACTTCCAAGGTCCTTTCCAACTCAATTATTCTCTTCGACTCAAATGATTAATTTAGAAAGATACAAAAGTCGCCCATTCCTCATACACATGAATGAAGATTTCTGTCACATTTATGGATCAATTTTACAGGGTACACTTATATTTTATGCTTGTTAGATGCTTTCAGATTGGGATTAAATAAGGGGATATAACTATTTATTTTAAACAATGGAACTATTTTAAATGTAAGACAAAAATATTTTCAGGTTGAGAAGCTTGCATCCCTTGAAGAAAGCTAAGACATATCTCAAAGAAAATGTTCTAAAATGCAGAAAAATTGCTATGGGCATACCCGTGAAATACAACTCCATTATTGACTTTATTTAAAAAAAACAAGACAGAGATTTTTTTAAAAAAGTAAACAAAATGGAAGAAAGCAATATAATCAATACTATATAGCTATAAATCAATCAATCTACCAACCTATCTACCAATCTACCTACCTATCTAATATCTATCTACCTACTTACCTACTAATCATCCCTTTCTCATCTTTCTCTCATCTCTCGTCTGTCCTATCTATCTATCTATCTATCTATCTATCTATCTATCTATCTATCTATCTATCTATCTATCTTTGTCTGTCTGTCTGTATCTATTTATCTGTCTGTCTGTGTCTATCTGACTGTCTGTCTAGTTTTACATGTTTCAAGTATATTTCATTATAATTATCCATTTATAATCTTTCTGTAAACAAATTGTTCATAAATTTCAAGTACCATCACATCTTCAATCCACTGTGTAAGTGGGGCCATAAATTTATTTTTCTGATGTTAATACTTTGGATCCCTGCTGTTTTCTCCATTATTCCATCATGTTTAAATAGAAGAAAAACCACTAAATATTTGATTCTGATAAGCCAACCATGATTTGCTCTCTTCTGTTCTTTTTTGGGTATCAAAAATGATGTTTCTATTGGTTTTCTGATAGTTTTCTGTGTTGTTCTTGCTAGCATGCTGTTCCAATTCAGAAACAACATCAAATGTTCAAGATTGATAGCTGTTCAACACACCTATCCACCACGCGATTATCTGATTTCACTTTAAAGCCATCCCAATGTAGTGAATATTACTGCATTTCATAATAAATTCTAGGTCTTTCAATAGTAATGTTTTCTTTTGTTTGTTCTCCTTCAATTACATTCATTCAATAGCCCTAATGCAGTGTCTTTCAAACTTGACAACTTTATGATATGTGGACCTCAACTCCCAGAATTCCCCAGCCAGCTGGCTGGGGAATTCTGGGAGTTGAAGTCCACACATTTTAAAGTTGCCAAGTTTGAAAGACACTGCCCGGATGTTTTGAAAGACTCAAAAAAACAAAACAAAACCCCACTCTTCTTCCTTTTCCCAAGACACACAATTTCATACTTTAATTCTAGCTCTGTGTAGCCCATACAGATAATCTTCTAATCTCCTAGCTAAGATCTTTCCCAGGCGCCTTAACCAGCGACCCATAGATTAAACGAAGACCATTCCTATGCAAGAGCACATGGTCTTTCCCCAACCATGCATTAAAAAAGAAACACTTCCACACACAACTACAGCTGCTGGTGGTAAAATACAAATATTTTATATTTGTATTTTATATTTATATTTGCATACAAAACATTTGCTAGACCAATACTCGAATACAGCTCATCAGTCTGGAACCCACATTATGTATCTAATATTAACACAGTTGAGAAAGTCCAGAAATATTCTTCATTCCTCTACTCGTTGCAGAATACCTTATGCCACCAGACTCGAAATTCTAGATCTAGACAACCTAGAACTACGCCGCCTTCAGTCCGATCTAAGTATAGTACATAAAATTATACATTGCAATGTCCTACCTGTCAATGAATACTTCAGCTTCAACCATAACAATACCAGAGCACACAATAGATACAAACTCAAGGTTAATCGCACCAAACTTGATTGCAGGAAATACGACTTCAGCAACAGAGTGGTCAATGTCTGGAATACTCTACCTGACTCTGTGGTTTCTTCCCCAAACCCCAAAAACTTTAACCTTAGACTGTCTACTATTGACTTCACCCCTTTCCTAAGAGGTCTGTAGGGGGCGTGCATAAGTGCACCAACGTGCCTACTGTCCCTGTCCTATTGTTTCTTTTATATTTTATTTTTCTTATATGTATCCATGTATTCATAATTATGTTATACTTATACCTATTATCTTGTAAGCAACTGACAAATAAAATAAATAAATAAAAAATAAATACATTTTTTAAAAATGTCTGCATCCCTATTAAATAATTCTGAAAGACCCAGATCACTTGCAGCCCTGCCTTTAAAAAAAAATTCTTCCAAACTTCCCATTATGTGACTTTCTTTTCTTTGCTCATATAAAGATAATTCTGGGGGTGGGGTTGGCTCAATAATTTAGCCCTGTGCTTTTCTTTTAGCCTTCCAATTTCACCTCCCTGCTGTGCTCTGTGTGAATCTGGAGCTATCACATGTTATCCTCACAGTGGTGTCCACAGCTTTTAGTCTGCTACCTCAGGGATTCGGCCTCAAAATCTATAATCCAATTTCGGCAGTAAATGGAGAATATGAGGTTTTTATCATGGGAAGGATGTCCTAGAAAAACAGCAATCATGCACTAACTCTCCATTTGCTAGACTTCATTGCAGCTTAACAGCTGAAGTACGAATAGGTCCTTCCTGAATTTGTTTGGTAGATACAGATATATTCATACACAATGGCTTGCATTGCTTTTGGGTTGTAGGATTGGAGAAGGCTCTTGTAGAGTCGCTTGGACTGCAAAAAGATCCACTCAATCCTAAAGAAAATCAACCCTGCCTGTTCTTGGAAGGAGAGTTACTGAAGATGAAGCTCAAGTACTTTGGCCAACAAATGAGAAGAGTGGACTCCTTGGAAAAGGCCCCAATGTTGGGAAAGATGGAAGGCAAAAGGAGAAGGAGGACAGCAGACAATGAGATGGTTAAATAGTGTCATCCACGCAACGAATGTGAATTTGGGCAAACTCCAGGAGATCATGGAGCACAGGAGAGTCTGGCATGCTATGATCCATGGGGTTGTGAAGATTCAGATATGACTTAGGGACTGAACAACAACAAAGGCTTGCGTATCAATGACAAGTAGATTACAATGCAGTTGTCCTTGTTAAATATGGTAAGACCGTACCTGTGCTTGTTTGATATATCAAGTTAGAAGGTTGCTCTTCTTTTCTACATTTGTGCACCCTAACCGATCCCATCAGTTAAAAAATTCTGACTGTGTTGTGGTTAGCCAGCAGTAGATGAGGACGGCTGAGGAGAGCGAGGACTCAGATGAGGGGCCAGGACCATTAGGGAGTGGGGGCTGGCAGCAGCGATGAGGAGGTTCCTGAGGAGCCTGTGCCAAGTGTGCGTGCATGCAGGATTGCTCTCAGGAAAGAGAAGATGCAACAGCATGGGCAACTCGGGAATAAGCCTGCAAGGTAATGGCCCCCTCCTTCAAGAAGCTAAAAGCCAGCTGTGAAGTGAACAATTTTTGCAGGAAGCAAAGACATTTTGAAACTCAGTCTTATGGACATTACAGTATCTTAAGTTGGTATTTGAAGACTCTTTGTGTTGTAAAATATTTCTTATCTGTGATTCTTGGCAGCCTCACACAGTTTTGGCGAGGCTCATGCTTATCAAAGTGAATTAGTTTGCAGCAGCCTTTTAACCGGGGATTCGTAAGAATCATTAAAAGGTTTGTTCCCTTTGGTTCGTGTTTGCTTTATTGGAAAAGGGTTTGGGTCAGAACAGACTGGTGGGGTCTAGGAAGACAGCCTTCTCTGCTCTTGCTCCCACCCGAAGGAAAATTCAACCCCTGGAAGTAAAACAGGCCCCCACCACTCTTCTCGCCTTCTGAAAAGGGGTTAAAACAGGGCTCTGGGGCTTCACATGGGGAGCCCACAGTCGTGGGGTTGGTTGGTGACATTGGAGCCCTCTCTCTGCTTTTGTCAGTTAAGTTTTAACAGAGTTTTAATTATTCTTTCCTCCTTAAAAATGTTGGATAAACTTCTTCAAAGTTCTGAGAGGAGAGGAAAATAAAGCCTAAAGAAAAATGAGGATGCCAAACATGTTCCATGTGGACTGTGAAATGGCCAAATTGCTTGTCCAGTTGGGAAAAAAAACCTGCCCCCCCCCCCCCCCCATTCCACTGCTTAAGTCTACTTACTTGCTTATAGGCCAAAAAATTTGTAGATCTTTCACCATACTTTTTCTAAGGAATTCTAGCTCAGGACAGTCACTTCTTTTGCAGAAGTAATCTCATAAGAAGCTGCCTTCCATCAGTCAGGCCATTGGGTCACTGACTTCAATTGTGCTGCCACTGAGTAGCAGATAATGTTTTTCCAATGACCTCAGATTTTACCCCAAATTCAATTTCTACCAGAGGTCTCCAAACTTAGCAACTTTAAGACTTGTGGGCTTCAACTCCTAGAATTCCTGAGCTAACGACAGGAGGAGGAATTCTGGAAGTCAAAGTCGACAAGTCTTAAAGTTGCCAAGTTTGGGGATCCCTGTTATTATTATAATGTTAAAGAACATCATAATTCAATGGCTGCTCATTAGATTTTCAACGGGAGAGAGGTGAGAAGGCAGTAGATGAAGGGGTGTGGAAGGAAGGATGGTGTATCAAACCAGACAGGTATGGAAGGAAGGCAAGAGAAAAAGGGAATGATCAGCAGCAAAGCAATGAACTCAGTCACAGTGGCAATACAGGTCTACATTAAAAAACTTGAAAGACCTTAGAAGAGACAAATATCTACGGAGGTTCTCAGTCATCCAGGGCACAAGTGCTTCCCTCCCCTCAAAAGGCAACTGGACTGGTTTTTACCTTGAGAAAGAAGAAAACATTCAGCTTCTCATCCAAAAGGCTTCTTGGATGATAAACAAACTTCTTCAAAGAAAAACCAGAAAGTCCAGTTGCCTCTTGAAAAAGCACTTTTGGGACAACCATGACCTGGTTGCCATAGAAAACTGTGTTTCTAACTTAACAACTGCAGTGATTCACTTAACAACTGTGGCAAAAAAGGTCGTAGAATGGGGCAAAATTCACTTAACAAGTGCCTCACTTAGCAACATCAATATTAGCCTCAATTGACGTCGTAAGTCGAGGACTGCCTGTGTTGTCATTTCTATTGTATTATTTGTTGTTAGCTGGCCAGAGTTGGGAGAGCAAGATATATAAATCTAAATTAACAAGCAAGCAAATGAATAATTGCCATCTTTTGGAAGCTGAGTCTATAAATTTCCCTGCCACATGAAAGAAATTACTTGCGGCAAACCTGTCCTGGTTAGATAATGTAATTTTGCAATAAAATCAGGGTTGGTGCTTCTCTTTGTAAAAATCAGGACTCTTGTATTTATTTGTTAATTTTATTTTATTTAGAAAAAAGAGAAATAAGAGGCCTAGAGGGCATTAAGATTGGTATCCATGGTGATTTCATAGCCATCTTTTGAAAACCTGTTTTCTGTTTCAAGAAGTAACCTGGGAAAATGTTTTCTGAATTATTTAAAGTAATATATTGGGGAAAGATAATGGGAAACATCAGGGATTTTTTTCTGTTTTTCTAATGCAAACTATAACCTTTCAATACTGTCCCTGCTTGTAATAAAGTAATTTTCCTCCAAGGATTAATTTATAAGGGGGCATAAGTGCAGAAATTCAAAATCCTTTCTTCTTAGATGCTTAGATTTCTTCTATAAAAAAGACATATATTTAAAACAATGATTAGAAATCAACTGGCTGGAGAATTCTGGGACATGAGGTCCACCTGTCTTAAAGTTGCCAAGTTTGAGATATCAACTCATAAAACATTTTGTATATATGTTTTATAGTTGACAATAGAAAGAAGGGGGAGAGTTTCAAAGAGCAGGCAACAAGTATGGAATCGAAAGTACATTCCATTCATATTTGCTTCAAAGACTGATTAGATGGTTGAAGCTTCTGCTGGGAAAAAATCTAATTGGAGAGCACAATGGATGTTTTTCATTCGATGATACATCCAGAAGGGTGAGGGAAAAGCAGGATCAAGGGTGACAGTGAATTACGTATCTCAGGTTAGTGCCAGACGTAGAATCTTAACTTCAAATAAATCCTCTGTTATAAGTAAATTTGGATGTTATACTTGAGAAACTACAGAACCAGACTGTAGCCATTTTGTGTTCGTAGAATGACCTTTTTAAAAGAACAGAAAAGTTGAGAAATATGTGTTTGTACAATAAACATGTGGTATTGCGAAAATGTCCTTGGACGAGGTTCTAGAATGTGTAGAGGACAACTTGACATTATATAGTCATATTAATCAAAAATATAATCCTCTGATAATTGCATAACCGGATATCTGGAGATAAATCCGGGAAAAGGATGTTGGTACCAATCCAAATGTCAAGTAAGAAGAGGTCAGTGGAAATACCCATAACTTTCCTATGAGAAACTATGTATCTTTGTAACTGAAAAACAACATGTGATCTGTAATTGTTTATATCAATATATTTGGGTATAAATATATGGTCTTTCTGGTAATCCGGGTTCTCCTTTGTCTCATACTATCTTTGGTATGGGTTAAAGGGTGCCGGTACTGCAGTATCTTCAATAAAGCCAGTTACGTGTTTCAGTATTTCAAGTCTGTTCTAATTATTTCTGCTCATATGCATGACATCCTCTTTAGTTTGGGGAGTGTGGCTCAAGGCTCATTTAACTGAAGTAACTGCCAGAATCCTGACATGAGAAACATTGGATTAGAGAAAGTACAAGTCCTGTACTATACCACAGTCATATTCCAACTAAACACAGATAGTCCTTGACGTATAACCATTCATTTAGTGACTGTTCAAAGTTACAACAGCACTGAAAAAAGTGACTTATAACCATTTTTCACAGTTATAACCCTTGTAGCATCCCCATGGCCAGATGATCAAAATTTAGACAACTGGCAAATGAATCATTTTCATGATAATTGTAGTGTCCCAGGATCATGTAATCAACCTCCTGACCAGCAAAGTCAATGGGGAAAAGCCAGATTCACTTAACAACAGTGCTAGTAACTGAACTGTTAGGGTAATAAAGAAAGAAAAGAAGTAAAATATATTATAGAGAGAGAGCAGAGAGTTACTCTAGGCATGTCTTACCTTGATGTTAGGCAGTTGTTTTCCTATGTGTCTAGAAGTATATATCTCTATAGGCATTTCTTATCTTTTTCTTGTGGAAAATATTTCTCTAACCTTCTGTAAAACACATGCCTGCAATTAGTTACATCTCTCTCTCATATGAAGACATATGATTATCCCATCTAAATCAATCTGAATGGAACGTACTCCCTGGGAAAGTAACTCCCTACATCTGGAGCAATATACAACTTTTGAACTATGCTGTTAATAGCCCTCTTAAATGGTAAATTGTGATCGATTAACAGACAATAGGAGAAAGGATACTGAAAGATAAACAAGTGCCAGGAGGACATTTGTCTTTTTGCAGGAAAGATGTAAATCAAAGTTAGAGTGTTTTACAATGCAGTTACTCTACTTCTAAAAGAATCTTAAGGTATAAGAAGACTTACTTTCACCTATACGCTTTGTAACTTTCCTCACATATCTGTGTGTATGAGAGGAGAGGTCTTACCCTTTTATTGATCAATAAAAGTTAGATTTTGTTCTTCAAAGCCTCTGTTTAAGTTCATTTTTGGCACATCGTGATCTTAAGTTATAGCTGAACCTTACATTTGGCACACAAACGTGGGGCTTGGAGGCATCGTTCCTTCAAGATAGCTGCATTCAGCACCTCACAAGCCGGACCCATTTTGAGGCTCGGCAGGCCTTCACAACGGTGGACAGAAGAAACCAGCAAGGACCAGTGACAAAGACAAGAGCGTTCCCGGTAAGTTTGAACTGGTGATTTCAGCCTGGTCTTACGTTGGCAAATTCTGCTTCCATCCGAACCTGAATGCCCAAAAGAGGCTTGAACCGAGGATTGGGGAAGATTGCAATTTCCTAGGTGAGTAGAGAATTTTTTTTAGGGGGAAGGAAGTAGGGAGTGTTGCCTTGTGTGTGTGTGAACGAGATGAAGGAAATTCCTCAGAGGTTTGCCTTCAAAGTGAGTGAGGAGACCCAATTTGTGTTTCTGATTATTCGCGAGAAGATCAGCCAGAGCGGGTCGCTTTGAAAGGAGTGTGACTGGTGGAATAAAATAAAAGTTTGAGATTTTGGGGGGGGGGGGGTCTGACTCAAACTCCGAGCCTGAGGGGAGAGTCTGAGAAATTCCTTAGAGAAAGAGAAAGAGTTGGTCAGAGCCCGAGCAAACGGAGAGCCCGAGAAATTCCCCTACTGAGAGATCCCTTTAAGAAGCTTGAAAAGGTCCGAGAAAGGCCTGAGGAGAAGGGTGAGCTCTGCCACACTCCGAGCTAACTCCAAGCCCGAGAAATTCCATAGGAAGACATTCCTTAGGAAGCGTTTTGGTCAGACTCCGAATCTACAAGCTTCCCAATTCCATCGAAAAAATGGGCAACCATACTGGTAGCCTGTTTGGAATGAAGAAGCCGTGTTCCCCTCTGAACTATGTATTAGCTCATTGGGACACGTTAAAACCTATTGTAACAATCTAAGTTTTTTTAAGAAAAAGAAAAGCAGAGTTCCAACTTGCTCATGAGGGCCCTGGCAAATGATATCTGAATGAAGGTCTCTATACATCTTAGATCTTTAAAATATAAGCCTGCTGGGAGATCCAAAACTAGAAAGAGAAAACAAGGTGGGGGCTGCCTGAGCCTCCATTTTTCCTTTTTTAGGGGAATTTTCCTGCCCCCTTTAAATATTTTTTAAAATCTTTTCTTTTCCCATAGAGAGGTGAATCACAACTTCCAAAGCTAGAAAAGAGTCTTGCATTAATTTTTCCCTGTTGCTTCTTTTCTTTTCTGTGTGCTTGTCTCCCTTTATCTCCACATCTCCCTTCAAATGTAGATTAAGGGTAAGCTGCTAAATGTTTTGGGGGGAAAATATGACCACTACTTTGGTGGAATGTTTGTGTTTCTTATATCAAGTCTTTTCCTTCACATTGACTCTCTGCTCGTCACAAGCAATAGCAACAGTGGGGTTTTGTTTTTGTGACAGTATGAAGGCTAACCTTTTCCCGTTTTGATGCTTTGTGTCTTTATCTCCCAACTTCCTAAATAAAGAGGAGATGTTCAGGGCTTTTAAGATTTCACCTGATTTTTTACCTGAACGTAAAAGGAATGCGATTTTTACCTAAAGGAATGCTTTGGACTCATTCGCTTTGCTGAAGATCTCTTTTTCAGTTACAGCAACACAGTGCAGAAATACTAAACTTCTAATCTTTTCCATTTTTTCCTACTTCTTTCAATGGGCAGCACAGCACAATTGGGCCCAAAGCTTGGATAAAAATTGACTCCCTCTTTATTTTTAAATTAGCCACAGTATTGAATTCTCGTTTCCCTCCTTCCAATGAGGGTTATTACATTTTGTTTTTTATAATGTATGTGCTTCCATACATCATTACAATGCGTGTCTCTTTTCTTTTAACATCGGGCAAGGAAATGCACACCACGGGTTCCTAAGATCTAAGTTCTAAGAGAGGAGACGCTGCTTCTGCAGTAACTCCATTTTCCTTGTAAGGCTTAGAATCATTGAATTGTATCCTGCCACCCCCCCTTTATATGGCAGATCTTGAAGGTAACCACGAACATTTTTACCTGATTTATAATACACCATCATGGTTATTCTTAATGGGGATCATAAAGAGGATTATAAAGTTACACACTGATAGTGAACTAGGAAAATACTGCAGTGATAGAGAGATCTTGAGAAATTACCATTCTCAAAAGAGCCAAAAACTCTGAAAGATCTAAGAGTAAAGAAAGAAAGAAAAAGATTTGCTGTTCTTCCCACCCAGGGTCTAAGCAGGTAATAAAAGGAAAAAAAAACGGTGAAACCTGTCTAAATGGGAAGATTCAGATAATTTAATTTGATCAATTTGATGTGATCTGTTAAATTCTTGGATATGCAACCATAATAATACAGTATATAGAACTGAATGAAATTGAATTGATTGTGATGAGCTTTTCAGCTTGGGCTTAGGGCACCGGATGATTGAAACTGATGAGTTTCCCAATGCTTCAAGAATGAGCTATAGGTTGCCCAAGGAAAGAAAAGTGAAAATTTAAAAGGATAAAACCTCCACAGGTTTGGAGTGATATTTAATGGTATATACTGTATGTGTCTGCCCCCCCGCTCAGAGAAATTCCCTTTTACAGTTGCAAGATTTTAACAGATAACAGATAATCAGAGTTGGAAGGGACCTTGTAAGTCAAATGGGAAGCAGGAGACCCTACACCATTTCTGACAAATGACAGTCCAATCTCTTCTTGAAAGTCTCAAGTGATGAAGCTCCCACAATTTCCGAGGACGAGCTGTTCCAGTGATTGTTTTCACTGTCAGAAAGATTCTCCTTATTTCCAGGTTAAATCTCTCCTTGTTCAGTTTCCATCCATTATTCCTTGTCTGGCCTACAGGCGCTTTAGAAAATAGCTTGACCCCTTCCTCCCTGTGGTAGCCCCTCAAATATTGGAAGACTGCTATTTTGTCTCCCCTGGTCCTTCTCTTTACTAGACTAGCCAAGCCCAGTTCCTGCAACCGTTCGTTGTATGTTTTAGCCTCCATGTTTTAATCATCCTGATTGCTCTTGTCTGTACTTTTTCTAGAGTCTCAACATCTTCTTTATAATGTGGTGACCAAAAACTGGATGCAGTACTCTAGGTGTGGTCTTACTAAGGCTTTATAGAATGGTATTAGTACTTCCCCTGATCTTAATTGTATCCCTCTGTTAATACAATTTAGGATTGCATTAGCTTTTTTGGCTGCTGCTGCACACTGCTGGTTCATATTTAGCTGGTTGTCCACTAAGACTCTTAAGATTCCTCTCACAGTTTCTGCTATTGAGCCTGATTTCACCCAGTCTATATGTGTACTTTGGGGTTTTCTTGCCTAACTGTAGGACTTTACTTTTCTCTACATTGAATTTCATTTTGTTAGATATGGCCCAGTGCTCTAGTCTGTCAAGATCCATCTTCTTGGGTGTTAGCTATTCCTGCCAGCTTAGTATCATCTGCAAATTGGGTAAGTTCCCCTTCTATTCCCTCGTCTAAGTCATTAATGAAGATATTGAAGAGTACTGGGCCTAACCTTGTGGCACCCTACTGCTTACTTCCCTCCATGTAGACTTAGACCCATTAAGGACTACTCGTTGAGTACGGTTTGTCAGACAGTTGCGAGTCCATCTAATGGCGGTGCTATCTATTCCACTTTTTTCTAGCTTACTAAGAAGTAGGTTGAGGACTACTTTATCAAATGCCTTGCTGAAATCTAAATATGTCCACAGTATTTTGCTGGTCTACTAATTTAATCACTGTGTTGAAGAATGAAATAAGATTGATTTGGTATGATCTGTTTTTAACAAACCCTTGCTGACTGCTAGTTATTACTTTACTTGTTTCTAGATGTTGGCAGATCTGTTTTTTTATTATCTTTTCAGTATCTTCCCAGGTATTGATGTTAGGCTGATTGGTCTATAGTTTTCTGAATCTTTTTTTTTTCCTTTTTTGAAGGAAATTTTGCAAGAAAGAGAAGTGAGAAAGATCCCTTGAAGGATTTGGGAGTGAAATTTGTGTTTGTGTGTGTGATTAGTTGAAGAAAGACTGTGTAGGAGGGTAGTGAGAATCCTGTGTAATTTAACCCCTCTTCTTTCTCCCTCTCTGCAGAGCCAGCCTGAGAAAGGCGGGGTAAAGGTTTTTAGAAGTTTTAGAATAACAGAGCTGGAAGGCACCTTGGAGGTCTTCTAGTCCAACCCCCTGCTTAGGCAGAAAACCTATACCCTTTTTGATAAATTATTACCCAATCTCTTCTTAAAAGAGTAACATCTGATCCCTGCCTTTTGCAGTCTACACTATTTTTGGCTTGCATATTGAAAGCTATGCAAGTATATTCTTCTTTTTGAAATACAATTTTGATTTTTTTTTCCCTTCTGAAAATTTTTGAGGTTTAAAAATGCTCAATTAAACCTATCTAAAAAGAAATGATTTTGAAATATTTTGCTTACATTCGTAAATGTTTTTGACAATGAGAATTTGCTTCCATGTGAATGGAATCTGAGTCTGACACACAGATTTTACATACTTAGGAATCACGGTGCTCCATCCTATGGCATGTTTGTTTGTTTGTCAGAAACACAAGTTGTTGCCCTTCTTAGGAGGTTACAGGGATGAGTATTGGCTGGACATTGTAAGCTGTGAATGGATGGATAATTACACTTATTTTGAATGAAGACTTGTATGCTAAACTACTAGAAGAGCCTAGTGTTATACAGATTATGGAATGGCTTTTGAGGGTTTTTTCAACACAGAAGTGGCATTTTTTCTCTAAAATACTAGACCCTACCTGTCAAAGATAAATGATATTTATAGGGAGGTTTGGATTTTGAACATTATTGTGTTGGGGTACTTATATTATAGCCTAACTTGATTTAAATTACATTCCCTTGGGGGAATGGCTAAAAGTGGGAAGATTTAATTATTTTTTTTTAAGATAGTGGATCACTTGACTGGATGGGTTGAGGCTTATCCAGCCATGACAGCCAAAATTATACTGGAGCAGATAATATCTAGATATGGGATAGTAGGAGCTATAGACAGCACCTTATTTTTCTACAAAAACACTTCAATCAATCATGGAGTGTGGGAATGTCACGTTCTGTGAAATGCAAATTCATCTATGCCATGGACCAACTGTTTACCCTTGGCCTGGCTCTGAATATGAACCTGTCCAAAAAGGGATACTTTACCTCCTGAAATGATGTTTGGACTACTACACTTGAAGAGAATGGGGGAAATCACACACTGTGAAACTAAAGACATGTCTGTCTTTAGACCTTTAGAACTGTATATTTGGCCTCTACTCTTCTTTATCTCACTTCAGAAGCAAAGGACTTCTAGCTCAAACCCTACCTCTCGAATTTGCTGTCCATAAGTTCCAGCCTGGTGATTGGGTCCTGATAAAAGCCTGGGACAGGTCCTACCAAATCTTGCTGACCACTGAAACAGCAGTCTGACCAAAAGACAAAGGGTGGACCCCAGTTGATGAACTTAAAAGAGTGGAAAGCATTTCCTAGAGAAGACTGGCTGAGAATAAAAATTACCAAAAGCTGATGTGGTCATGGTGATATGAATAGACTTTGTTCGTGATTTTTGTCATTGCAGGAGTATCAACTTTTTGATATTTTCTGCCTGAGTGTCAGCTTATGTTATTCCAGCTGAAGATCCCAAGTGAAGCTGATGGGACCAGTAAAAGACTCTTTTTCAATTCCCAAAAGACAGCTGAAAAGATTATGGGGGGAGGGTGGAAATTCATTGTAATGTTTTCTTTGTTGTCTCATTTATATTGTAACCAGTTTAATGTACTCATGTAAGGTTTAAAGTACTCATGTGTTTGAGAGTGGTTGCCACAGCAACTTTTGAACACCTTGGTCTTGAACACTTTGGACTTCTGTCTGATGGGTGGGAAATTTGTCCAGCATGTGGTTTATTATTGCCTTGAGAGGGAGTGGAGAGGAATAGTAGGAGTATGAGTAGTAGGAAGAAGAAGAGGAAGAGGAAGAGGAGGAAGAGATGAGGAGGAAGAGGAGAAGAGAAGCAGGAGGAGAGGAGGAGGAGGAGGAGGAGAAGGAAGAAAAGGAGAAGAATAATTATTTCACTTCTCATCCAAGAAGCTTCATTGGTTTTGAGGAGCTGGAAGAATCATATTTCTTTGCAGTCATCCAACCCTTAGTCATGCGACCATGAGGATATTGCAATGGTCGTAAGCATGAAAAATGGCCACAAGTCACTTTTTTCAGTGATGTTGTAACTCCCGATGGTCACTAAATGAACTGTTGTAAGTCGAGGACTAGCTGTATAACTGGGTAGATTTAGCCCTGAAGGATGCTGCTTTCAGCCTCATGATACAGGCACAATTTCAGTTTTGAAAGCGTAAGAAATATGTGGTTTCTCCTGGCTGGAAGCTGCTAGTGGCACTGTAAGCAAGAGACATCCACCCGAAGTCCTGCCTTCAATAGTTGAGATTAAGTTTACACATTAAGCCCGATGATGTGCCATCAAGGTGGCAATGGCTCAGTTTTGTTGTGGTCTCTATAGAGACATGATGGAACGCTGTGCTAGGATCAAGTGAGGAGATCCTGACTTTAACGGCAGGTAAAAATCAGCCCCACAGCAAAGGCAGGCATAATTTTTCAGAAAAGTTCTTTATCCAGGAAGAAATATACCAAGCATTAGGTCAATAAAGCTATGGTTATTTGAAAAACGTACCACATCATTTGAAGCTTTCAGAATAAGAGTTGTTAAAAAACAAACTAACTCCTGACCAATTTTGGAAAGTAATACTTAATCTTCCCATAAATACCCACTTACCCACTAGTGTATGGAAGGGTGTCATTTGACAACTGCAGGTTTCAACAGCCTTAATTTTACTTTTTCATTTTAGAAAATGAAATAAAGAGAGCTAGGAAAATAATACATTCTGTTCAAAAGCCACTGCAAATAACTTTCAAGACTTATTGAATGAGCAATATACTTCATCAAGTAAAAGGATTCCATAATGCATCATGCAATCAGAAATGGAAGACCAAGGGAATAACAGAATAACAGAGTTGGAAGGGATCTTAGAGGTCTTCTAATCCAACCCGCTGCTGAAGCAGGAAACCCTATACCAGTGGTGGCTAAATCTTTTGGGCTCCTGTGCCCAAAATTGTGCATGCGCTTGCACGCTCACACTCACATGCCAGCACCCATAAGGCAATGTATGCCTCCCCACGCCCCCTATGCATGCGCGCGCAATCCCCACCCACCTGCCGCTGCCCCCTTACCTGCACTGTGCCTCACAGCTGATTTTCAGCCAGTTTGGGGCCTTTTTCGGCCTCCCAGAGGCTTTAGGAAGGCTTCTGCAGGCTTTGCAGGCCAAAAACTAGCTCCGTTTCATCATTTCTGGTATTTTCAGAAAAACAGGAAGTGACAAAATGGGGCTAGTTTTCGGCCTGCAAAACCTGCAGAAGCCTTTGGGACTGGCTGAAAATCAGCTGTGAGGCGCGTGCATGCGCAGTGAAGTAAATTTGCCTGCAGCTCACGTGCCGGCACAAATGGCTCTGCATGCCACCTGTGGCACGCATGCCATAGGTTCGCCATCACGGCCCTATGCCATATCAGACAAATGGCTTCTCAATCTCTTCTTAAAACCCTGCAGTGATGGAGCATTAACAACTTCTGGAGGCAGGCTGCTCTACTGGGTGATTGGTCTCATGTTAGGAAATTTCTCCTTAGTTCTATGTTGCTTCTCTTCATGGTTAGTTTCCATCCATTGTTTCTTGCCTTGCCTTATGGTACTTTGGAAAATAATTTGACCCCTCCTCTTTGTCTTTGTAGGAAGCTTTCAAATATTGGAACATGGCTACCATTGAGTTCTTGCTCAAGGCACAAATAGCCAGGCTCAAATTACTTTGGACACCTTACGTGAAGAAGATTTAATGCTTGGAGAAATTGGAAGGAAATAAAAGATAAACAGATTTTATTACAGTGGCAAATGCTGCACTGTTCGAAGACTGAAAGGATCAGGTTGTGGATAGATTGTCCTGGACAAAAATCTGGTCACTAAGAGTCAACACAGACCTGATGGGACATAATCAATTAATCATAACTTGGCCATTCCACTGCATCCAGATCTGCTTTTTTGTACCTTCTACCCCCCTGCCCCCCAAAAAAAACATATGTGCAACGCAAAAGCATTGGATTATGCCTGATTTATGAGCAGTTCACAGAACACAATTGCTTATACTGACATTTCATGGCCCCAAATCTGCCCAGCTTGTTTGCTTTCTTCCTTTCTACAATTTATCCAACTGCCCAATTTATAAACTGAAATTCTTGGAGTAGCTGAACTTCAAACAATGTAGCTAGGGAACAAACAATATATTCCAGGATACATTTATCCGATGCCTTGGAGGGAAAAATTGGTTTTCAAGGACTTTCAGAAGGCCTACAGAATTGAGACCCTTCAAATCGTGTTCCAAAGGACAGGTGCCACAACAGAGAAGGCATAGAATCCACCTGAGTTCTATACCAGGTGGTATTCTTTCATTGTCATGCCCCTGTCAGAGTCTGAATCCAAGGAGGAAGATGAACAGCTGACAGGAAGTGGGGGTGTGGCTCCATTGGCTGTGGAGGAAACTGGGGAAGGGCAAAGTCCGGCTGAACAGAACAGGGGAGAGGTAGAACAAGGGACAGGGAGTTCAGAGGAAGACCCAGGCCCACCCTCTCTTCATCCTAGGGCACGCAGGGAAGAATGGAGAAGAGAGCAACATGGGTTGCATGGCTTATGGGGGAGGAAAGGGCCCTGATTCCCTTCATTAGCCACAGCTGGGAAGGCAGTTGATAAAAAAAGGCAGGCTGCGTGTGGCAGGCTGCTGAGAGCAAACGTGACTTTAACTTGTGTTGTTGTTATCTGTGTTCCTGGCGTCTTCCCAACTGTGTGAGTTTTGCCATGTCTTCAAGTCTGGAATTCTTGCTCCTGCCCTGCCAAACTAATTACCTCAGTTTGGCTTGATTGGATTTATATTTAAAGTTGGTGTTGCTTGTGTTTGGACTTAATTTTCTGCAGTCCAAGGCTGTTCCTGGGAGAGTTTTTCTCCAGCCAGAAGGTAACCATCTACGGAAGGGGTGTCAAACTTGATTTCATTGAGGGCCATATCAGGGTTGTGTTTTACTTCGGGAGGCTGGGGTGGGCATGGCCAGATTGACGTGTCAGGGAGTGCCTGTGGTGGCCTGAGCATTCTGCCAGCGAAAACAGGCTCCCGAGCTCAGTTTTCTGCTGCGATGGCCTCCTGCAACCCTCTGCCAGCAAAAACGGAGCTATGTTTTCACTGGCAGAGGCACCTGAAGGCCAGAGAAGGAATAATGGATGGAAACTGATCAAGGAGAGATTCAACCTGGAAATAAGGAGAAATTGTCTGACAGTGAGAACCATCAACCCATGCAACAGAAGTTACCCTCAAAAGTTGTGGGAGTGCCATCACTTGAGACTTTCAAGAAGAGATTGGACTGCCATCTGTCAGAAATAGGATAGGGTCTCCTGCTTGGGCGGGGAGTTGGACTAGAAGACCTACCAAGTCCCTTCCAATTCTGTTAATCTAATCTAATCTTAATACTCAGCAACTTAAGCCATGATGTGCAGTCCTGACAACGGTAATGTGTTCAGCAAGCTATCATTACATGTACAAAGAGCATATTGGGAAAAGCAAACTGGCCTTCTAAAACAAGAATACATCCAAATCACTAACCTTTGGAAACAGTGAGAAGGTTTCTTTGTCAATTGTCCAGTAGTACAGAAATTCACCATCGAACCAGACTCTTTTTCCCACTAGCGAATTCTGTTTCGTCATTGCAAAAAGATGGCTTGGATCGCAACAATCTTTGAGAAGTTTCCTAATAAAAAGAGGAAGGAGAGAAGATGAAACCACCATGGTAGACATTATGGTAAGGTGGCATTTGTAAGCTTTTTGGAGCACAGTCAGGCAAATTCTCAACCCAAAACTGATGGTAGGACCAAGATCCAGATATGTTCTTTTTATAGGATAGTGTGTGGACGTTAATCCCGCCTTCCAGAGCTGTATGAGGAGTTACACCCGCCTCTGTTTTGTCCTCTACAGCAGTGTTTGAGGGGTTCTTGGTGCTCTCTGAACTTGGTTGTTTTCTTGCAGTCATGTCATTATCCAAACTAGGTAACTTCATCATTCTAGACCTAGAAAATCTAGAATTACACTGCCTTCAGTCCAATCTAAGTATAGTATATAAAATCATACATTGCAATGTCCTACCTGTCAATGAATACTTCAGCTTCAACCATAACAACACAAGAGCACACAATAGATATAAACTCAAGGTTAACCGCACCAAACTTGATTGCAGGTAATACGACTTCAGCAACAGAGTGGTCAATGTCTGGAATACTCTACCTGACTCTGTGGTCTCTTCCCCAAATCCCAAAAACTTTAACCTTAGACTGTCTACTATTGACCTCACCACTTTCCTAAGAGGTCTGTAAGGGACGTGCATAAGCTCACCAACGTGCCTATCGTCCCTGTCCTATTGTTTCTTTTATTTTTCTTATATGTACCCATTTCATGTATTCATAACTATGTATATACTTATACCCATTATCTTGTAAGCGATTGACAAATAAAATAAAATAAATAAATAAATAAAAATCAGTGCTAGCATGAAATGTCTACAAGAAAACAGCCAAGTTCAGCGATCACCAAAGGCCATTCATTTCAACCCTGAGCTTATTGGTTTCTCAAACTCAGCAGCTTTAAGATCGGTGGATGTCAGCTCCCAGGGTTCTGGGAGCTGTCATCCACACATCTTAAAGCTGCTAAAATTGAGAAATGCTGATCTAAAGGTTCCTGAATTTCTGCAATCTTGAGATGGTCTTTAGCTGCCCAACATTGCCCAGGTATGTATGGATGTTATAATGGAAGTCAACTGCTGCATCAGTTTTATATTTCCGGAGTCCAGGTAGACAGAATTCTGGGAGTTGAAGTCCACAACTTGCTCCTACCCTACACCATTCTTAGCTTCTATCTGTCTCTTCTTCCTGGGCAGATGGGCTCGCTTCCTAGTAAAGGATTGGACAGCAATCAGTCTCCATTTTGAGATGACTTACGAAGCTGAAACTTTCTGGTAAATAAAGATGACCCTGCTTTGAAATAGAAACACAAAAGGTGAACTACTTGGCACTCATTTTGTCTTAAATCTAAAATAATTCTAGAGGTTGGGCCCTGGAACTCTAAGCAACTTGGAAGAGATGCCTCCAACGACCTTAGACAATTCCTGCCATCTGTGACTAAAGGGATGATTAATTCATCATGCAGCTGATACATCCTTTCCCTTTCTTTTTCTTTGTGCTTCTAAGCCTTCTTAGTGTCATATGTTTGCTAAAAATGGATTGTATTAAAGCACCTGGAGATCACAAAAATAATACTGAAAGAGATTCATATGCAGAAATTTGGAACACGTGGGCTTAGGGGAAAGGAGGGGAGAATTGCAAAATGATCCAACCTCATAATGTTTCAGGGCAGAAGACAGGAGCCCTACCTAATGCTGATTTATGCTTTCAACAGCATTTCCTGAAAGAAAGACTCACTGATTTCAATGGGATTGATTCTTAGTTTAAAATGCCCTTCCCTGCAGGTGAATCCTGCAAGATAGTATTTAGATTCATGTAATCATGTCAAAGAATGATTAAGTGAATATGCAAAGAGGTGTATTTTTATGGGTTAATATTTTGTACAGATCTGGTTTACCCTTGAGGTATTATGTAAAACCAGTTGTATTTAATAAATAAGTTAAGTATGAGGTATGAATACAGCTATGCAATAGGTTCCCAGATTCATATGAGCACTGTGGTAGATTAGTTAATAGTCAAATTGCCTAGAATTCAGCAAGCTGAGTATGGAATTCCTGTACTTTTTTCATCTCTCTCTCTCTTCCTCCCTCCCTCTCTCTTTCTCACACATACCCACATAAACTGCCGCTTTGAAAGTTCCCTTAGCTTTAGGTAGCCCTTGTCAATTTTACCTCCATAATTAAAAGTCAGAACTCCTGTATATATTCTGAGGATTGCCGATAGCAATTTATCTATTCCCATCTTCCTGCTTAGCCAAATATTCACTGCATGCACCAGCCTTGGTAGTTTAGAATAAAGGTATTTCCAATTCCAAGGTATCTCCAACAGAGGCCAATCAAAGGATTCCAGAGAGATGCATGAGCTGGGATTAGAGTTAATGATGAGATAGTATTAAATCCTTTCTATAACCCTGTAATCCCTTACAGTTCAATATAACCCATAATTTCTCCCGTTTCTGTGCTGGTTAGGCTGCACCTATGCAATTGCATCCAATTATGGGCACTGCATTTTGGCAGGACTTCAACCTGAGTGTGCATAAAGGAGAACATTTAAGAGGATCAGGAGCCAGGAACCAAAAATGTACAATGAATAGTTGGATGTACTAGATGTGTTTAGCCTGGAGATGGGAAGTTTGCTAGGAGACAGGGTATCTCTTTTCAAATATGTGAAGGCCTGTCATTAAAAGACAAGGCAGAATTGTTCAGAATGATTCCAGAAAACAGGATAAGGAACAGCAGATTTAACCAGAGTGGACAACAAAAAGAATTTTCTGACACCACCTTGGAAGGCAGCGATACTCCTCAGATGGGGATGTTGAAAGAGACATATTAAGAATAGTCATTAATTAGGCTCAGCCCAAGAATGTCATAGAGTAATCTAACCAAAGTTCAGCTCATTCCAGGTACTCCTTGATTTACAACCACAACGGAGCCCAAAATTTCTGCTGCTAAGCGAAACATTTGTTGAGTGAGTTTTGCCCTCTTTTACGACCTTTCTTGCCACAGTTGTTAACTGAATCACTTTCAGTTGTTAAGTAACTAAACATGGTTGTTAAATGAATCTGGCTTCTCCATTGACATTGTTTGTCAGGAGATTGCAAAAGGGGATCAAATGATCCCGGGACACTGCAACCATCATAAACACGAGTCAGTTGACAAGCGCCTGAATTTGATCCAGTGACCATGGGGATGATGCAATGGTCGTAAGTGTGAAAAACAGTCACTGCTGCTGTAACTTCAAACAGCCATTAAATGAACTATTTGCTAATTCAAGAACTACCTGTATTTGTTTTCACCATACATACAGAATCTTTGCCAGACTATACTAGTCTAATCCTGATGGATATACACTTGGAAAGGCTATTCTAAATCGCTTTCTCTTTCATCCAGTTCCTCTTATTTGCTGCCTCTTATTTTCCTGCCTGTCCCTGGTAGGTGTTGTCCCCTTCTTAAGAACCTGCAGCGTTACTCTAATCCAGGAGTGTCAAACTTGATTTCATTCAGGGTTGTGTTTGACCTCAGGGGGTCAGGGTGGGTGTGGCCATCTCGACATCACTCGTGTTGGGGGTGCCTGTATTGGCCCAAGTGCTTTGCCAGTGAAAATGGGTTCCTGAGCTCCGTTTTTGGTTGCCACAGCCTCCTGCAAACGGCCCTCTTGAGCTCTGTTTTCACTGGCAGAGAGTTGCAGGATGCTGTGGCAGCTGAAAATGGAGCTTGGGAGCCCGTTTTCGCTGGCAGAAGCACCGCAGGCCAGTCCTTTGCTGTTTCTAGGGCAGCCCCATGGGCCAGATTTAAGTATTCTGAAGGCTGAATCTGGGCCCTAGGCCTTGAGTTTGACACCCCTGTTCTAGTCCATCACACCACTCCCCTTTCATTGACACAATCCACTATCGGACAAAGGAAGTCCCCGCGGATTTTACTTTGTTTATCATTGCCGAACATAGAAAGTGTTAGCTATCTCTGTTTCAATGCAATTCAGCCAGTGCTGTCCGGAGAAATTTCTGTGGTCATGTGGCCAGCATGATGTCATAGAGTGCTGTCATTTCCCCACTGAAGTAGTATCTATTTGTCTACTCGCATTTGTATGCTTTCAAACTGCTGGAAGGCAGGGGCCTGGGTGAGGACAGGAGCTCACCCAGTCATGTGGAGCTCAGGTCTCAAACCTGGGCTGCCAGCTTTCCAGCTGACAAGTCCAGCATCTTAACCACTGTGCCATCACACCGCCCCATTATCTGACTCTGACAAGGAGGCTCAAAAATGAATTTTCATTGTCAACTCAAAAATATTTATCTGGTCTTTTAAAGTTGCCAGCAGAAAGGGAGTGGGGAAAGTAGTGCATTCCTTAGATAATTTCTAGGCGACCGAAGCTTCTGGTGCGCAAGATTATTACTGGAGAGCATGATTGATGACTCTTGGCTATGGATGTGTCCCATTGGAGAATATACATCCAGGCGGTGGAAGGAAGATCAAGGTCAAGGATGAAATGAATGATGTGGCTCAGAGTCGGCTGCACCCAGGTAACACCGGCATGTTCACTACTAATAAATCTTGGTGTGTTTTTTAAACTCTGAGAGATGCGGCTAGAGACTCATGATTTGAATAGTGTTGATGCTGGAGCCCCGACATTCATACTACTTGGACTAGATGACCCCCAAAGTATCTTACAACACTTAAATTCTATAGATTCTATGATTCACCAGAGATGCTGTAACCGATTTTCAGTTTAATGCATTTCATTAAACTAAACATTAATCAGACTTGAATGGTCATATTTGGTTTATTCCTGTCTATCTCCTCCTCGCAGTTCAGGGATGCAGCATCCCTTCTTGCTTTCTTGGGTCACCATGGCTGGCCAATCAGATGATTAGGTGGTTTTTTGGGGGATGCCTTCAGACAGAAAATGCACCCAAAATGGACTTTCTATATTGTTCCAGAGAATCAGCTACTTTAGATGAGTGTTTGTCAACCTTAGCTACTTTAAAAATGTGCTGACTTCAATTTTCAGAATTCCCCAGCTAGCATAGCTGGCTGGCACATTCTGGGAGTTGAAATCCACACATCTTAAAGTTGCTAAGGTTGAGGGACACTTGGACTAGCTCTTCCTGCATTTTCATGCCAACAATGTGAAATTAACCCATGTGCAGCCACATATATTTATGACATTTAGGGCCTGTGAAGACCTCTTGGAGCAGTGTTGGTTGCACATTGCAGTTATAGTGGAAGGACAAATTATCCTACCTGGCACACCTAAAGCACTTAATGTTGACATGGAACCAGTAAGGTTTGATTATTTCTAAAGCAGATAGCCTACTCACAGCATCTGCCCCTGCTCTTCCCAGCAATGACTCATTTGCACACACAGAGAAATCTACTTTGTCCTGCCCAGTCTAAGTTGCTCAGCACCGAGTTTTAACCAGAGTATGCTTCCAGCTCCAGAGTTATGGAATGGAGTGTATGGAGGACCCTGGGGGACAAGCGAAAGAGCTGCTGCGTAGGAAACAATCAAAGAAGAGAGGCGGAAGCCCCCAGAGGCTTAACATCAGCCCTAAACTTAGGAAGGATCTTTCCTAGTGGAGCAAGTCTTTAAAACTGATGGCAGGAAGCATAAGGATGTGGCCCAGCTGGTCCCCAGCAAAGTAAAACTCTTGAATCCATTAAGATGAATAAGCATGGGACCCATCCTTGCATTTACAACTTTTTCAGTTCATGTAAAGACAGCTGAAAACTGGGGAGGGCGGAGCTGGCGTCACGGCAGTATGCCATGCGATTTTGATGCTCCAAGATTGCCGTCGATATCTCCACTGTTGGACGATCCTACTGGACCTAAACCACCTGGTAGATGGTGATTGACAAGGGCATGTCCTGCTGATCCCAGGGACACCGCAAAGTCCCTGGTAGATCCAGGAGAAGCCCTTTTTGCCGGCGGCGGAGAGGCAGCCATTTAAGCTGCTGAAGCTGGGACAGCTCCGGAACGGAAGAGATCGGAAGAAAGTGTGTCAATCTGGTGAGATGAATTTTTACTTATTATTTTTTGGAGAGAACATCCTAAAAGACTTAAAGTGAAATCAAAATTGAAGATAAGAGGTCAAGCGGAGAGATTAAGCTAGTTTAAATTGAAGGTCACCCCCCCTTTTTTATTGGAACTTGGAATTTGGCAAAGGTTCTCAATTTTAAACTGGACTGGTCTTTTTTAAATTTTTTATTTTCTTTAACAATTTTCTTGAAAGTCTGCTTTGTTTAAGATTCTTCTTTTTTATTTGAGATTTCCTTTTTTTCCTTTTTTTTAATTTTTTTTTAATTTTTTTTAAATCTGTTCTTGGCTTTGTTTTCTTTTCTTTGTGTTACATTCAAGGACTCTGAGCTTTTTACTGAAAAAGAGAGTGGGATAAGTATGGCAGATTACTTATACAGGTGCTCTTCTGTGGAACTATTGATAGCCGGAGTCTGGAGTTGAAGTTGAAAGAAAGAAGATTGAAGTGACCTTGAAAATACTGGAACTGGAAAGTTTGATTTGATTTACTAAAGAGCTTTTTTTTTACTTCCCCTCTAGCTGGATTTTTATGTTTGAATTTTAGCCTTTTAATCCAAGTTATATTTTTCCCCCTCCTTTCCTTTCCTTTTCTCTTTTTTATTAAGGGAAATACATAGACTATTGTTTTTTAATTTTTTTCTTCCTTTACTTTAAAAAAAAAAAACTTTTCTACTTTTCCACCCTTTCTTCTTTTTACATTTTTTCTCCCCTTTTCTTTTTGCATACTACTGGAACCAACTGGATTAAGGTATACAAGTGCCTGAAGATTTTCCGCTCCTCTTTTTATTTTTTCTTTTATATTTTGATTGGGGTGGCAGTTGTCTGCTCTTGTTTTCTTTTTTCCTTTATTGCTAAGTATTACAAGGATGAGTAGAAAGAAAACAGCTCCAGCTTCCTTAATACCAACAGCTTCCTCTTCACCACCTGGAGGACAACGATCAATACAGATGATGTTGCAACAGGAGAAGGAGAAGGAAGTGACATTGCAGATGATTATGCAAGGAATCCCAAAAAATTGAAAAGAGAACGGAGAATATTGAGCAAAGAACTGAAAAGACAGATGAGAAAGTTGAGAATATCCAACAAATGATGATGAAATATGAGGATAGATTTAAGAAAATTGAAGAACAAGATATACAAAGAGATAAGAAAATTTGAGATATTGATAGTCGATAGAGTGAAGTTGAAAAGGGCAGGAGTGGATCATTGGGATGGGAAATTGATAGATCAGAATTCTATCTGAGATTCCAAAATATAGAAGAAAAGGGTGAAAACCTTGCTGAAATAATGATAGAAATACTGGCAGAAGCGTTAGAGATAACTAAAGAGAAGATGATGGATGGGATGGATGAAGTGTTCCGTGTCTATACAAGATGTGCAATGAGAAACAAGTTACCAAGAGAAGTTCATATCAGATTTACTAAGAAAACTATTAAAACACAGATACTGCAGGTGACAAGAGAGAAAACGTTAAAGTACAAAGATAAAGAAATTGTGGTGCTGAAACAGGTACCAAGAAGAGTAAGACAGATGAGAAGAGAATACTTATTTTTGACTAAAGAGTTACTCAAGAGGAGTAAATTACAGATGGTTGATACCAGAAGGTCTCTTGTTCACCTGGCAGGAACAAAGACACAGAATTGACACAGTTGAAAAAGCGGAGCTATTCTATCTAGAGTATCTTAGAGGAAAGGAGGAAGATATAAAAAAAGAAGTGTATAGCAGTAATTGAAAAAGAAAAAGAAGAAGGTGCAGTAGGTGGTGTACCCAGAGAGCAATGAGAAATAAGATCTACTAGAGCAACAAAATCTTCCTACAAAGTCTAATATGGATGAAAGAAAATTGATTACGATTAACATAAATAGACTTAATCTACTTACTAAAAGAAGAAAAGTATTTAATAAGTTAGAGAAATTAAAGTTTGATATAATCTGCCTACAAAAAGTACATATTAAAAAACAATATGAATATACATTGAAACAAAAAAAAATACGGAAATTATTCATGTCATTGACACAATGTAAAAAAAAGAGGTGTGGTCTTATATATTAGAGATACAATTCCGGCAGAATCAATCTATACAGATGACGATGGAAGGATTTTGATGGTAGAAATAATGGACAATAATGTAAAAATACTTTTAATAGCAATTTATGCTCCAAATGATAACCAAGAAGAATTCTACAGGAAATTACATATGAAAATAATTGGACTGGACTATTTGTATGATGGGAGATTTCAATAGAATAATTAATGATCAATGATTATAAAACACAGAAATCAACGAAGAAAATTAGAAAGACATCACCAAAATCCTTTTTTTGAATGATAGAAGAAAAAAACCTAAAAGATGCATGGAGAGAGAGAAATGTGGAAAACAAGCAATATACTTTTTATTCAAACAGACATGCATCATGGTCTAGAACAGATACGATATGGATGTCAGCAGAACTACTTTCTAATATATAAGAAATTGAAATAGAAACAAGTACTTGGGCAGACCATAACCCAATGACAGTTATTTGGAAAGGACAAAAGAGGAGATTTAGATGGACTTTAAATAATACAATATTAAAGGAAAAAGACTTTAAACAGAAAATTGAGAGAGAATTGGTTTTCTTTTTTAAAGAAAATAAAAAAGAAGATACATCTCTACAGAATCTCTGGGACACAATGAAGGCCTACACAAGAGGTTTGATAATAGATTATACAAGGAAAAGAAATATAAAACAGAAAAAGACTTTCAAAGTACTGGAAGACGACTATAAAAGACTGGAAAAAGAATTACAGAAATTTCTGCAAAAAAAGACATTAAAATTAAAATGGACATAACTAAACATAAAATGGGACTAATGGAAAAAGAGGAATTAGCACAAAAAATTAAAAATGCTAAACAGAATTACTATGAAGATGCAAACAAACCAGGCAGATGATTAGCCTATAAATTGAGAACGGAAAGAAAATCAAGAAGGATTAGTCAATTAAATAGATGAAGGACATGTTTGCTATGGAAATGAGGAGAAGGAAAAAAATATACAAAATTATTATGGAAAACTGTATTATCAAGAGAATATTCAAGAAGAAAAAATTAAGCAATACTTACAGAAAGCGAAGTTACCCCAGATACCCAAAGACATTGAAACAATGTTAGAAGGGAACATAACGATGATGGAATTAACAGAAGCCTTAAAAAAACAAAATGTTGGAAAAGCACCAGGTCCAGATGGATTGCCAGCGAAATTTTATAAGACTTTCCAGAAAATACTGAATCTTCAATTATTAGAAGTCATGAATGAAGTTATGTCAAAGAAGAGAATACCCAAAACATGGTCAGAACCATATATTACACTTATACCGAAGGAAGACACAGACCCGCAGCAAGTTAAAAACTATATATCTATATCCCTATTAAATTCTGACTATAAAATTTTTGCTTCAATCCTGGCAGAAAGACTGAAAAGATATTTAAATAATTTTATTCATGCTGATCAAAATGGATTTCTGCCAAAGAGGCAAATTAAAGATAATATGAGAATAATTCTGGATACTTTGGAATATTATGAGGCACATCCTGAAAAGTAAATGACTTTGATATTTTTAAATGCACAAAAAGCCTTTGACAACGTGAGTTGGCGATTTATATTATTGCAACTGGTATAAAAGGGCTATGGTAAAAAATTTATTCAAGCAATTGAAACGATATATCACAAACAAACCGCAAAGGTCATGATAAATGGAGAATTAACAGGGTCTATAGATATGAGAAAAGGGACTAGACAAGGTTGCCCACTGTCGCCTCTGCTGTTTATGTTAACATTGGAAGTGTTGAATAGGAATATTAGAGAAAAAAAAGAAATAAAAGGAATGAAAATTAAAATGGAAGAGTATAAATCGCAAGCCTTTGCAGATGACTTGGTATTTATATCAGAGGATCCATTGGAAACAGCACCTAAATTAATAGAAAAGATAGAAGAGTATGGAAAAGTAGCAGGCCTGAAAATAAATAAAGATAAAACAAAGATATTAACAAAGAACATGTTAGCAATACGAAAGAGTTGGAGGAAGTTTTAGAAATACAGGTCACAAATAAGGTTAAATATTTAGGAATATATATTACACCAAGATGTAGTACACTGAAGGAGGATAACTATCTTAAACTCAAACAACAGATTGCGACAGACTTGACAAAATGGGAAAATTTACAATTATAATTGATTGGGAGAATATCTACAATTAAGATGAATGTATTGCCTAGAATTTTATATTTATTCCAGACAATTCCAAATCGATTAGGGAAAGAGTTTTTTGAAGATTTAAATAAAATTGTGCTGAAATACATTTGGCAGGGTAAGAAAGCGAGAATGAAACTTAAACTGTTACAAGATGCAAGAATAAGAGGAGGGTTTGCTTTGCTCAACTGGGAATTGTATTATCAGGCGACAAATCTGATGTGGGTAAAGGAATGGATAACATTAAGGAACAGGAGATTATTGACTTTAGAAGGACATGACTTATTGTTGGGATGGCATGCTTTCCTCTGTTATAAGGGAACTAAAACACAGGGATATTTTAGAAGACATTATATTCAAGAGGCATTGTTTGTAAATTGGGAGAAGATAAAAAAGCAATATTACTTAAAAATTCCATTATGGATATGTATCACTGAAGCTTTTTCTTATCCAATAACATATAAAAAGGAACAGTTAGATACGGTGAGATACTGAATGAAAAGGGTGAACTTAAATCTATGCAAGCGTTTGTCAGCTTTAAAATTCAGCTGTCACATTTAATGGAAGGGGGGGTGGAGGAGTTGAAAAGCTCAAGGTTATTCTGTATGTTGTATTAAGAAATTCCAGTTGCAGTTAATTGGTTCTCGTGATTTATGAAGTGTAGAAGTGGGAGGAGAGAAGGGAGGAGAGAAGGTGGATTCTGTGTAACGCACGAAAAATTTTCATTTTGGGAAATGCCTTTGACACGCCAGATCTATTTCTAAATAAATCAATTGGAGAGAAAATGTCTCGGAGTGATTGATATCATGGATACTTTCTGGATACCTTACATTTATTTCCCAAAGTCTTCTTTTTATTTTTGAAAGGGTTTGGCTGATACCCCTGAGTTCTTTTCCCAATGATGGAGAGAGATCAACAATCAGCCGAAGTTGGAGATATGCAGGGGGGAGAGTATGGGGTCCCTCCCCCCGGAACATTAATTAAATCTGCAAGCCTCTGTTTGGAGGAGATGATGGATGCTTTCAGAATGACAGTAGAGGAAGAGGTATGTTGCAGCCTCCGAGGCAATTCCCTCATTTTCCAGAGGGAATTTTGCCCCCTGCAGACAGTATCCCTCCAGGGTGGGGATTTTATCAAGACCAGAGGTGGATTCAATGCCAATGGTAGCCAGCACCAACCCAGCCCTGGTCTGAAGGGGGGGTTGCCCAGACAACAGACAGCAGCCACTTCCCCTCCACCCAACCAGGGAACCATGCCACACCCATCTTCTTCCTGGCAACCACAAATACAGCCCCCACCAGCAGTGAGACAACAGGGACCCCTATTCAGAAGAGGCACCACCCAGCCAGGATACAGGGAGGCCTACCCAATCTATGTATGCAACCAGGCCAGTTCCTTTCATTCCATACAACCTGCAGGGGCCTGGCCTGTGCCACCTCCGCAACCACGACCCAGACTGGACCAAATACCCTTTAAGGTCGTATTCGATGGCCGCCATGAACATTTCAATTATTTCCTCACTCAAATCTGATTCCATATAGAACAATTTGGAGATCAATATGCCACAGAGCATGATTTGGTTATGGTCATAACAAATGGGATGAATGAAGGGGATGCTTCAGACTGGGTCGCTCAACTACACAACGAACAAGCCCCCGAATTACGTGATGTAAACAAATTTATTCAATTATTAAGACTCAGATTTGAGAATCCAGACAGGTAGCAGAGAATGAAGAGAAGTTAATGGAAATGAGGCGAGGCAAGCGACCCTTGTCAGAATTTATTTGGGACTTTAGAAGGGTCACAAGCCACCTCATAGATTGGCCTGAAAGAATGACGTTACACTATTTTAAAAACACCATTGATCCAGAAGTAAAGAAGGCCTGTGAAATTAGGGAAATCCCAGAGACTTTACAATTGTGGTATGTCGCATCCCTCAGCTTAGATCGCAGCATCAACCCACACAGGAAACCCCTTCCTGTAGCCCCGACTAAGAGAATTGTGGCTGGGAGACCACCGACCAGATCAGCCGAACCTGCTCGCATCCAACATATCAGGGTGCTGAAATGTTACTGATGTGGCCAAGCTGGCCATAGAGCAGCAGACTGTCTGGCCCCTGCTCCTGTACCACAAACTCCGCAGTCAAAGTCTAATCCAGCTGTTAGAGGTTGGAAGAATCAAGAAAGACCTCTGGCCAGGGGCAGGTTCGCCAAACACAGCTGGAAAAGCCCCCTCTGTGTAGATGGGAGCAACAGACCACCAGACCGCCACCACGTCCCTGAGAACCCACCCTGAGAAGACGACCCAATGGTGAGTGATCCCATCATACCTTTTACAATCAAGGTCAAGTTAGTGGTACCAAACACAGGGGAGGCTGGGGAGTTAGAAGCTGTCATTGATACTGGGTGTTCTAGATGTCTTATCGGACTCCCCATCATTGAACAATTGGGCATAAAGACTAACCCGCTAAAACACCCTATCAGATTCAAGCAAGTGGATGGAACCTTAATTGAGGGGGCCCCCAGCCACTCAGATGACTGAATTGATCAAGATGGAATTAGGGCCCCATCGCGAACTCATACGCTTCATAGTGGCCTCCAAGATGTCAGAATCAATCATACTGGGACTTGCTTGGCTAGACAAATGGGTCCCGATGATCAAATGGGAGTATGGATTCAGAAAAATCCTCATTGGACCGGGCCCGTTGCCCGTTCTTCCACCCACTACAAAGCCACCAGTCAGCTTGAACCCAGAGCCTGAGCCAACATCCATGGCATCCCACATTCTCCCAGATAACCCCCAGGTACCCGACCGATACAAAGATTTGGCTGAAGCATTCAGTGAAGAAGAGTGTAATGTTCTACCTTCCCATCGAGCCACTGATTGTGCCATATAATTAGAGCCCGGGACGAAATTACCAAAACCAAAGATGTATTCCATGACGCCTGCTGAAATGACTGAATTAAGGAAATACATCAACAGCAATTTGGAATGAGGTTTTATTGAGCCTGCCAAATCAAGACTAGCTGCCCCCATGTTGTTCAAGAAGAAAGATGGCGGGTTGAGATTGTGTGTTGACTTTAGAGGCGTGAATGCCATATGCGTCAAAAACATGTACCCTCTCCCCCTTATGAAGGACTTATTGAACCACCTGTCAAAGGACAAGATATTCACCAAGCTAGATCTCAGGGAAGCTTACTACCAGGTCCACATCAAAGAGGTAGATGAGTGGAAAACTGCTTTTAACTGCCCTTTGGGTAGCTTCCAATTCAAAGTCATGCCTTTCGGACTTCAGGGGGCTCCTGCAGTGTTTATGCAGCTCATCAATGAAATGCTACACCCGCATCTTTACCGGGGGGTCCTTGTGTACCTGAATGACATCCTTATCTTCAGTGAAACCATGGAAGAACATGTTCAATTGGTCCGACAAGTTCTAGGAAAACTTCTAGCCTCCAAATTATATGTGAAACTCTCAAAATACGAATTCCACAAAGAGTTGTTGGACTACTTATGCTACCGAATATCCAATCTGGGGATTGAAATGGACCCCGGAAAGGTGAAAGCAGTGCTGGGCTGGCAACCTCCCAGAACCCAAAAGCAACTTCAAAGTTTCTTGGGGTTTGCAACTTCTATAGACAATTCATTCCATCCTTTGCTGAAGTTGTCTTCCCATTGACGGATCTATTAAAAACGTCACCCATCAAACAGAAGCCAAGTCAACCCCTGGCTTGGACTATGGACTGTCAGAAAGCTTTCAAAGCCTTAAAACACCTCTTTGCAGCTGAGCCCATCCTCCAGCACCTAGACGCGACCAAGCATTTTATTGTCTAAATGGATGCAAGTGATGTAGCGGTGGCAGCTGTTTTGCTGCAAAAGGACTCTCAAGGCCAGCTGATGCCTTGCGCTTATATGTCCAAAAAGCTGACAGACACAGAGCAAAGGTGGGCAGTCTGGGAGAAAGAAACATTCGCCGGACAATGGGCTTTGTTGACTTGGAGGCATTTTCTAGAAGGAGCACCAGAAGCCTTTGAGGTATGGGCTGATCATAAGAACCTCAAGGCTCTAAAGACCCTTAGGAGATTATCGCCCAAACATGTCCGCTGGGCCCAATATTTCAAGCGATTCAACTTTAACATTAAATATATCCCTGGAAGGAAAAACATGGACGCTCCAGAAAACCTCAGTTTGACAGCCACTGAGAGGAAACAGTACAAGCCTTAATTTCAGAAGCTCAATTGGAAGGCCAAGTGACCACTCGAGCCCAAGCCAACTGCTACCCCAAACACCTGGAAGTTAAGCTGACTGCAGAATTGAAAACGGCCCTATTGACCGATCCTTGATTCCTGGACCATCAAACCGAGTTGACAATGAATGATGGACTAGCTTGGAAAAGGACTAAGCTTTATGTACCCACAACCCTAAGACTACTGGTACTAAAGCGTAGCCACGACTCCCGGCTTGGAGGCCACTTCGGATTTCTAAAAACCCTACATTTACTGAGAAGACAGTTCTGGTGGCCAAAAATAAAACCTGATGTTGAGGACTATGTAAAATGTTGCTCAATTTGTGTCACAATGAAACACCGAACTGGAAAGGGGGGGGTGGAGTTGAAAAGTTCAAGGTTATTCTTTATGTCGTATTAAGAAATTCCAGTTGCAGTTAATTGGTTCTCATGATTTATGAAGTGTAGAAGTAGGAGGAGAGAAGGGAGGAGAGAAGGTGGATTCTGTGTAACGCGTGAAAAATTTTCACTTTGGGAAATGCCTTTGACATGCCAGATCTGTTTCTAAATAAATCAATTGGAGAGAAAATGTCTCGGAGAGATTGATATCATGAATACTTTCTGGATGCCTTACAGTGTTGGAAGAACAAGGTATAACAATGAATTGGTTTTCATATCTGCAAATACAATCTAGATTTGATAAAGATACTAAATTAGAAGATATTTATGATAAGTTGACTGATTTAAATAAAATCTTGATAGGTGCTGATGAAAACGTAATTAAAAAACTTTATGGACATTTACTAGAATTTAAATTGGAGGAGGAACAAGTTAAAGAAATAATGATTGCTTGGGGGAAAATTTTTGGATATGGGATTGATTTAGAGAAATGGCAAAAATTATGGTCTCAAAATTATAATTTTAAATAATAAATTTCTAGGTTCTACTATATCACATGACCTAAAATGGACATCTAACATCAAAAATGTCATCACAAAAGCACAACAAAGAATGTTCTTTCTGCGCCAACTCAGAAAGCTTAAAGTGCCCAAGGAGCTGCTGATCCAGTTCTACAAAGGAATTATTGAGTCTATCATCTGCACCTCTATAACTGTCTGGTTTGGTTCTGCAACCCAACAGGACAGACACAGACTTCAGAGGATAATTAGGACTGCAGAAAAAACAATTACTACCCACCTGCCTTCAATCGAGGACCTGTATACTGCACAAGTCAAAAAGAGGGCTGTGAAAATATTTACAGATCCCTCACATCCTGGACATAAACTGTTTCAACTCCTTCCCTCAAAACAACGCTATAGAGCATTGCACACTAGAACAACTAGACACAAGAACCGTTTTTTCCCGAAAGCCATCACTCTGCTAAACAGTTTCCTAGTATGATTTGATGTTGATTGTACCCTATGACTATCATTAGGTGTTGTACGTTATGATTTTTGATTCTTAATGAATGTTCCTTTTCTTTATGTATACTGAGAGTATTTACACCAAGACAAATTCCTTGTGTGTCCAATCACACTTGGCCAATAAAGTATTCTATTCTATAAAATGACAATGTCAACGGCTTATAAAGAAAATTTGTAGACGATGTTTTACAGGTGGCACTTATCCCCACCGAGAATTGTGAGAATGTTTAAGAACAAATCGGATAAATGTTGGAAATATCATCAGATACCTGGTTCTTATTAGCATAAGTGGTAGACGTGCTTGGATGCAAAAAGATATTGGACTAAACACATAGCTGGAAAAAATGATAAAACAACATATAGACTTTAAACCAGAGATCTTTTTATTGGGAATTATACCGGAAATGTACAATAAAGAATTTAAATATTTGATTTTAAATGTTTTAACAGTGGTTAAGATTGTATTTGCTAAAAATTGGAAAAATGAAAAAATACCTATGCAGGAGGAAGTTATTAAGAAAATTATGGATTGTGCTGAAATGAGTAAATTGACATTTGAAATCATGATATAGAATTTGTTTTATCAATGGTTGGATAAAAAGACATGGAAATGTAATAGACTAGGAAATTAATTAATTAATTAATTAATTAATTTATTTATTTTTGTCAATTGCTTACAAGATAATAGGTATAAGTAAAAACATAGTTATGAATACATGGATACATATAAGAAAAAATAAATAAAAGAAACAATAGGACAGGGACGGTAGGCATGATGGTGCGCTTATGCATGCCCCCTACAGACCTCTTACGAAAGGGGTGAGGTCTAAGGTTAAAATTTTGGAGGTTTGGGGAAGAAACCACAGAATCAGGTAGATATTCCAGACATGTTGCTGAAGTGGTATACAATGGGGCAAAAGTCACTAAACAAATTTCTCACTTAGCAACATAAATTTTGGGCTCAACTGTGGTCGTTAGTTGAGCATTACCTGTATTAACTTAACAACTGCAATGACTTACTTAATAACTGTGACAAAAACTGGACAAAATTCATTTAATAAATGTTTCGCTTGGCAACAGAAATTTTGTGCTCCATTATGGTTGTAAGTCGAGGACCACTTACATAAGCTACACAGAGTGGTAACTGTCCTCAAACACATCATCTATATCCTATCTGGAATACATGAAAACAAAAAGCTAAATTGAAAACCAAATATGAGGACCAATAGCCAAAGAGAGAGACAGATGCAGACGTGTGTATTATATAATTATTTTACAACTAAGTTCCCATGTCAGAGTCTAAGTACAGATTATGCTCTACAAATTAACAGCAGCAAAAGTGAAACACAGTGATTTTTAATCAGTATTTGGTTGAACTCTTTTTAACCCTAAACACATCATTAGGGTTGAAGCTTAAATTAAGTCAATTAAAGATATTATAGCTGTGTTCCCAAGAGAGCCTAAAGAGCGAGTCTATAAGGATTTGTGAGCGCAGAGCATAACAGATTACATAATCCGTAAGAAATTTTAGAATGGATTGTTTTCAACAAAAAAAGGGGGGGGGAAATGGGTGGGGTGGGACTTAGCATGCAGTACAAACTCTGTTGTTTGCTTAATTTATGATTCAATATATTGTGTTCAGAAAAGGGTAGATTCAATAATCTAAGTCAAACATTTGAACAGAAAGAGTCTACAGGTCTAGATTTCTGGGTCTTTCTATTCAATATGGACTCGATCCTAAATGTTCAGGACTTTGCCTAATATGGAAAGAACACAGGGAAACAAATCGTTTGTGGAGTCCTTGGTGCTCTTCTGAACTCAGTTGTTTGCTTGCCAACCTAATGAAACACCCAACATCTCCCCAGTTCAATCCTGAGCTATGGAGATTATCTTCTGAGAGATGGTGTTTGTATGTCACCAACCAAACCAGTCATCTAAATCAGGGATCGCCAACCTTTTGGACCTCAGGGACCACAAAAACTCATAATTTTGGATCCCAGGGACCACTAACCAGTTCTGTGGGCATGCTCTAATTTGTGAGTGTGGCCTGGTGGTCATGTAACTGGCTGGGCATGGCTTGTATGTAAATATAAATATTTATATAAATATTGAATTTTTTATTAGAAAAAGAGCAACTTTTACTCAAAATCAGGCAAAGCAGATTGAGTTGCTCACAGAATCACAGATTCATTCAGAAATCTATATATCTGTCATTGGCTAGCTCAGTCTGTCACATAAATTTTGCTTGCAAGCAAACTCACAAAATTAACTCACAACACACCATGCATGTAAATATTGAATTTTTTTATAAAAAAAGCAATGTTTACCCAAAATCCGGCAAAGCAGGCAGATTGAGTTGCTCACAGAATCATTCAGTGATCTATCTATCTGCCATCGGCTAGCTCAGTCTCTCAAATTTGCTTGCCGTGAGTCTGCACTGAATTTGCTTGCAAGCAAACTTTCAGTCCTAAGGGAAGCAGAGCCGAAGATCTAAAGACTAGCTATAAAACAAGAAATCCAACCATTTCCTGCTTCCTAGCTAATGTAAATCTCCTAGCACAGCAGAACAGATGATGGTCGGAAAAAGGAAAAATAGCAATTTTAGCACGCAAGTTTTCCGGGTAAGGAGTGAGTGGGCAGGGAGCATTCCTGCGGGCCATGTGGGTGGCACAGCCTTGTGTTTCTGTGCAGCCTGGATTAATTGCTTTGGGAGGGTGCTCTGGAGATGAGATTTCTCTGAGGCCCACCAAAATTTTCTCTGCGGCCCACCAGTGGGCTGCAGCCCACTGGTTGTCAACCTCTGATCCAAATAGTACATTGCTTCACCTACAAAAAGGATTGCTGCAGTAAGCTTTCTTTAAAAAGAAAGCACAAAGGGAGGGGTGCTTTTTAAGCACAGATTTTACTGCCCCAAGACACTACTAATTTAGCCGGAACCGTTGTCAGATTTAGATGACCCCAAATTCTTAACAAATTTCTGGGACAACAAAATAAAGTCAACAAACAAGAATTTTATTATACTTTTGCAAAAGCAGGCAATTCTGAATCCCTCTCTGGTGAGTTAGAGTCAGAAGAGCAAGGCACTTCCGTTTTCAATACAATTTATAGCAGTGGTTCCCAAAGTGGGCGGTACCACCCCATGGGGGGTGGTGGGATGCCTTAGAGGGGCTCTAAGAGGCAAGGGGGCCAGCAGGGAGGTGCTAAGAGGCGGCAGGGGGTCGTTCGAAGTACTAGCCCCACAGGCTCACCTATTGACTGTTGCACTGCTCCAGAGCCGGCCCCTCGAATGCCCCCTGCCGCCTCTTAGCGCTCCTCTGCTGGGCCTCTTGGGTACGCTAAGAGGCGGCAGGAGGGTGTTAGAGGCACTGGCTCCGGAGCAGTGAAACAATCAATGGGAGAGCCTGCAGGGCCGGAGCCTCGAACGCCCCCCTGCCGCCTCTTAGCATCCCCAAGGAGCCTGGCAGAGGGGCGCTAAGAGGCGGCAGGGGGGCGTTTGAGGAGCCGGCCCTGCATGCCCATTGACTGTTGTACCACACCGGAGCCAGTGCCTCGAATGCGGTAGCATGTTGGGAAAAGCTGCCACCACCACTTTCCCAAAGTGCCACCGCTGTCGATTTCTGTCTGTCCATTCGTCCGTCTATCCATCCAAAAGGTCTGTCTGTCTGCCTTCCTGCCTATCTACCTGTCTTTCTGTCTACCTATCTACCTACCTACCTATCCATCCATCCATCCATCCATCCATCCATCCATCCATCCAAAAGATCTGTCTGTCTTCATGCCTGCTTGCTTGCCTGCCTACCTACCTATCCACTTACCTACCTGTCTATCTATCCATCCATCCACCTATCCATCCATGTTCGAAGCGCCAGCCCAGCAAAGCCGGTCTGGGAGGGAGGGAGGGGGAGAGGGGGGGGGGAGAGAGAGAGAGAGACAGACCTGATGGATGCATCAGATTGAAATTAGGCCTAGTTTAGACTGAGGCCCTTTTCCACATTGAAACATCTTTGGCTTCTATTAAAGGTTTTGTGGACGAAACATGGTCAAGACTATCAGGAAGCTCTCACATTTTATTGAAACTTTAAGCGGGATCCATTGGACCAGATCTCCACCCTAAAAAATTACTTTTCCCCAATGTATTACAGTGCCAATTCTGAAGAAGGCAAAACCAAAATGTACTGGTAAATTACAAGAAGAACACACACACACACACATACACACTCCCTTCTAACTCTGCTGGAGCAGGTGATTGGACTAGAATAGCTATCTCTATTATCTTTCTCTTTCCTCCCTCTCTCCTTTATTTCTTTTTCTTTCTGTCCCTTCCTCCCATCTCCCCCTTTATTTGTCTGTCCCTTTTTTTTCTTTCCCTTTTCTCTTTCTTTTCTTCCTTCCCTCTTTCTCTCTCTCTCTCTTTCTTTTCTCTGTCTCTCTTTCCCTTTCTCAGGCTCACCCCATTGACTTGGTGCACTGCTCTGCTCGGACTTGTTTTGGCAGGTCCCTCCGATGCAGCAGGCTCAATGGGGTGGACCTGCGGGGCCGGCAATTAGAACACGGCAGTGGCAGCACGTTTGAAAAGTAGAGCAAAGTCAGAGGTCGGTAATTTTTGCTGCAAAGAATCAAAAAAGCTTCTGGGTTGTGCACAAGAAGGGACACATGTGTCAATGCAATTCTTCAACATAAAATAAAGAAATAAAAATGAAAATCAACAAGAGTTGGCAAAGCATCTCTGATTTGATTCTATTCACTACTAGAATCTAATCAGAGATGCTTTGCCAATTCTAGTTCAATGACCTGCTCCAGCAGGGTTGGAAGGGAGTGTGTATGTATGTGTGTGCATGGCTGTCAAAACTCCAAAAACAGGACAAGTAGCTCTGGGGAGGCCAGTCATAAATTAGAACACTTGCTAAACAACCAGCCATTAAGTGAGGACCGCTTGTATTTGGTTTGCCAGTCACCTGGCCACGCCTACCCAGTCACATGACCACCAAACCACACCTACCAGATAATGTGACCAGCAAGCCACGCCCACCCAGTCACATGACCAGCAAGCCACACCCTCAGATTAGGCCACGCCCACAGAAATTTGAATCCCAATCCTGGGTGGGGGGCACTGAGGATGAGTTTGTAGTACCAAAGGGGCGGTGGACTGAAAAAGTTTGGGAACCACTGATTTATAGTGACTGTCCTTTTGAACTTGCGGTTCAAGTCATTCTATCGAAACAGGAAACCTTACAGCAAGCAACCAGGCAGGAATTATTTGTGGTTACATGTTTTTCAGCTTAAACAAGCAAGCATTTTAGCAAAGAAGGAACTCTCCTGGTCATCCAATCGTTCAACCCCCCTTGTGATACATAATATACATTATTTTAAAAAATTCAAAATAATATTTCTTTGATTCACACCCTTCATTGTTTAAATTCAGCAACCCCTTCAAACTAAGAGAAGCATAACATGTTAAAAGTCAAAGCAGGAACTTCCTGCAGTCTTGTATAAGAGTCTTGCAGAACACCTGACTTTCCTTAAATGTTTATGGAGATTTTTCAGTCATCCAGGTCATGGTTGTCCCAAACATGGTTTGTTTGTTTTTTTCTTTTCAAAAGGCAAACTGGACTTTCTTTGTCTTGAAGACTTCCCATCAAGAGGCTTTTTCAGAAGAACCAAAGAAGCTTAAAACTAAATATCTATGGAGATTCTCAGTCATGGTTGCCCCAAAGGTGCTTTTTCAAGGGGCAAGTGGACTTTCTTTATTTTTCTTTGAAGATGTTCTGCTTTTCATCCAAGTAGCTTCTTCAACATTTTCAAGGAAAAACCAAGAAAATCCATCTGCCTTTTGAAAAAGCACTTTTGGGATCAAAGAAGCTTCTTTAATGACAAGCTAAACTCTTCAAGGAAAAACAAAGGAAGTCCAGTTGCCTTTTGAAAAAAACACCTTTGGATGAATCTCTTTAAGATAACCTCACTTTTGCATTAATGGTGTTTAATTTGCTGGGCCCCTTTCCCTGCATCCAGATCAAGGTGGTGTATTCACAACTTAAGTGAACTCCCTTCTGTTCCAATACACCACCTTTGTCGGTATTTAACTGGGATGGGTGTGACCTGCTTAGAGGGTTTGTGCAACATTGCATTCAACCAGCCGGTGGGCATTGTCTGAATAGCCCAATAATTGAAAAGGTGGAATTAAAACCACGGTGGAGTAAAACGGCTGAAACAGACCCATCCTTGAAACAGAATTATTTTTCCTAGACTTTTTTTTTTGAAAAAGTATCTATAGTCATTAGGAAAAGTTATTCAGCCTTGGTAAGGCTTAAAGGGACCATCCTCCTCCCTCCATTTTATCGGCAAGGACACAACTTTTAAAAACCCTGCTCTCCACCTCCTTCCCAAAGAGGTTTTCGAAGAGGGAGCTAGACCCTCCTAAAACAGCCGCCTCCCAGTTCTCACGGCAAAAAGACGCGCGTTTCAAGCCATCAAAAGCGGCTGTGCCGTTCAGGATCCACTGCGCAACTCGGGCTCTTTGTCTGGTTCCCAGCGAGCGCGCCGCACACCGGCCAGGTGACGTGCGCTGCTCTTGAGGACCAGTCCCTCGCGTGGTCAAATCGACCATCCCGGCGGCGCGGAGCTCATCTGCCGGCTGCCCAACCGGCGGCGCGTCCCCTTCCCGCGCGGGAGGCGGCGAGACGCAGCTCACCTGAACTCGGCCGCGGCGCTGAGGTTCCTCCGCCAAGCTCTGCCCTGCTGTCGGACCACCTCGGCCACGATCTCCTTCTCGGCCGGCAGCCGGTAGACCGGGAAGATGTAGAGCCAATAAAGCACCAGGCAGCCCAGAGCGCTGGCGCCCATCGGCAACCGCGTGCGCAGACCTTTGCAGAGCAGTAGTCCCCGCGCCATCCTTCGTTCGCGGACCCTGCCGACCGATTCGTGACTCCTGGGGAGGTTGAGGGCGGTAGGCGCCGCCGGCGGCGCCGCCGCTTTCTCTTCCAGGGGCCGGCGGGAAGGAAGGCGGGCGACCCCAGACCCCCCATACAGGGACGGCCCCGCGCTGCCGGCGCTGCGCACCTCACGCCTGGCCGCGCGGCAATACGCTTCTGAGGATGCTGCTGCCGCCGCCGCCGAGGAGAATGCAGGAGCCGGCCGGCCTTCGACTTCCTAAAAGCCCAAGCGAGGACAGCGGGCAAAGCGCCGGGGCTTTCCCTGGCTTAGAGGGACGGCGGCGGTTCACCTAGGCCGCCCATCCTTGCGCCCGGCTGGCGAGGAAATGGAGTGAGGGGAGGGCAAGCCGGGGAGAAAAAGCGGCGGCCGTCAGCGAGGAGGGTTGGGGAGGAGGAGGAGGCGAGAGGTGTGGCGGTGCGTTTGGGAATGCTCGGCTCCCCTCGCCTCAGTCTCCTCCACCCGCCCACCTTGCGCTCGCCCAGGCTGAAAGGTTGCTGGCTCCCCCAACCGCCCTTACCATCATCATCCCCCCCCCCCCCCCCGCGGACTTCCTGTCGCGAGGACAAAAGGAGAGCCCAAGGGGTGGGCGCGGGGATGAAAGGCCCAATTGAGGCGGCGGGAGGTTCCCCCGCGGAGAAACGCGCACCCGCTGTGCCTAAAAGCGCCTCGGTTCTCCTCAAGAAAGGAGGAGCGCGGGCTGGGCTTAGGAACGGAGAGGGGAGGTGGGGGAGGTTGGAGGAAATAAAACAAGAGACAGGAACGGAGAGGGGGTGGGGTGGGGGAGGATTGAGGCCCCTTTTTTCCCCCCTCACGAAGGAAAGCCTTTTTCCTGCCGCCACCACCCCTTTTCCCGGGTTCCCCATCATCGGTTCCCTGACTAGGTTGGGCTCCCTTGATAGGTGCAATCTCCTGCACAATAGATGCCTTTGGTTCGGTGGTGGTGAGGAACACTGCTGGCGTAGGGGAAGAGTTAGGAAAAATTGAATGGTGTAGACCAGCTCTGGCTTGTAAAAATGAGCGGTGGTGGGAAATGTTTTGTGCTGCTAATCAGGTACTGAAGCTTCATGGTTCACACAAAACAGGTTAAAACCCTAAATTGCTGTTTCTCAACCTCGGGGAATTCTGAGAGCTGAAGCCCACATATGTACAGCACTAGTGTTGCAGGAAATTAAGAGACTCAGACCTTGGAATCCAAAAATACGTTGGTTTTATTTGCGCAAACAGGTTCAAAATATTTTAGTGAGTCACTTCTGAACAAACTTCTTACATTTATTTATTTATTTAATCAATTTTATATACCGTCCCTCTCCCAACGGGACTCGGGGCGGTGTACAGCCGAATAAAAGTACAATCATAAATACAATGTTTAAAATGGAGTTAAAAAGATTAAATAGGTGGCTGAAAGATAAAACAATCGTAGGCGTTAAGAAGCTAAAACCCATTTAAAATCAATTAAAAAACCCTCCAAGTAACTCTAGGCCAGACCGGCTTGATGGAATAAGTGGGTCTTTAGCGCGCGCCGGAAGGTTAATAGATCAGGGATGGTCCTCATCTCGGGGTAATTCGTTCCAGAGGGAGGGTGCTCCCACAGAGAAGGCCTGCACCCTCAGGACCGCCAGCTGGCACTGGCCGGCCAGCAGCACCCCAAGGAGGCCCGCCCTATAGGTGCACACTGGGCAACGGGAGGCCGATGGTGGCAGTAGGCGGTCCCGTAAGTACCCAGGTCCCAAGTCATGGAGCTCTTTAAAGATGACCACTAACACCTTGAATCACACCTGGAAGGCCACCGGGAGCCAATGCAGCTCGCGCAAAAGTGGTGTAACATGGGAGCTCCGAGAAGCCCCCAAAACCACCCGCGCGGCTGCACTCTGCACCAACTGGAGCCTCCGGATGCTCTTCAAGGGGAGCCCCATGTAGAGAGCATTGCAATAGTCTAGGCGGGAGATGACGAGAGCGGATGTGACCGTGCGAAGCGCATCCCGATCCAGAAAGGGCCGCACTGCTAGATTCTACGGACTTGATAAAAAACCCCCCTGGCGACGGCCGCTATATGATCTTCTAACAACAGCCGTACGTCCAGGAGGACACCCAGATTGCGCGCCCTCTCCGTGGGGGCAAGAATTTCCTCCCCCATAGCCAGCAATTGAGTTAGCTGGCTGAATTGGGGTGCCGGAAAGCACAGCCACTCGGTTTTGGCCGGGTTGAGCTGAAGCCTGATACGCCGCATCCAACCCCGCACAGCCTCCAGGCACCGGGTCATCACTTCCACGGCCTATATACTTCTTTAGAAAGGGGCAAAACACAGAAATATAACTTGTCAGTCATTCATTGATTACTTGAAACACAGCTTTCCCCCGCCCCTGTTGCTAGGCTAGGATAGCTGGATGTCACAAACCCAGCTTGCTAAACTCCATAGCTTGTGGTTTGGCTTTTCACACTTTGTTGTTCTTTCTCTTGCTAATACTACATATTTCACTATATAAAACATGTATCATTGTTTCTCTAAAATTAATATGTATTTTTGTGTCCTGCCTTATTTTTATTTATATTTTATTTGGTTTGTCAATTGCTTACAAGATAATAGGTATAAGTAAAAAAATAGTTATGAATACATGGATATATATAAGAAAACTAAAAAGAAACAACAGGACAGGGACGGTAGGCACGTTGGTGCGCTTATGCACGCCCCCTACAGACCTCTTAGGAAAGGGGTGAGGTCAATAGTAGACAGTCTAAGGTTAAAGTTTTTAGGGTTTGGGGAAGAAACCACAGAGTCAGGTTGAGTATTCCAGACATTGATCACTCTGTTGCTGAAGTTGTATTTCCTGCAATCAAGTTTGGTGCGATTAACCTTGAGTTTGTATCTATTGTTTGCTCCTGTATTGTTATGGTTGAAGCTGAAGTATTCATTGACAGGTACAACATTGTAATGTATGATTTTATATATTATACTTAGATCGGACCAAAGGCGGCATGGTTCTAGGTTTTCTAGGTTTAGAATTTCAAGTCTGGTGGCATAACGTATTCTGCAACGAGTAGAGGAGTGGAGAACTCTTCTTGTGAAATATTTCTCGACTTTCTCAAATGTGTTAATATCAGATACATAATGTGGGTTCCAGACTGATGAGCTGTATTCGAGTATTGATCTAGCAAATGTTTTGTATGCTCCAGTTAGTAGTGTAATATTACCAGAGAAAAAGCTACGTAGCATTAGGTTAACAACTCTTAATGCCTTTTTGACTATGTAGTTACAGTGGGCTCTAGCACTTAGATCATTAGAGATGAGTACTCCAAGATCCTTGACAGAGTTTGGATCATCAACAAGGTCTTGACTATTCAGCCTGTATTTTATTTTCTGGTTTTTTTTTGCCAATATGTAAGACAGTTTGTTTGTTGAGATTTGAAGTTGCCATTTGTTTGACCATTCTGATACATAGTTGAGGTCTTTTTGAAGGGTAGCAGTATTGTCTGTGGTGTTGAATAGCTTTACATCATCAGTGAAGAGAATGCAGTTGCTCTTGATATAATCACAGAGGTCATTTATGTAGAGTATGAAGAGAATTGGTCCTAAGACACTGCCTTGGGGGACACCACTGTTGACAGGTACAGAATTTGATAGGACGCTCTCAATTTTGACAATCTGTTGTCTGTTTGACAGGAATGCTTCTATCCAGTTATGCAGGTGTCCAGAGATACCATAAGATTTTAGTTTTAGTTTAGGCTTTACAGAAGTCTATGTAGATTGTGTCTATTGCTTTGCCCTGATTGAGTTGTGTAGTCCATATGTTTTTGCAGTGTAAGAGATGCAGATTGCAGGATAGTTTTTTTTTTAAACCAAATTGTTTATTAGAGAGTAGGTAGTCTGTCTCTAAGTGGAGGATGATGGATTGGTTAATAATGGATTCCATGACTTTACAGGTGACGCAGCATAAAGTGATTGGTCTGTAATATTCAACTAGGTTGGGGTCTCCCTTTCTGAAGATGGGGATGACCGTGGCTTGTGACCATAGGTTAGGCAAGGAGCTGGTCCTGAAAGATTTTTCAAAGATTATGCTTAGAGGTTCGGCTATGGCAGTGGATAGCTTTTTTAAGAAGTAGGTACATATTCCTGAGGAGGGCGGGGCTGGCGTCACGACGGTACTGCATGCGATCTTGGTGATCCGAGATCGCAGCTGATTTCTTTGTTGCTGAATGGTTCAAACGGACCTAAACCATCCCGAAGAGATGGTGAATGTAAAGAGCGCATCCTGCTGATCCCAGGGACATTGCAAAGTCCCTGGTAGATCTAGGAGAAGCTCTTTTTGCCAGCGGCAAAGAGGCAGCCTTTAAAACTGCTGAAGTTGGGACAGTCCCGAAATGGAAGAGAAGAGAATGGAAAGAGAAAGTGTGCTGGTTTGGTGAGAGTTTTTTTAATTTTATTTTTAATAATTTTTTTTATTATTTAGAATACATTTTGTTTGAAAAAGAGGGGGAAAGTGAAAGTAGAGTTATTGATTTGCTCCCAATAGCTTGCTGTGCGCAGCTTCCCTTTTAAAACAGTGCTCCCAGCTGCAGCTAATGAAGGGAATCAGGGCCCTTTCCTCCCCCGTAAGCCACACAACTCACGTTGCTCCCTTCTCAGTTCCTCCCTGTGTGCCCTAGGATGAAGAGAGGGTGGGCCTGGGGCTTCCTCCAAATCCCCTCTCCCTTGCTCTACCTCTCTTGCTCTGTTCAGCTGGACTTTGCCCTTCTCAGTTTCCTCCACAACCAACTGAGCCACACTCCCACTCCCTGGCAGCTGTTTGGCCTCCCCCTCCAAATCAGATTCCGACAGGGGCATGACACTAGGTCAAATGTGAGATTAAATTAGAATTGTGCAGTACATTATGCCTGAAATATTCTGTCCCCAAACATCCAATTTCGACAGTTCCTGAAATGTCACAAAGCTTTCTCCTGATCTTATTGGAAGTGATTTGACCTTGAAAAGGGAATAAGGCATTTGGGGGCCAGAATGATTCAGCTTTGGAATGACTTCATTATTTCTAGTTTAGCGGCAGATATGAAAGGCTACAAGGTAGATTGATGCAGATGCAATGGCTTTATATGTAAAGTTTAATAATCATGTGGCTAACATAGTACATAAACTCATAGTGTAGTGTTGCATGAGAAAGTAGAATGTTATGGCTTGTGCAATGAGGCAGGGTTTCAACCATTTAACTTAGTACATTATTTGAATTTGGCTGCGGTGAGACAGAGATGGCTCAGGAAAATTTGAACAAATTCTCAGAGCTTGTTCTTCTGTCCAGATTACTGTGGCATTAATGGTGTGTGTGTGTGTTTGTGTGTGTATGTGTGGCAACAGTTAGAAACTGGTCATTACTTTTGCTTATAAAAACTCCAACAATTAAAGTTCTGTGCCTAACAAGCAGATCCTAAGTGGCCGGTTGAAAAGTTGATAAGTTTCAGGAAACATTTGTAACTTTGTAACTGTAACAAACCATGACAACTTATTGTTAACTAAATCGATTGCTTTGGGATTGGGATTTGTGCAGGAGGGGGCCAAGGAGGGAGGGAGGGGATCAGCCGATAGGACAACCTTGTAGAAGAAATCTGATTTCATGTTAACTTGAGTACAGGTTGACATCTTGCCTAGCAAGCAATAACCTTTCTCCAATTTTGGCTCTCATCGCTTTAGACAATGTACATAGCAATGTCTTGTAATTACATATTTTCCAAACAAACTGCAGTCAAGTAAGACTAGTCAAAATGAAAGACAAGCCTGCTAGATCATGATTTTCCAGCGTCAAAGCAGTAGTAAGAGGTGTATTTTCAGCATATAGCGCTGAAATCTTTGCAATTAAGAACAGTACTGCTAGTCAGAGACGGACAGAGTTTGTTTTGTTCTCTGTTGCTCCCTTGTGGCTATTTTAAACAACTTTGCATCAGTAGCATTTCTGTAACTGAAGAGTTTGTGAGAAAACATTGATATAATTAATTTTAAAAAGGTCTCGCAGACAGGAACCATGACACCAGAGAATCCTTAATTTCCTTTGACAGCTACCATAATCTTAACCCAAGTTGAATATTTTACTAGTGGTAATGTTTCACATGATCCTACTACCCTTTAATTCAAACTCCACATGATCCCATGAGATCTTGAAGAGGGCAGTAGAATTTTTAGAATTAAAGCAAGTTTGAGAGATCTTATTTGTATTTTGAGAGGCTGTCTGAGACAGTGAATGAGATGCCTACAATTGTTCTGGAAATCTGAGTAGCTAACAAAAAACCTTTAAGGGGAAATAAATCTATGGCTTTGATCATATTGTTCTACACATCTTAAAGCGGCTAAGATTAGGAAAAACTGCAATAGGGCTTCAATTTTACAGATTTTATGTTAGGTTTTAGGCCTAACCTCAACATGAAGATTAGAGATGGAACAAATTAGTCTCTCTGGCCAAAGGAAGATCATTTCTTATCTTCCCAGCCTGCCGACCGAGGTGTGCAAATTTTTACAAACAGAAACTTCCTAAGGAACAGACCAGAAGCCATGACAAACTGCTTTTGAGTTTCAAGCTCATGGGAGAAAAAATATTAACAATTGTTGGAGGGTAAAAACAATTTCTACTTCCTCAAAGCATCTTGAGCTAATATAAAACCAAACTAAACCACTTGGTTCAGCTCTAAGAAGAGGCAATTATGTAAGTTGAATTGTTTGACCTATCAGTACTGTGTTTATCTATAACTTCTTTCATCCTTCCCCATCTGGACCTAATTCAGTATCTCTCACAGTACCCGATCTTACTTGTTACAGATTAAATACAGACTAAACAGACATACTAAATACACATATACAAACAATTCAGACAGAACCCACAAGCATTTGTTACAAGATGTCTGTGCAACAAGGTAGGAAGAGAGATGGTACACCCTGCCATATATAAAAAACATTTCATGGATTGCTTTTGCTCAGTGTTGGAAACAGTCATTCACACCTGTAGAAGAACTGGTTATACAAAAAGTTATGAATTGTGTTGAAATGGATAAGTTAATGTTGAGTTTAAAAGATGAGGAATCTTCAATATTTTATAAGGTATGGGAATAATGGTACAATTGGATAGATCGGAGACAGACTGAGGATAGATGATTATTAAATATAGAACATAGATAGAATAAGAATATAGTTATGTATAAACTATCACTATCGCACAAATGATTGCTATATGATAATGTACCACAAACAGCTGTTATTGAATTATATACTTTTTAATGTTTTTTTTTTAATAAAATTCAATAAAGTTTTCTTTAAAAAAAAACATTTCAGAAGCAGTAAAACACAGTTTCTGAGGTCTGCAAGTGGGCATCGCACACTGCCCAGAGGCTACCATACGAGGACAAATCATGCATTGCAAAGATTGCTTGGAGGGGGGAGATATTTCTAATGTAATCTACCAGATCCCCTGTGACTATGTAGGACAGATGGGAAGGAAGCTAACAACCAGACTGCAAGAATGCAAGCGAGCGGTCAGACGAGGTGATCTGAACTTACTGGTAGCCTTACATTGTAACAAACAAGGATATACATTCAATTTTGCAGACTGTTGCATGAACAAATATAAAAACTGCCAAGGAAGTGATTGAAGCCTAGGAAATGGGCCCCTCGCCAGTTAACAGGAGTGCTGTTTACCAAGCAGTTCATTTACTTTATTGTCATTGCACCTCGTACAATGAAATTAAATGGCATCTTCAGTGTACATTATAAAAATAAAACACAAACACACATCCTTCGCATTCTATACAATTAAATTGAAAACCCCTGATATTGCATTAATATTGCACTATACAGTAGAATTCAATATAGTTATGCTCTGAGATAGAAGCTGTTTTTCAGCCTATTTTTCCTTGTTTTTATTATCCTGTACAGTCTGCCAGGTGGTAATAGTTTTTTTTAAAAAAAGGGGTGCCCAGGATGAGATGGATCTTTGAGAATGTTTTGAACTTTCTTAAGGCAGCGGGAGCTCTAAAGCTCTTCCAAAAAGAGGAGAGGGCAACCAATGATCCTCTGCGCAATGACGTTAACCCTCTGGAGCGCTGTCCTATCTACCACTGAGCAATTGGCAAACCATACACAGATGCAGTACTTAGGAAACAGGAGCTTGACAGCACAAGGAAACAATAGCCAGCCATCAACACCCCAGTCAACAACTAAAAAAACCACACAGAACCAAGCACCATATAAATATCATACAGAGAATAACTCAAAGCACTCAGTCTGCTAGAAGGAAATTCCCTGAGGATGGGCTCCAGCACGAGTCTGAAGTTCAGACGACAAAAACCTTTGAGGCTAGTGATTAATCCAGATTGGGCCCTAAATACATATACTATAGCAACGGATATTAAAAATACTACATATGCCAAGGGTCCCAATATTGGAGTTCACAAAAGAGCTCCCTTGGTGAATATGAAGCTTCCTGCCTCACTTAAGAAAGCTTCAGGATTTTTTACCACAACACAAGAGACACAAAAACACATATATCTCCATTATCTGGCTACGCTGAGGTGGATAGGAGTTAAGAGTTTGCTATTTTCTCAGGTGTATTAGAATAATGTAAGAAAATATAATGATGTGTCCTGTGTTCCTCAGACAACCGGATGTGAATCCCTTTTTGTGAAGTGTGGTTCTGGGGTTCAGATGGGCCTATTGATCACATACCTGGCTCCCTGCTATGTGAGATCAGCCCTGCCTGAGCTCCTTGAGGTTATAGCCGGCTTGGTGGTTGAGACCCCCAGGCTTATGGTCGGGGATTTCAACCTGCCCTCTGCCGGAGGGACCTCGGGGATTGCTCAGGAGTTCATGGCTTCCATGACAGCCTTGGGTCTGACCCAATTAATTCGGGATCCCACACACACTGGGGGCCACATCTTGGATCTGGTTTTTGTCTCTGGCCAGTGGCAGGATGATCTAGGTATAGGGGATATTTTGATAGAGAGATGATCTAGGTATAGGGGATATTTTAGGGAGGGCGGGGGCGGATTTCGGTGAGGTCATTTGGGAGGAGTTCGACCCTGTGACCCTAGAGGATGTGGACAGGATTCTGGGTAGGCTTAACACCACCACATGTTTACTGGATCCGTGTCCCTCCTGGTTGGTTTTGGCCACCCGGGAGGTTACACGAGGTTGGTTCCAGGGTATTATCAGCGCTTCCTTGAGTGAGGGTTTTTTGCCCGCCCCCTTGAAAGAGGCGGTGGTGAGACCCCTCCTCAAGAAACCATCCCTGGACCCAACGTTATTATCGAATTATTGTCCGGTCTCCAACCTTCGCTTTGTGGCAAAGGTTGTTGAGAGTGTGATGGCATGACAGCTTCCTCAGCACCTGGAGAAAACGGTATATCTGGATCCTCTCCAATCGGGTTTCAGGCCTGGGAACAGCATGGAGACGGCATTGGTCGCATTGGTGGATGAACTCTGGAGGGCCCGGGACAGGGGTTGTTCCTCTGTCTTGGTCCTGTTAGATCTCTCAGCGGCTTTTGATATTGTCGACCACAGTATCTTATTGCAGTGGTTGGGGAGGTTGGGAGTGGGAGGCACCGTGTTACGGTGGTTCTCCTCCTTCCTCTCTGACCGCTCGCAATTTGTGTTGGCGGGGGCAGAGATCGTCCCCAAGGCCCCTGTTCTGTGGGGTACCTCAGGGGTCTGTGCTCTCGCCCCTTCTGTTCAACATTTATGTGAAGCCGCTGGGTGAGATCATCCGTGGTTTTGGGGTAGAGTTCCATCAGTATGCTAATGACACTCAGCTATACATTTCTACCCGAGGCCACCCCAAAGAAGCCGTTAAAGTGATGACCCGGTGCCTGGAGGCCGTGCGGAGTTGGATGGGTCTTAACAGGCTTCAGCTCAACCCGACCAAAACCGAGTGGCTGTGGTTCCCTGCGCCCAGATACAGCCAGCTTATTCCATCGCTGGCTGTGGGGGGAGAAATTTTGACCCCCACGAAGAGGGCACGCAATCTGGGTGTCCTCCTGGATGCACGGCTGTCGTTAGAAGAACATATAGCGGCCGTCGCCAGGGGGGCTTTTTATCAGGTCCGTCGGATCTACCAGTTGTGGCCCTTTCTGGATCGAGGTGCATTGCGCACAGTCACTTCTGCCCTCGTCATCTCCCGCCTAGACTATTGCAATGCTCTCTACATGGGGCTCCCCTTGAAGAGCATCCAGAGGCTTCAGCTGGTGCAGAATGCGGCCGCGCGGGTGATCTTGGGGGCTTCTCGGAGCTCCCATGTTACACCGCTCCTGCACGAGCTGCATTGGCTGCCGGTGGCCTTCCGGGTGCGATTCAAGGTGTTGGTGATCACCTTTAAAGCGCTCCATGGCTTGGGACCCGGGTACTTATGGGACCGCCTGCTGCCAGCATCGGCCTCCCGCCGGCCAGTGCGCTCCCACAGGGTGGGCCTCCTCGGGGTGCCGCCGGCTGGGCGATGCTGGCTGGCGGCTCCGAGGGTGCGGGCCTTCTCTGCAAGGGCACCCTCCCTCTGGAATGAGCTACCTACTGAGATACGAACCATCACTGACCTAGGGGCCTTCTGGCGCGCGCTGAAGACCCACCTTTTTCAGCAGGCCGGTCTGGCCTAGTGCCATTAGAAAGGTTTTAATTTCTAAATTTTAAATTTTTATAGGGTTTTATTGGTTTATTTTTTAAATTCAGCCATTAATTTAATAATTTTAATTCTATTTTAAATTTTATGGCTTATGTTGTTTTACTATGGCTGTTCACCGCCCCAAGTCCCTATTTGGGAGACGGGGCAGTATAAAAGTTAAATAAATAAAATAAATAATAAATGTTGGTGGAAAATCACTCCATTACACGGCGCTAGGGATTTGAACCGCTGAACCACCGACCTTCCTGATTGATAAGCTCAGCATCTTAGCCACTGAGTCACCATGTCCCATTTTAGGTACAGTAAAACATTAAGAAAAAGTACCATGATGGTGCAAGAAAGCAGGAAACCACCATTTCTCCAAACACCACATATAAGATAAGGTAAAAATATATATCCTATATTTCTTCACTTCCCAAATTATGACATTAAATGGTTCTTGAAAAAATTGGGGCAGAATTCTAGATCAGAAAGAAAACCAAACCTGAGGGGCGAGGCTGGCGTCACGACGGTACTGCATGCAATCTTGGTGATCCGAGATCGCAGCTGGTATCTTTGTTGCTGGACAGTTCAAACGGATCTAAACCATCCCGAACAGATGGCGAATGTAAAGTGCGCATCCTGCTGATCCCAAGGACATCGCAAAATCCCTGGTAGATCCAGGAGAAGCTCTTTTTGCCAGCGGCAAAGAGGCAGCCTTTAAAGCTGCTGAAGTTGGGACAGTCCCGAAACAGAAGAGAAGAGAATGGAAAGAGAAAGTGTGCCGGTTTGGTGAGAGTTTTTTTTTTTTCCATTATATGATCTGAGAACACCCTAAGGAAAGAAAGAATTTGTAAAATTTAAGACAGAAGTGATTAAGCGGCGATTCTGCCAGGAAGTCAAAATTAGTATTTCTTTTTTATTGCTGGACTTTTAATGTTTGATTTTTTACTTTGAAAATGGACTGGTTTTTTTTTACTTTACTCTTTTTCTATTTTCCTTTTTGCCTTTATAATATTATAGGTTAGAGATTCCCTTTTAGTGTTCCTTTTTAAGTTTTTTTTTCTTTTATTTTTAATTAATTTTTTTATTACTTAAAACACATTTTGTTTGAAAAAGGAGGGGGGAAAGTGAAAGTAGAGGGAAATTTGTAACACTGCTATCTAAAGGCTTGGAAACATTGTTTTCTTTTTCTTTACTATTGAAGACCAGACAAAGCTGAGAAAAAGGCTTCTTTTCAAGGACTTTGAGTCTGTTTGATAAGATAGAGGGAAGAGCCATGGAAGAGGGTTATTGCAGGTGCTCCTCTGGGTTTCTATCAGTGGCTGGAGTCTGGTGTTGAAATTTATAGAAAGAAGATTACAAGACTTTAGAGAAGAGAGTTATATAATTGTTTGGAAATCAACAAAAAGCCTTGGACTTTTAAATAGATGCAGTGTGTTCTTTCTGTTTTTTTTACATTGGGCTATTCTCTATTTCAACAAACCCCCTCCTTATTAGTTTACAATTTTTGATAATCATCTGGACCTTTGGAATTTGATTTTGCCTTTTCTTGTTTTTGAGTCTATTTTTTATTGTTATATTTTATTTTAAAGGGAAAATCTTATATCATCTACCTGTTTTTTTGTTTTTTTGGTACTATTATTAGTATTATTATTTTTTAAGGGAGCCTTTTTTTTCTTTTCTTTCCTCTCCCATTTTTTTTAGGGTTTTTTCCTTTTTTTGTGACTTTTCTTTCTTTTCCTTTCCATACTTGAGATTTTCCAATTGAATTAAGGTGTTGAAGAACCTGAAGAATTTGCCACCCATAATACCTGACAATCTCTCCTTTTTCTTTTTATGGTTTTTTTCTTTTTGGTTTTTTCTCGCTATTGATTGGATTAAGGTGTACAAGAACCTGAAGAAATTTTTCTTTTATTCTTGTTCTCCACTATTTCTACTTGGAATTACAATTGATCATTACATGAGTGGATTAAGGTCTAGAAGAACCTGAAGTTTAATAAATAATAATAAATAGTAATAATAAAAGATTTTGAATTGTTTGAAATGAGTAGGAAACTAACAGCGGCTGGTTCCTCAGTTCCTACTTCTTCCTCTTCCCCAACTGGAGGACAACGTTCAATACAGACAATGTTACAACAAGAAAAAGAACAGGAGAAGATGATGCTGCAGAAGATTTTGCAAGGAATTCTAAATATACAAGTAAGAACAGAGAATATTGAAAAGAGAACAGAGAGCATTGAACAAAGAATGGGAAAAACTGATGAAAAGGTGGAGAATATTCAACAAATGATGAAGAAGTATGATGAGAAATTCCAAAAAATTGAGGAAGAAGATAAACAAACAGATAAGAAAATTGGAGATATTGATGGTAGATTAACCGTGGTTGAACAAAATAAAAGTGGGATGCTGGGATGGGAGATGGACAGATCAGAATTTTATCTTAGATTCCAAAACATAGAGGAAGAAAAGGGACAAAATCTGGCAGGTCACAAATAAGATCAAGAATTTGGGGATACATTTGACAGCAAGATGTAGCACACTTAAAGAGAATAATTATATTAAACTCAAACAACAGATAGCAACAGATTTGGTGAAATGGGAAAATTTACAATTATCATTAATAGGGAGAATATCAACAATCAAGATGAATATATTACCTAGAATTCTATATTTGTTTCAAACAATTCCAATAAGGCTAAGGAAAGATAATTTTGAAGATTTAAATAAAATTGTGTTGAAATATGTATGGCAGGGAAAGAAAGCGAGAATAAAACTAAAACTTCTGCAAGATGCTAGAGTAAGAGGATTTGGCCTGTCTAATTGGGAGTTATACTACCAAGCTACAAATCTGATGTGGGTTAAGGAATGGATAACATTAAGAAATACTAGATTGTTGACATTAGAAGGACATGATTTGTTGTTGGGGTGGCATGCCTTCTTATGGTACAAGGGAACTAAAACACAGGGGTACTTTAGAAGACATTATATACGGGAAGCTTTGTGGTTAAATTGGGAGAAGACTAAAAGGCAATGCTATTTGAAAATTCCAGTCTGGCTATCGACTATTGAAGCATTTTCTTATCCTATAACATATAAAAAGGAACAAACAGATATGGTGGAATATTGAATGAAAAGGGTGAACTTAAATCTATGCAAAAACTAGAAGAACAAGGTATAAAGATGAATTGGTTTTTTATATGCGCAAATACGTTCTAGATATGATAAAGATTCCAAAAGAGAAGGTTTTTATGATAAGTTGACTGATTTAGATAAGATTTTGACAGGTACTGATGAAAAAGTGATTTAAAAACTGTATGGATGTTTATTAGGAATTAAGCTAGAAGAACAAGTTAAAGAAACAATGATTGTTTGGGGGGAAAATGTTGGATATGGGATTGATTTAGAGAAATGGCAAAAATTGTGGTCTCAAAATTATAAAATGACAATATCAACAGCATATAAAGAAAATTTGTATAAGATGTTTTACAGGTGGCATCTACCCCCAACAAGAATAGCAAGAATGTTCAAGAACAAGTCAGAAAAGTGTTGGAAATGTCATCAGATACCTGGTCCATATTACCATATGTGGTGGATATATGCAGATGCTAAAAGATATTGGACTAAAATCCACACATGGTTGGAAAAAATGACAAAAAAACACATAGGCTTCAAACCAGAGATTTTCTTATTGGGAATCTTACCTGAAATATATAGTAAGGAATTGAAATATTTGATTGTAAGTGTATTAACAGCGGCTATGATTGTATTTGCTAAGAATTGGAAAAATGAGAAAATACCAACGCAGGAGGAAATTATTAAGAAAATCATGGACTGTGCTGAAATGAGTAGATTGACATTTGAAATCAGAGAACAAGAAGATAAACAATTTTATAAGATTTGGGATTTATTTTATCAATGGTTAGATAATAAAATATGGTAATGAAATATGTAGAATTTTAGAAATATATAAAGATGTATTATTATAACTATGGGATAGATCTGGGATAATAATATGAATTGTCATAAAATAAATCAATTAAAATATGGATTATTTTGCATAACATGAATATAGTCAAAATATAGATTACCGTATTTTCCGGCGTATAAGACGACTTTTGAAACAAAAAAAAGTCAACCGAAAATCGGGGGTCGTCTTATACGCCGAGTATATTCCGGGCATGTGCAGAGCGCGCTTGCAGGGAGGGACAAAAAGCTGAGGGGGTGGTGGGTTTTTTTTAGGGATTCCCCCGTGCTAAACGAAAATCGTTTGGATATTGCCACGAAACGGTAAGCGCACGTCCTGCGCGGGGGAATCCCTAAAAAAAAAAACCCACCACCCCCTCAGCTTTGTCCCTCCCTGCAAGCGCACTCTGCACATGCCCGGAGGCAATCCTGCTTAGCTTTGCAGAGGCCTGTGTGTGTTAAACGTCAGAATGCCTTCTACTCTAAAGCCGGGAATGGGAAGGCTCGCGTGTGTGCCGCTTTGGATGCCGCCTGCGAGGTGGATCTGGCATTCCAAAGTTATGACGCCACGTGTTGCTGGACGCTCGCTGATCCTGCGCTTCCAAACACGTGCGCCTCGCGGGGGTTCATCGTGGGAAACGGAGGCTTGTTCCAGAATGCGGAGCTGATCTAGTGGTTGTGGTGGAGATACGTGTATGTGTGGAGAGGGGTCTCTTCCTCCAGTTGTATAGCAGTTTAGTAGCCCAAGAGGCTTCCCCGCTCTCAACTCCCGGTTCTGGGGCCGCATCTAAAGATTGAAACTCAAAGCAGGCTCCTTTTTTAAAAATTAATTAATTAATAAATAAATAAAAGGCTTGGAATAAGCTTTCCTCCCCTAAAAACCGGCGTCGTCTGCAACCCTTCACACAACCTCGGCACAGCCGTAGTTGCCCAAGCGCTGGGAGTTTTGAATTAGTTTTCGCCTTAATATTTTCCGGATGCCTTTGGAGTCGTGCCGTGAGAGAATCCAGTAACTAGTTCGAGCATGTTGGGTGATTATAAGCCTTTCTGGATAGTTACTTTAGGTTAATGAGGAGAGGAGCAGCTTTCAAGCTATGGGTAACAAGCCCAACCGTGGTGAAAAAGTGAAACGCCGCTTTGTCCCCCTCCCTCCCTCCGAACCTTTTGCTCATTATGGAGTTACTTTAAGTTCCCTTCTTTGCAATGGTTGAGGAAAGTTGTAGTACACTGTAGCCATTTCAATCTGGATAAAACTAAGGAGAGAGGCGGCGGCGGCAAAATGTTGTACCCGTATTTTCCAGCGTATAAGACGACTTTTGAAACGAAAAAAAGTCAACCGAAAATCGGGGGTCATCTTATACAGCGAATATAGGCCTAAACCTATGTTTTAACTGTAAAATTAGGGGGTCGTCTTATACACCAGTCGTCTTATACGCCGGAAAATACGGTAATAAGGATATTAATGTATTTAGGAATATTTGATAGATAATATGAGAATATATACAAGTAATTGTAAATGATGATTATGAAGTGGATGCACAAAAAACATTTGTAAACCAACCGACACACTGTATGTAAGTAAGTGGAAGATGGTTTGATGTTTTTGTTGTGTTTGTGTATGTTTGTTTAAAAAATAATAAAATTTGTTTAAAAAAAAAGAAAACCAAACCTAACCCCACCAGAAAGTCATCATATGATTTCCCCCCACAATACCTGTCCACATCATCAAATCAGACATTTATATAAAGAGGCTTTATTATGTACATAGGAATGTGACGTTCACCACTCTCCTTACAAAGAAATATCTGAATTGACAAATAATCTAGAAGTTTCTGCACTTCAATCCAACAAATTCTCATGTATTTACATTCAAGTTTACATTATGTACTTCAAGTTCCATATTGGAAGCCGCTGGAAGATTTCAGCTTGCCTCTTCTTAACGCAAGAATATGTTTGGTGAGGGAGGATGACAATCTGGAGAACGTTCGATGGATACTCTGTCAATGCTCCACCAGTTGAAACTGAACAAGGAAACCACTTTAAAGTGGCCTCTGTTTATGTTATGTGACTCTTCCTCTATCACCACCCAAAACATCTATGGCTGGATGCAAAATTCTCTTCTACCTTTCCGATTTATGGATGAAAAAACTCTCAGCAATTCCTTGGATTCCTGTTATCACATCCATCCAGGGTTATCGGAACATTCTAATTTTATTTACCACAATCCCTGCCTGGAGTATCAAAGCTGAGGGTTGTTTATTGAAGGGCAGCGGCACCTGTGATTTCTCCATTTTGGTAGCATTTACAACTCAACCAGATCAGAAATCCTGATCTTTTCTTACAACGCAGTTGGGATTTCAGTGCCTTGAGAAATATTGTTCCTGCATCCTGTTGTTCTCAAAACAGGCTATAGCAATCATATGTGCATTGGCTAGTTCATCATAATCAATACTGCAATTTATTTTTTTTAAAAGAAATTACAATTAAAAAATAGTCCATAGTTTGTTAATATGAGAACAAAGAAACAATCATGCCACAAAATCCAGTTTAGGATGCTTATTATTCTTGCTTATTCCAACAGGTAAATCCTCTGTGCAGCATGAACATCTGGCAATATTAATGCCATTTTCTTTTTTTATGGAAAACGTGGATTTAGTTTTCCCAGTTATTCCAGTTTCAATATAAATATCTCTCCCCTTTATCAAAGAATTAGCAATGTCTTCATCTCAGAGTGCTTCTAAGATATGCAGGGCAATATCCTGAGGAACCCGAAGAACAAATAGATGGTCCAGTTCTTTCTTCAGACAGATGTCCTTTCATCTGTCCAGAGAGCTCTGAGGTGCTTTCTTGGATCTTATGAAATGGGAAAGATGTTTTAAGCTAGTTCAAAATGGAGTTATCCTTCATATACGGAGCGTGAAAAACAAAACATGGCCACTGGAGCCTCTGGAAATACGGTCACATGAATAAAATCATCTCCGTTCTTCATGTTGTTTCTTTTGTGGAACCAGTAGCAGAAAACTGGGCTGGCACTCCATCCAGTTCAGATTCACGAATAAAAATAACTGCATCTCCACTGACATTTATTAGACACTGGGCCTGCAGCAACAAAGAAGGGATGTTCAATCATATGCATGATGGACTTTGAAACTGGCAGTTTCTGATAACTTAGAGATTTATGAAATGTAGTTTTGGTAGCTTCACAAGTTCTAGATATAGAGCTTGGGAAAAATATAGATGATAGCAATAGTGAGATTCAGCAGATAGTTAGAGCAGCTATCAGGATAAAGAGGTTTTGGAGTAGCGTTTGTATACTTTCCTGTCTTTTAACATTTTTTTAATGATTTTACATAATTTATAAATTGCCACCACCATCTAAGGTGTGGGAATGCTATGGAGCACCTTTTGCAAATTATTTCTGAAACACTGGACATTGTTTTGCAAAGTCACGGGGCCAAAGGCCTCTTCCTTCTGGTTCTGAACATTCCAGAAACAAGTTATAAATGGTTTAATTTGGCCATCATCTTCTCAGCAAAAAGTTGTGGGCTTTGGGGTTATCACAAAGAACCCCCAGATGGACACCAAGAGGATTTGGTAAGGCTAGCATATTTACCTGGTTTTTGTTTGGGTTCTCCATAAACACACACTGCTTCATGATGTAGGAGACTACAGCATTTCCCCCAAGGGCTGCCACGTGAGCTCGGACCATCGCAAACACTTCAGCAACAAATGCATGCAGGAAGCCACTCACTCCACCTTCCTACAAAACATATAAAAAGAAGTTGTTTGAATGTAGAACAACAGAGTTGGGAGGAACCTTAGAGGTCTTCTAATCCAACCCTCCACTCAAGTAGGAACCCTACACCACTGCGAAAAAGGACTCGGAGAGATGGAGTCCCACAGTACCAAGCAGGTTTGCAGACTCCCATACATTGAAAATCATAACCGTCGGAGAATGGGTGGCAGAGCCTGAGGGTGGAGTCAAGAGACTCATCAACTTATAATCACTATGTAGCTTCAAGTGGATGAAGTCCAACCTCTCTCAAATTCCACTGACCTTTATCTAGCACCAAAATAGTGGTGACGGTTAGCTGATTTCTATGCATTAACATGGGTAATAATAAATCAATTTAATTGGAACTTCACGTGTGATCCTGGTCTTTTGCACCTGACAACAACTGATCTTAAATGGTGGGACCCCTGGTGCTCTCTGAGCTCCTTGTTTTCTTGCAGGTGTTTCATTAATAATGAAAGGCAATGAAATGTCTGCAAGAAAAACACCAAGTTGAGACAGCACCAAGGATACCACAGTTCAATTCAGAACTTCAATTATTCTATAGATCTTAAATCAAATCTGTACTGATAATTCATGTTCTCTCCTAGTTGAGAGCCTTCAGATCTTCAGGACAACCAGCATGAAGTACTTTTTTTCCATCGATGTTACTTTGCTAATGTAGAATTTAGATAACATCTATAAGAATCTCATGTCAAAAGGGGGACAAGAAATTGGAACTTGACTAGCATTCAATTTATATAGTTCTCTAGAGGAGAACTAGCAGATGAGTTTTAACAGCAACCCCTTCTACTAGAGACAGTGGGGCAGGGTAGTCTCATTGGGGTGAGATGGCTCCTCAGATATTCTGGAGCCATGCCACATTTCAGATTTAAATCCATCCTAAACTTAATTCATGCCTGCAGTTACTCATGGGAGAAATATACTTGTCAGCTCACCTCTCTCAGAGAAGTGGTTTCTCGTATGAAGAACATGTTGATGATTCCAAGGTATTTCGTTATTTTTGCCCCAGGGATGAAAGAAAGCGGTGTCATCTTCACAACTGGCACAGTGGAGTTCATTCCCATGGGTCCCAGACGGTTACGGCATTGTCCTTCGGTCAGTGGACTTGGCTTGTCAAAGGAGATGGCTACACAGAGCAAAAAGAAAGAGGGAGAGAAACTCAACTGGAACTCCGGGCAAACTGGCTGGAAGCAGCACCAACAGTGACCCTTCCACATGGGTGTGAGAGAGCTGGGTGACCACATTCAGCTGCCTGTGATGCTCAGCCAAAGAAAGCGAATTATCATGCAGCACATGCAAGTGAGAGGCCAGAAGCTTGGTTGGGATTTATTTTGGGAGAAAAGAATCATTCCTGCAAAAGGAGACACAGAGGCCAGCAGCTGCACAGACAGATGATTGGTTTATAAAGTGGATCTACAGAAAAGGGTGGGTGGGAGGGTGAGAGGGTAAAGTGGAAGGATTTGAAAAGGGAGTCAAAATTTGATGAACATTTTCTGCAAGAAGGAATGACAAAAAGTCTACAGGAAAGAGTGTGAAAGTTGACATGTTTCTCCGTTCCACTTTTTTTTTGCTATTTTTGCAAATTTGGACTAAACTCTTCAAGTTTCCATCTAAATTGTCATCTTGAGCAAATAAAGCAAAACCTAGGGAAGGACTTACAGATAAGAATTTAAAAATAATAATAATAAAACCTCACCATGGATTAATTCGGTAATTACAGCCATGCAGGTCACATAAGGAATCCTTGCATGTTATGAGTAATTTCACTGAGGTATACATACATATTCCGCCATGCAGAGTATGTATATTTTTAGGGAGTGTGAGGGTGGGTGGGTTACAATTCACAAGCCTATTGGCCACCGATAACATATGCTGGCAATGATTCGGGGAGCCACTTGCTCCAAAATTAACTGTTTTTGGACAGACCCCGTGCGTCTGCAGCTTTCACACTCGGGACACTGATTTTTGCAACGCCACTATTGAATACGAAGCTCTGCCCTTTGCCACTGAGAGATCAGAATCTAGGCTCCCAATGATCACAATGGGGTAGAAACAGCTGCCTACTTGTCTTAATTGATCCACGCCTTATGGTGTGAGCTTTCAGTTTAATGAATTCTATCCAGCTGTTGCATCTGTCTGCAAAGGAACTGTAATCAACTGAAGTGGCTGGAAACACAGACAGAGAAACAAAAGGGGGGAAAAAAAAGAAAAGGAAAATATGGATGACGCCCCTTTGCCCATTGAAGCGTTCCTTCTGATGAACCCGTTATCTTGATTTGTATCCCGCCTTTATTATTTTTTTTATCAATGACTCAAGGCGGCGAACGTATCCAACACATCTTCCTCCTCCTATTTTCCCCATAACAACCACCCTGTGAGATGAGTTGGGTAGAGAGAGAATGACTGGCCCAAAGTTACCCAGCTGGCTTTAATGCCTTAAGGCAGGAGTAGAACTGCGAATCCAACAGTTATTGGTTTTCCCAAGTCTTTTGATGAGATTTGAATGGAGCTAAGGTAGTGCATTATTTGTCTAAATTTACATACATATATAAATTAGTTATGAGGTGAGATGGCTCAGCAGTTAAAGATGCTGACCTTTTCAGTTGGAGAGCTGACAGCTCAGGTTTGAGACCCAAGTGCTGTGCAAGGGGTGAGCTCCTGACCTCAACCCCAGCTCCTGATCACCTACTAGTCCGAAAGCATGCAAATGCAAGTAGATTAATAGGTACCACTTTGGTGGGAAGTTAACTGTTCCGTGTGCCTTTGGCATACAGTCATGCTGGCCACATGGCCATGAAAAATGTCTTCAAACAATACTGGACTACTCAGCCAAGAAATGGAGATGAGCAGTGTGCCCTAGAGTCGAACCTGACTGGCCAGGCAAATCTTTACTTTTACATTAAATTTGATCATGCTTATAGGGAACTGTACATGTATGTGCATTTGTGTGTATCTCCTATAAGAATGACCAAATTCATTTAGAGAACTTGCCCATTATGAAGGTATTTCGCAATTATTTGCAATAATTCAGAGCTTCGTATTTTCCAAAGCCTACGGCCAATTCTGAAGGGTTTACAATTGGCCAAAGATTTCCATAAGTTGGTATCACTAAGATCAGCATAGGGACTTCTGAAGCCATTTTTATTTCAATTGTCTGCCATAGGTTGATACCAAGAGAGTTGGAGGAGTTTCTTTTCATATACATACATTGAACATATTGAATAAGTGGTTTAAACTACGCTTATGAAAAATTATATGAGGTGAGGAAATTGTTGAATTTCTAAATAAATATTAAATACCCTGAATCAACTCATATTTAGTAAATATGTTTAGTAAATGTGTAATAAGTTGAGCTACTGTGTTTCCCTCAGAGTAAGACCGTGTCTTATATTTTTTTGCCACCAAAAAAGGCACCAGGTCTTATTTTCAGGGGATGTCATCCACTGACTAACCTCACTTGCACACGTTGCCCCTGGCCTCCTTTTCGCTATCAGAGGCCTTCAGGAACTTCTTCTGCAGCCATCAAGGCTTTCCTGAAGGCCTTTGCAGCCGATAACAGAGCTCCGGATCGATTCAGAGCTTTGTTATCAGCTACAGAGGCCTTCAGGAAAGCCTTGCCAGCTGCAAAAGAAATGGGCCGGCAAGGCAGGTGTTGGGGTGTGTGAAGCCTGGCTACAACTGTCCAAAGGCAAGTAGCAGGGCATCTCCACACCCCCACCCTATCTTAATTTTTACCTGTGCACTCTGGAGTGGGTGGGATCTTATCTAGGGCTTATATTAGGCATACATATAAAAATCAAGCTAGGACTTACTTTCAGGGTAGGCTGTATTTTTGAGGAAACAGGGTAGATTAATTTAAAATAAGTGATATGAAATATCCAAGAAAATTAAATCAGATATAGTAGTGTTCAATGTAATTTGGGAAATAGAAAAGACATTCAGCTTAATCCTTATTACACCATGAAAATCTAAAGCAAGATATAAAGTAATTGGCACCAGTTGGATCAATGGAAAATGTCAGACACTGCTCTGACAATTCTTAGGACTCAGGTCAATATTTCTGATAACATTCATATTTAAGATTATTGATCTTGGAATATTAATGGCACCTTTTCTCAGCAATGCCTAGTCAACTAAGGCAACAATTCTAATACATGAAGCAAAATAAATAAATACTTCTTGCAAATCCATAATTCAAATTTGAGTTTACTCAACCCATTCATCAGATCACAGCATTTTGTCAAATCCATTTATCGTGGGCTGTTTCCTGATACCACTAGATGATATTGCTAGGGCTTACTGTCTTAGAAGAGTGAGGAAAATTCTCAGGAACGACCCACATCCCGGTCAGCACTTCTTCACTCTCCTACCAAAACCATTGGGTAGGAGATATAGAAGCATAGCCAGCCACACCAACAGGTTGAAGAACAGTTTCTACCCGTGGGCTGTCAAGACTTCTGAACAGAAAATTACTTCATGTCAACATAATATGATAGACTTGCAGGGCCGGTACGTTGTGCAACAAGGTCACATAGTGTAATAAGATTGGGACTGGGTTAGGAACTTCTGTGCTCACTGTGAGTTGTGTTCGGGAGAGGGGTGCACGAAAGGAGGCTCAGCCAATCTCATTGTATACATGTTGTACTCTGACAATAAAGATAATAATTTAAAATATTATATTTAAAATCCTAGGATTACCTTGAAAGGGTTGGCTCATAAACTCCGTGTAACATCATTTTTATGGTACTGAAACATCTCATTTTTTTGGTATGTTTTATTTTCAAATAAAAACTGTCTAGATAACTGTAGACAGGCACCAAAACTGCTAATGACGACTCCGTGATGGGAAGTCATATTGATGTATTCACAGCTCTTTTACTATACCCATCCCTGCCTTTTGTTTAAAAAAAAATCCAGGGGAATTCAAAATTATATTAAGGTAAGATGAAAGTCAATAACCATCATCATTTCAGAAAATTGTTCTGAACAACAATACTATCACTTGAAACCCATTGTTGTTTCCAATACGTATTTTGGGTACCAATAAGCCATATCAGAGCATGCTTTCCAAGATAACTAGTGAATACCTTTTGAAGTTTTAGTGTTATGTCTCAAATGTATTCCCAACAAACCCAGGAATGCATTTCTAGTTCTGGCTTTCAGGTAAATCAAATAAACTCACCTCTTTGACCAACTGGTATACCTGCGTGGGAACTTGCATTCTCCAGGTCCTCTAATAAGACAAAATGAAGTCCACCAATATGATATACAGTAAGTAGTGACAACTCTTATTAATTCAGATTTCTTTTCATGTCAGTTTTTAGCAGTGATCTGCTTAAAATACCCCTCTAATCAACTTTGGAGTCACTGAATATCAATGTTCAGGACCTATTAACCACAACATGATGTGTGAATGCTCTATTATACTGACATTCAATTTGGCAATGAACATGAGAGAAGATTTATCTGCAACCTATTTTTATGGAAAAAAACGGAATTTTTTTTCCTGCAGGGTTAGAAGTCATTCATGTTCCTGACCCTGATTACATTGCAGTTTCCTGCCATTTTTATGTGCAAAAAATGTATTTTTGAAAGGGAAAACTGAAGCAAGGTACATCACAATAAAACAGTTGTTAAACAAACAATGAAATGCTAAACATTCCCTCCAAAGCTCAGTCCTGCTCATATATGTGACAGGATTACAGGCAATTCTCCACTTAGGACCACAATTGAGCCCAAAACTTTAATTGCTAAACAAAATAGTTGTTAAGTGAGTTTTGTCCCATTTTACAACTTTTCTTGCCACAGTTGTTAAGTGCATCACTGAAGTTGTGAAGTTAGTAATGCAGTTGTTAAGAGAATCTGGATTCCCATTGACTTTGCTTGTCAGAAGGTTGCAAAAGGAGATCACATGATCCTGGAACACTGCAATGGTCATAGATATGATTCAGCCGGCAAATATCCAAATTTTGATCACGTGACCATGGGAATACTGCAATGGTCATCAATGTGAAAAACAGTTCTAAGCCACTGTTTTCAGTGCCGTTGTAACTCTGGTCACTAAACAAATTGTTGTAAGTCAAGGACTACCTATAGTCTATATCAATGAGGATTTAGGACTTAGATCAAGGTACTCCTATGAGAACAATACTATTTTGCATAGCAATTCAACTAGAAAAGTTTGCTTGATTTCATTAAGATTTTTGAAAGATGGTTAAACAGATCAACTGAAACTTCTTTTAAAAATCCACATGAAATTATGCAATGTTTTGTAATATAGAATAAAACGCATACACAATATTCCAAAGAAGATACTAAGCTACGAATAATGGTACCTCCCATTTTTTTATCCTTTTCCAAGTCTTTCCGAACTGAGCTCACATTTTAAATGACCTAACTACTGCAATGAAAATCTAACTTTTCTTGATCTCTTTCCAGCTTATCAGCAAACATTTAAATTATGTAATATTTATTCCAATCTTCATCTGCATTAATTCATGCTAACTAAATTTTTGGAGATTTAAAAGAATTATTTTGGAGCTCTCTATGTTGAAGGTTCTATCTTCTAAATTAGAATAAAGAATGGGCTGAAGGAAGAAGAACACTCAATTCTCTTTAGAGAAATAAAAAAACTTTAGCTACAATTGCCTCACTTCTAAAAAAAAATCACTTTAATGTTTACAGACATTGTTGATTCAATTTAGCAGAGATAATTTTCAGATCACTGAGGAATTGCTTCATGTATTCCCAAAATGCAGTTAACTCAGAGTCAGAATTAACTGGCCATTTGGCAGGTTCAAAGCAATTACAGAACTGCAATTAAAAACAAGCAGAAAAATCAACTCTTCCTTTTCATTTGCTCCTTCCTAATATATTAACAGCTTATTGCAATTAAAGCAATTTTCCTCAACACAATTTAGATATAGCTTGCTTAGCTTTCCTATAGATGGAAAATACCGATATTCAATTTATACTCGGTAACGGTATTAAATCCAAGCTGAGTTTCTGGGCAAGCAGTAAAGGAGCAAGTGAATGAAACATATAAGGGTAAGCATATGCTTTTTCTTTTTAGGATAGTTAAATAAAATCCAACCTTTAGTTGGTGAGAACTGCTGAGGCATGTGAGGATCGGAAGAAAGCTCTAATGGAAATTGCAGCTGTTCTTCATTGTCTGTGGAAGCTTGAAATAATAAAGTGGTAGATAAATATTGATTTTTCCATTAAAACGCAGATGTCCTGAAATCACGGCATCCACAATGGCAAAAGAATGAATGTGTACATTCTCAAATATTTTTTTTTACCTCTTTGTAGGTTTTTTTCTACAGTTTTAGCTGTTTGCAAAGCCTGGTGTTTGTCAAAGGTTATTGCAACAGCTGTAACAGTAACCTGTAATTAGAAACATTTGACTGTCAGTTCATTCATTCATTCATTCATTCATTCATTCTTTCATTCATTCATTCCAGTGTCCCTTTAGCTTAGAAATACACATGTGTATAGACATACACATATGGGATATACATGTATACACACACATACACACATGCAAAATTGTTGCATACTCGAAATATATCCCACACAGTGTCACAATTTTACAATGAAAAGTTAACATTCACAATCTTGTCTATGAAGGTTGTCAACCAGGTCACGATTGACTTAAAGATGCCTTCTCCAAAAGGCAACTGAAACTTTTTCCAAGGGAAATAAAAACCAAGAAAGTCCAGATGCCTTTTGGAAAAAGCACCTTTGGGACATTCATAATCTTGTCTTTGATAAATCTCTTCAGATTTAAATCAGAGATCACCATGAGGCTAGATAGGTTTCCCCAATACAGATCCAATTTGACCAATGTTACTTTCATACAGTCCTGTCCTGATTCAGAATAATGTAAACACTACAGAATGTAAATGGAAATAAGAACAGGCTTACCTGAACTAATTCATCTTCTGGAAGAGCAACAGTAAAATTGACAAGGCACAAGCAACAAGGGATCATTGAACGGAGTTTAAAATAAAGGCTCTGTGAAATATAAGAAATGACTAATAACTTTCAACTTCTTTTGGGGCCACTGGCAAGTATTTACAAATTTAAGAAGCATCTTCAGCATAGAAGCAAGATGACTCTCGTTCGGAAAATTCTATTGGTCAAAGGGCATCAGGATGACTTGGTCAGTCATAAATTAGTGAGAATGGCAAGTTAGCAAAGTTAGAAGCCCCCAAACCCTAAGCTGTACATTGTTTTTGCTGTTTTCTTCGAAGTTTCTAAATGCACGGTTAGCTGCCCAGAATGATGAGAATGAAATGGATGGCTACAGAAACTGTTTAAAGGCATAAAAAATACAAATACAAACCCATTTCTTTGAACCTCCAGGTTTCTGCTCAATAAAGCCTTTTGCAAAAAGATAAATGGAAGTAGCTGAAATTGGTGTCTCGGATCTAAAACATGCAATTTTGCTCATTTTACCCCTTAAAAACCAGGCAGTTGTCTCTAAAATATAAGGCACCAATTTCACTGCTTCAATTCACTCCCTAAAAAACTGGATGAAAATCCAGTCTTGGCCTTGCCATTCAAGGACATCACCACAACCCACATGGCCTTTAGTGACATCAAACTGTTCTTTTTAGAAATGTATTCTCTGAATGCAGGCATGTTGCTCAGCAACACGCAAGTCGTACTTCTGCTCAGCCACGCTCCCATGTCACTGTTTGTGTGTGTGGCTTTGAGTCATTGTTGATTCCTGGAAACTGCCTGAACTGCAGATAGTCCTCAATTTATAACAATTGATTTAGCAACCTTCAAAGTTATAACAGCTCTGAAAAAAAGGACTTTCGTCTGCTCCTTGCGCTTATGGCTGTGGCAGCACCCCCAAAGTTATGGGATCCAAATGTGGGCACTTGGCAACTGGCATGTAGTTACAAGAGTTGCAATGCTCTTGAAGCACGTGATCACCATTTGCAACACTGTTCAGTTGCCAAAGTTAATGGGGAAAGCCAGATATGCATAACAACCATGTGATTCACTTAACAACTGCAGTAATTCTCTTAACAACCATAGCAAAAAAGGGCATAAAATTGGGCATGACTCATTTAACAATCATGCTGCATAGCAACGGAAATTCTGATCCCACTTATGGTCATCGATTGAGGACTGCCTATAGTCCTGCAGTTTTCCTGGCAATATTTCGGATGTGCCATTGTTTTCTTCTTCCTAGGCCTGAGAGGGAGTGACTGGCCCAAAGTCACCCAGCTGGGATGTCAAGGAGGGACTAGAACTCAGTCTCCCATATTCTATCTTAGAGCCTTAACCACTAAAGTAAACTGGCTTTCTGTTCATTTCATTATCTCCCCAGATTCCCAGGTACATTAGATAACAACATTCTCTTTTTAAAATGTTCAGGTTGCCAGGAAGCCGAGTTCCAGTTACATAGTCCTTTCTTATGTCTTCTGAAAAAAGTTCTTCATAAACTTGCATGTCATGTTGTGTGGAAAGAAGTCAACCAGAGTTTGGAGCGCCCATCCATCCATCCATCCATCCATCTCATCCTAGCAATTGATCTTCTATCTACCTACCTACCTATCTCATCCTATTTATCTATCTCATCCTCTCTCTCTCTCTCACACACACACACATACACACACACATTCTATCTATCTATCTATCTATCTATCTATCTATCTATCTATCTATCTATCTATCTATCTATCTATCTATCTATCAATATAAAAATGTAAGTGGGCAGTTGAGTAGTTGGCAAGTATGAAGGATAATTTGATGGTACTTGCAGATAACCACGCTGTTGACCCCATGTTTATACCAATGCTCAACATACTATAAAAAGTGGGAAAATATTGGTTTCATTTCTTTAAGTTAGTTGAATTATCACTCCTAAGGTGCTCTTTTTAAAAAGCTGCTCCCAACACATGAACCTAGATTTGTTATACTAGTTCAGCGGTAGGGAACCTTGGCTCTTTTATCACTGATGGACTTCAACTCCCAGAATTCCTGAGTGAGCCATAAAAGTTTCCCCATCCCTGGCCTAGTGGTTTTTCAGTTGTGAGGGAAATCAATTTTTGACTTGAATGGGACTGTTTAATATACAAATGTAGGACATATAAAGAATATTGATCATTCAAGTCAAAAATTAGGACATTTGTATATTGAACAATCCCATTCAAATCAAAAATTGATTTCCCTCACAACTGAAAAACCAGTAGGCCAGGGATAGGGAACTTTTTATAGCTCATTCAGGAATTCTGGGAGTTGAAGTCCATAAGTGATAAAAGAGCCAAGGTTCCCTACCACTGTACTAGTTGATCTGTTGAACATGATACTCTAAACAGAGAGGGTTAGTGAGAAAATGCGGTCCCCATGAAAAGATGACCCAGCTGATGATATTGATTATGTAACTGGAAAAACTCATAGCTAAGCAAATGGGCCTTGAATATACTTCAACTCCAAATTTATGCAAATGAAATGTTCCTGGTGATAGCTGTACAATGATTCATTTCAGAAAAGAAATCCACATGATTTTAGAGAAAAAAAAGATCACAGACATGTATTATTTTATCAGATCCAGAGCCGTTTCAGATAGCAAATCTGGCAAACCAAATCTTATTTGACTTTACAT